>OZ010593.1:2805632-3178132 GCA_963932145.1 Acanthosepion lycidas | reverse complement strand
TGCTGCATGGTTGGGTTATAGGTTATTAGTTCCCCAATCAGGCTTTATGGTGAGGAGGGCAGCTAGACACCCAACAAATTTACAAACAAGGCATATCAAAGAGCAGCTGAATCCTTTCACTGGATTAATAGCCATCTTGTACAGGTGTGGGAATTTAGAAATACCTGGATGGGTGTCCATGAGTGTGGGAAAGAAAAATAAAAATTTCAGTATAAGGTTTAAAGAAATTGGGGCGGGGGGGGGGGTGAAGAGAGTGAAGGGGAGAGAAGGAAGAATTAAACATGAGCCTATAAGGTGACCTAGAAAAGATTTTTTCTTTAAGGCCCCAAAATTTCTTTAAATCATATATTGAAATTTTTCTTTTTCTTACTTCCTCTTAATAGAAAAATTTTTTCCTTTCCATTTTTTCCTCTCTCTTTTTTTTTTTTTGCCTGGACAAATTGATTCCATTTAAAAAAAAAAAAAAACAAAAAAACTTTGGTCTGAAGAGATGAATATTTGAAAATATTCCGAAATGGATTTTTAAGGATTGTGTGTACTTATTATATTGCTCTGTTACTTACATTGAGCTCTCTTTGGATTAATATTCTCCTTGGAATTATCCTTACCAATTATCAATTGATATCATATATATATATATATATATATATATATATATATATATATATATAAATAAATTAATATTTAAATTATTCTACATTGGATCGATTTATGTGTTTTGAATAACATGAGGTTATGGATTTAACCGTTTTCTTTTAATTTTTTTTTTTTTTTTTTGT
This sequence comes from Acanthosepion lycidas, assembly GCA_963932145.1. Classification (NCBI taxonomy): domain Eukaryota; kingdom Metazoa; phylum Mollusca; class Cephalopoda; order Sepiida; family Sepiidae; genus Acanthosepion; species Acanthosepion lycidas. The sequence goes on along the minus strand of OZ010593.1, from coordinate 3,177,353 downwards.
ATTTTTGTAGTTATGTATCTTGGCTTGGGATATTAGTAATTCTTTCAGGAAAGGAGATATTGGGAACTTGCCTAACTTTTCTGCTAAGCTGATGAATATTCATAACCTGATAAATATTCATCAGGTTAGCGTTATACCTAAAAATATTTGATGACTATTCATCAGGTGAGGTTATACCTAAAAATTTTTTTCCTCTTGTATATAAATACATATCACAAAATAAAATCCTTATATTAGCCTTAATAAAGTCTCTCAGAAGACAAAACATTAGCTAAAGTAAGTTTTCCTTGTTTTTATTCATATAGTTCTTTTACAGATATACTCTTTGAAATTTTCATAAACACACACATGCACGAATAAAGACAAAAGGAAAACTTATAGTTTCTTCCTCTGTGGGACTTTATCAAGGCAAATGCAAGGATCTTATTTTCTAACAAGTACTTATATACAAGAGCAAAAATTTTTTTTTTAAATTTTTGAGTTTAGAAACACTCAAATATTTATCAGGTTAGCTGAAATGTCAATCAAGCTATGGTAGACACAAAGAGACAATTCAATGTCTAATAAATGAGCGAGTATGTTTTAGAAATATTTTTTTGTGTAAATTAGTATTTAAATTAATTTGGTTTGGGATTAATTTATGTGTTATGTATTTCGAATAACATGACATCATGGGTATAACAGTTTTCTTTTAATATTTTAATATTTTAACATTTTTATAGTCACGTGTCTTGGATTGGGAAAGTAATAATTCTTTCAAGAATGGAGATATTGGAAAATTGGTGTTCAGGATAGAATAAGTAAGAATGCGCAAGGATAAAAAAAAAAAAAAAAAAAAAAAAACTAATCTCACCTGACATCTTGCATTTTGCCCCGAATGTCATTCTGATTGCTAATGACAACATCCACTTCATGTCTTTTGATTGTATCTGGAATTGCAACTGGTTGACCCTACAACAAATAACACACCCAACAATAAAAGCAATAAAAGAAATGCTGGAATGAGAATTTACCAGACAAGTATCTTACGTCAGGTCAAATGAAGCTAGCAATATTCTTGTAAACACAATAGACAGACTCCCTTGATTATCCATATACCTTGGGATAGGAATTAAAAAAAATATGTTTGCATAATTCAACATTCTTAATGATTGAATACTTTATTGAGAAAGAATGAAGAAGAAAAGTCATTTTCTGTTACAACTCTGAGCAGTTATAATAGGTCTTGCTTAGATTTGTGTAATTTACTGCACAACACCTCCCCCCCTTTTGAGACTTTTTTTTTTTTTGTATTATTATTAAATATTTTATTTCTCACTATTCACCCCCCCATCCTGAACTTTGTATTTTTTATTTTTGTTCTGGGTCAACCTTTAGTTTTTCTGTACGTTTCCTTTTTCTGGTAATCATACTTGTACATTCAACAAATTCTTGGTGTGTTAGTATCATACAGTACTTGCATAGGTTCTTTTCTTGTGGGCCTTTCTTCAGTAAACCTTTTCATTAACCAATTCCACTGCCTTTTATTTTCCCATTTTTTTTTTTACTTTTACCATATTTATAAATTTTTCAATTCATGAACTTCTTATGCCATCTTCCCACATTTCTTTTCCATTTATACGTACTTGGAAAAAAAAACCTTTTTCACCAATTTTGAAAATATTTTACATCCTTTTTGTTATGCATTCTTATTCTTTTTTGACCTGGTAATGACTTTTCAAACACAGATTTAATTTTTCTTGTGAACATCAATTCTGTCGGCAACATGCCTGATAATGTATTAGGATTCAGTATTATTCGATGTACTCTCAAGAATTTTTGCAGTGCTTCTTCACTTACTTTTTCATGACTTGCTTTTTTTCAGAGCTCTCTTAAAAGTACCCACAAACCATTCAGCTTGTCTGTTTGATCCTGGGTAATATGTGTGCCAAAGCAGAAAGTATTTTTTTCCTACTCTGTACATGTTTTAATGCCTCAATGCCACTTTATATACGGATTCCAATGGACTACCCTGACTCATTTGGAGTTCTTAAGGTGTCATGCCTAGTTCATTTGTGTTACTGGGTGGGTGCTATTTATTCCACATTTCCTGAGAGAAAATTTAACATTTATATCATTAAATAACACTTTCTTCAAGGTTTTGTCTAGTTTATTTTTTATGGAAAGAGAATTTAAATGACTTTGCTACATGCTGAGCATACAAAAGGATATTCCATTTCCCATTGAAACATGCTTCACATGTGCCACACATGTCTAAGAGACTCATAAGCCAGAATCTCTGACTTGACCAAGCTGCTTGATTGATTCATTCATTCATTTTCTATGGATTATCAACCCTTTGTGGGTTATTTAAAGCCAGAAAATATTTTTTGATTGTGAGAATTATTTACTGGGAGAGATAATAATTTAGTTATACATTTTTTTTTTTAATCATTTCACCCCAAGCAAGACAATAAAGCCACTAAGATACAAGGGGTTACTAGGTGTTAGTATGAGAAAAAAAAGAAAACACTATTAAGGAGAGAGAATAATAAAAGAACAAGAATTAAGACAAGATAACAATTGACATTACAGTTAAATTTTTGAGATCAAAGTCAACTGGGAAGCTAGAAGAAAATTTCACAAGTGAGAAGTGCAACAGAAGAAACTCTTAACATAGAACTTACATTTATGTTTACATCTAACCATTTCAACTGTAATTTGATGAGACAATTACCACAAAAGTATTTATAGAAAAGGCACAGCGAAGCTACATTATGGTGGTTGGTGAGTGACTGAAGACAAGATGCCAGGTCAAGACCAATAACATTGCAGATTATTTACTAATTAATCCATAGCTGGGGGTGTAATTGCTTGTCAAGGATTATAACAGCTCCAATTAGAGTTGGTACTTTGCTCTCTGATTAACAATTCCAAGTCATTATCTTTACATCACCCACATATCCACACTTACAGCACCTGGTATTTCCAAATGGTCACCCATTTAGGTACAGATCGGGTTCTCCATTGCTTAACCTCTGTGATTGTGTGGGAACAAGTGTTTCAATGTGATTGGCTGTAAACTTTGACCAAACTGTAATTATTCAAATGGGTTTAATTTGGATAATTGAAAAATGTTTAGATTTAAATTTTTCTCTTTTTTTCATGTCTGGATAATCGAAGTTCAAAAATCCAAAACATCCCTGACAAATGCTACATGGGGCTAATCAATGGACTGACTAGGTGCTAGAAAAAAAAACCCATTTCAGACTCAGCAGTACACTGATATCTTATCAATGTCCCAATAACCTTGTAGTGGACAGTGGGTTTATTTACACATTGTGATATGAACATGTGTGGAACTCCTGAAATAAAGTCCACTACAAATATGGCAGACTCTGAGAATGAGCCTATCAAAAAGAAAATGTAACAGAAAAAAAACAAGAAACCAATATACATGTACAAACAGGTATATGTATTAAACAACAAAAAGAGTTTACAAAAGATAATAGTATGTGTATGTACAAACATAGAGAGTTTGTCTTGAAGTATGTTCATACGTACGTGTGTGTGTGTGCATAATGTTCATGGTGTCTTTCCAAGGAAAATGTATAGCACCCCCACCACTAAAGGGGGAGATTGCAATCATCTGCAAGAGCTTTACATGGTCGCAGTATCCACTGAAAAGTGGAAGGAGAGAGAAAGGGTTTTCTCACGTATTTATAGTTTAGGGCTAGCGGCTCCTAGTGACAATCTGTGCAATTAGAGGAGGAGTTAACTCCTACAACCTAATCCAACCCAGCTCCAAATTAATGTTTGTTGAATAGGATATAGATTATATACTCAGAACTGGAAGAGAGTAGTTTCATGCTGTTGTGTATTAATGAAGAGTTAATGCAAACCACTATACTAAATATTAGGCCATTCACACTTCTGTCGTAAAGGATAATAGTAATATTATCTTTAGCAAATGAAACTTCCCCCTCCTAGGATTATTTGCATAAAATTTAAGACACCTGAGGTCCCCTTATTTTTAATTATTATGTTATCAAAATGACAAGATGTTGGTGAGGATTATTAAAAAACAAAGTAAAGAACAAAAAGAACAAACTTGTCTGTACCTGACCCTGAACCACCTGGACTCCTCCTGATCCAGAACTGAGTTTAGACAAAATCAGCTCCTGTCGTCCATGTAATTCATCCAAACGTTTGTTCAATTCACGTAATGAATGGAACATGTTATTTTGGCCTTCAAAGATCTGTTTCAGCTCACGTTCTCCTTGGCTTTCAAACTAGAGAGAGAGAGAGAAAAAAAAAAAAAAGAATCATTCTTCAGTAATAAAGACAAATTTACATTAAAAAAAAAAAAAAAAAAAAAAAAAAAAAAAAAAAAAAATATATATATAACTAGACTTAAAGAGAAGAAAAAAAGAAAACTTCCTAAATTGGCAGCAGGAGAGCATTTTTAATTTTTCAGTGACAAAATTCACTCCATAAAATAAGTAAAAACAAATGACAATAAAAAAAGAAATCATTGAAAATCAAAGCAGGTAAAGCATAATTTTTTAGACAACAAAAAATTGAAAGCTATTCTAGATGGTGGTAAAAGCAATGGTAGTAATGCTAGTGGCGGTAAAAGCAACGGTAACGATGGTAGCGGCGGTAAAAGCAACGGTGACGATGGTAGCGGCGGTAAAAGCAACGGTAACGATGGTAGCGGCGGTAAAAGCAACGGTAACGATGGTAGCGGCGGTAAAAGCAATGGTAACGATGGTAGCGGTGGTAAAAGTAACGGTAGCGATGGTAGGGGCGGGAAAAGTAACGGTAGCATTAGTAGTGGTGGTAAAAGTAACGGTAGTGGTGGTGGTAGTTGTAGTAGTAAAACAGGTATAAGTAAAGGTGGTGGTGGTGGTAGTAAAGCTAATAGACATGGTGTTAGTAGTAGTAGTAGTAGTAGTAAAATTAGAAAAGTTATTCACTAAAACTCACCCATTTGTCAACATCAATGTCATATTCATCCTTGGCTTTATCTGGATGTTCTTTTTTGTAACTAGAAACAAAAAGACAGAAAATTAATTTATGAAATGATCACAGTCAATAAAGTTGAACATAGTTCAGTCAACACTAAATATGAGCTGAAAGTTCCCTACATACTGAAGCAGCAACTTGTAAGCATTTAAATGATGTTCACAAAAGTAATTTGTGACTGGCAGTTGAGATATAAATTCTCAATAGTTGTCAATAAGTGTATGCCCCCCCACTCCATCAAAAAAAGAAGCATTTGAACTGTTAATAGTTAACAATCACTTTTTTTTGTTGATTGTCTATTTTCCATTGTTATGTTCAGCAGATATTAGCAGTCCTAGCTGACTTCTTTACTGTAAACAAATATCTGCTAAATTCTGATGGACAAAGATGCTGTTATATTGTCAAGTTTCACCTGTTGAAGGAAAATGAAGCACCAGTTCTTTCTCTTATTCACCAGCTGCTGAAATGCGAAGATCTTTTTTTCTTTCCATTTTCAGCACTGGCTATAGCAATACGAAGATGAGCCGCTGTCGTGATGTAAAATGATTTTAACAATATAACTTCATATTTCACACCAACTTTTGAAAGTGAAGACAACATGTACTGGCACAATTCTTCTACAAACATTTCAAAGCAATGTGGTAATGCCATGAAGATTACTGATAGTGGAAGAGTACGAGGAGACTTTAGTGAATAAAAAGGCAAATAAAAGAACAGGCTTCAGGAAGACAGGAGCTAGTGATTGCCATTGCTTTAAAATTTTTGAAGATTATCGGTGGCATGGAAGCAAGAAACCGAAAGAGTTCCACAGGAAAGAAGTGTTAGAAAAAGCATTAGAATAAAACTTACAGCAATATTTAGCTATTTCAAAAGTAAGATGATGAGACCTAGTTGCCAATCTACAAGTACACTTAAATTCATGCAGTCAATGTGCAAAAAAAAAAAAAAAAAAAAAAATTATATATATATATATATCTGCTTCAGTGACTTTTCATGACATCAATTAGACAGAGGAAAGTGATGTCATGAAAAGTGACTAAGCAGAGATGTCAGGACTGATAATATTATAGACTTCTTTGAATTTTGTTGAGAATCTTGAGATATAATGGGAGTACCAAACCAGATATGCCAGCAATATTCAATGCATGGATAAATAGTAGATTTATAAATGTGCAAGATGGATTCTGGCCAGAAAAATTGTCTGACATGACACAGTAAATCAACATTCTTAGGAGCAAACCAAGCAATTCAATTATGTTGTTAAATTCTTAAGTTATTTAACAAAATGTCTATTTTTTTAAAATTTCACAAACAATCATTTCCTTATATGACAATCAATCCACAGCTACAAATTTAACCCACTATAAAAGTATATGTTAAGAACTGATGGATTTCTTTAATTAAACAACACTTTTGTTTATTTGTTGTTCAGCTACATATCACACACAACATTAGAAAAGTTCAAATTTTCCTTAATGCAACAACTAAATTGGAGTCAAATAACACCACTGCCTCTTTGTCAAGAATGCTATTTAAAACAAATACAAGAAGTACCAGTTAACCGAGAACTAATTATAATATAAAGGATAAAGATGTTCAATTGAAAAAGAAAACCAGTATATTTTCAACAAAATTTATACAACTTTGAAAACCATAAAAATAGTTCCTCCTTGAACATTGAGAATTGCCTTGACATGGTTTCAGATGTGATTGCCTGTCCAAATTATGTGGTTCTCATTCCTGTTGGCCATCATCCCCATGATGGTAACCTTCAAGTTCTGATATTGTATGGCCACTGGTTGGTCTCTCTATTGACAATACCTCAATGGGAATGCCAGGAGAATCGGGGAAAATTAAAAGGCCACACCTCAAAACGGGGGGGGGGGGATAAAAGGCCACATGCTGAAACGGGGGGTGGGGGGTACTAAAAGGTCACGGGTTAAACGGGTGTGGGGGGGGGGGGCTTTGTTTGGTTTAAAAGGCCACATGTTGGAGGTGAAAATATGAAAATTCTTTACCTGCCACTCCAGGATCATGTGAACCATGTATAGGGAGAATTTGAGTCCAGATGGAACACAAATTGCTATACTTTGATCCAATGCTTTAACTACCATGCCCAACACCCTGACATAGACAATGACATTAATCCTAAGGGAAGCAGCATGACTCCTGATGCTCCCAACCCCTAGGACTATTATCTATGACAAAATTCATGGGCCCCACTATGGCTATCTCTGTGGGGTGCATAGAGCACCATCTATCATTCTCCATTTCTGCCTGACCACTTTCAAGAAGCCAGCCATCTCAAAGTTGAGGTGGTTGACCGCTACGACCCTGAACATGTGCCTTTTCATTGTGTCAGTTTGGAGTTATGTTAATGCTCTTGATACAACTGGAAGAAAAATTTGAAAAGTTAAAATTTGGTGCAACATTGGTAGTCTTCCATTTATGCTAAAGACATTCTCAAAATACTTAGTACACATTGTATTTCTGTATGTATTACATCAACTTAGGCAATACAATATCCCAAAGACAAATAGTGTGACCCTGGGACTTCAGAGTTAATCAGAAAAAAAAAAATAAGAAGGAATATGAAAAAAACTACTAACTGGATGATATTTGTTGAAATTCTCTGGAAAGTGGATTGAAAAGTTAGGAAAATTAAAAAGAAAACGCATTAAAAATTATATTTTAAAATAATAAAATGAAATCAGAAGTTTCAAGGAAAATCAAACCCAAATGTAACTAAACAGAATTCAGTGAGATTGAGCAAAACCAAGACTACCAAAACTTCCCCACTTGTCACTGATAAGAAAGAGACAATGTATCATCAGAGATGTCAGTACTGGAAAAATAGAAAAAAAAACAAAAAAAACAGATGTTTTGAAATACCTTATCAGTAAAGAAAACAGGTGGTCACTAAAATGACATCTAAATTGTTCTGGACAAAAAGCCAGGAAAACATTTGGTTTGTGTAGGCCACCCAGAAAAAAAATATCCCTACAATAATAAAGATTAGTGGCTAAGATTCGGGATGGGTTTATTTTAATTTCTGTGACATTCATCAAAAAAATTTTTTATAGCTGATGTTATTTTGGATTTTTTTTTTTTTGGCATAAGTGAGATAAGTTAATAAAGAAAGATTAATTACTAACTTGGAGTGACCGTAGACAAAAAGGGTGTGTGGTCTTGTTGACCGAGAAACACATCAATAGAGAAAGATAATTTTTTTTTTAATTATTACTAAAGATATTACGAATATTTTTATTTCTTTTTCTCTCCCACCCATGATGACTGCAATCCACATCGTTTGCTGAAACCTCCTGAACAAGACCTTGTGTCATCCCTGAAGACCAGAACTTCGAAATTTAAATAACTATTAACACAGGCTGTAAACTCCAAAAGAGGATCCCCAATGTCATTTGATTATAACAGTATTGGCAGGGTTAAAACCACTGTACACAACAAATTATATATAAACCAAATCATTAGAACATTTTTAACCAGAGTTAATTCTTTATTGCAAAAATTCTTTTTTGTATAGCTCCTAGCCATCAACCTGTTCTTCACTTGAGGTGACTTCATCAGTGATCTTCTCACCCTCGAGGTAAAAAACATGTGGCAGAGGAGTTAATGGTCATGAAGGAGACAAACGCCAGCTAGATCAAGTGGAACTGTGATCATCATCACAATACCAATGACAAACCAGAATTGTGTTAATGGGTAAAGAGTCAGCTAGATGGTAACCACAGTGGTTTGAAGGAACCTGAAGACCAGCATGGGATTGAGAGGGTTACAATAGAAATAGGAAACAATTTACAATATTTACATGCAGACAATAGTCTACACTAAATGTAAATAAACTGCAAATAAAATATTTATAAAAATGTTCTCAGGATGAAAAATTTTCATTATTTACACAATTTATATTCATCTATTCATCGTTTTGATCAATGTGCCCTCTGACTATCATCAGGTGCCTGTTGATCCAGGGAACTTACAGGGATATTTCAAATTGAACCCTTTATTTAATCTAGGGTACATTGTTCTTGTTCTACTGTCCATAACTATGGATTATCTCATCTAGTTTCATCTTATTTATTACTGCTCAGTTATTGCTCACCCCATTTCCAGAGTCCTCATACACACTGCCCGGCTGAGGGATTGAATTCACAATTAGTATGTCACCAAATTCACAAACCAATTCTTTAATCCACCATGGAATAATTTGGAGCCTCAACCCTAATCTGCCTGCTGATGAGTCCTGCTGATGCTTGTTTACACTCTCTGAAGCTTCTCTTTTTTCATTACAGCTGCTCCTACTTATAGAGTTAAGTAGATGCCCAAAGAGGCTTGTTGGCAGTTAAATATCATTTGGCCTAATTTAGCCAGACAGAGTCAATGGTAAGAGAAAAACAATGCAGCAGAAAAAAAGAACTAATTAAAAAAATGATTTAGGTTCAATAATGTTAGGTCATGCTTAGACCTGCTACTTGGATGGTGTGATCGGGCATATAAACCAGCTCCCCAACTAGCTTTTCTGCTCATGAGGAGGGTGGCATATCACTCTACTAGTTGAAAAACAGTACCTATCAAAGGGCCAATGAGCTTTTTTATAGGAGTTAATGACCAACAATATATGTGTGTGTGTGTGTGTGTGTGTGTGTGTGTGTAAGGTAAAGATAGGGTCTCAAGCCTTGAATGGTACCCACCCTAGAGATAGTATTTTGATAAAAAATATTGTGTACTTGGACAAATATGAATGTTTGAGTTGGGTGTCAGCAAAATCTAGTCTTGTAAAACCTTGCTTCAAATCATTGACAAATCCCCTGTCAGGCAAGACCCACCTTGCTTTGTGTAAGATTAATCCCAGTTCTGCCTCAACAACAAAAAACAAAAACACAGGTATTAGGTTGGTGCAAAAATAATGACGTAATAATGTCGTTTTTTGACGTTAAAAAATACGTCAAAAAACGACATTATTACGTCATTATTTTTGCACCAACCTAATATATATGCGAGATTGAAATGGATTTTAAACTTGAGGAAATTCAATAAGATCAAGTATAATTGACAAATTTTTGTTCCTACTGGTCAGGTGACCGATTCCAGGGAAAAATATTTCCCATGCTAAAAGTTGTCTTCTTAAACTACCAACATGTTCCCCAGCAAAAAAAAAAATGTCAAATCCAGAAAGAAGCTAAGAATTCATGAGGTCTTGTAATAATGAAATTAATGATTTGAAGTTGGAGGAGAAAGAAAGGAAAAAGAACCGAGAAATAAGAAAAAGAACCGAGAAATAAGAAAAAGAACCGAGAAATAAGAAAAAGAACCGAGAAATAAGAAAAAAGGTAAAAAATTATGCAGCACTTATTTCGATTAACTGTGTTACTTAGAATGATTAATTTGCTACTTATGCAAATATAAAGAGTTCTTATTTGGGATTAATATAAGTAACAGATGGATATAAAAGGAAACTTGATTATTTACAACTAATTTGTTTAAATAATGCACTGGCTAATGTTCACAATTGTGACAATAATTGTAAGTAAAATATGGCACTAAAAAAGTAACCAAGTAATTGTTATCAATGCCAAAAATATCAAGCTACTCTTACTGAAGTATATTGTACTTGTGGTACAAAAAATGTTTGCAATATGTAGAAAAATTTTTAAATGATTATAGAAATTCTTTTTAAAATAATGCAACAAATTATGCAGCTCTTGTTTCGTTTAACTGTGTTACTTACAATTATTTCACTACTTATGTAAAAAGACATATTTTGATTAACCATATTACTTAGAATGATTACTTTGCTATGTAATTTATGATATTTTTTATTAAAAAATGCAACAAATTATGCAGCACTTATTTTGATTAACTGTTACTTAGAATGATTACTTCACTACTTATGTATTGTAAAAATAGTCTTAGTTGGCAATAATATAAGACAAATGGCTATAGAGGCATTGTTTATTATTTATGGCTAATTTGTTTAAATAATACACTGATTATAGTTTGTGTCATGTGGCAGTAGTTGTAAGTAAAATGATGTTCATAATAAGTAAATAAGTAACCAATTAATCATTTTGAGTTCTCTGAATACCAAGATTTATTTTCTAAGCATAGCTTAAATGTGGCACAAGGCCGAATGTATGGGGTACCCAGTGAAGATCGAACTCACTATTCTGTTGTAACTGTTTTAGTGAGACAAGCTCACTAACCATTACACCATGCTGAGTACCAATAAAAAAAAAATAGGTAGGGATTTCGAATTGCAAAATAGTTTGTCATTGGATTCAAAATGACAAAGATCTCAATTATTATTCCAAGTTGGCAGGAGAGAGAAATGTAACTATTGATCCCCCAATCCCATTACCAGATGAAAGCAAATACAGACATGCTCTCTCTCTCTCATATAGTAATAGTAGTAAAACTGCTATAAATCAGCCACATTCATAAGCTGATCAAATACTGGGAAGGGAAAATATATTTAAATATATAATTTGTAGAAAGGAAAAATAAAAAGTGATATTTTCATTCTGTCATTTTGTGTCTCACTACAAATCAGGAAATTTCTAACTATATGATACTTTTCCAACTCAAAAGTCTGAACATTTCAACCCTTCAGTAGAAAACCTCTTCAGGACCAAGATAAAACAATGTGGGCTGTTGGTGCCATGTACCTAGAGTTTTATGACAAAATCCCAAATGTTACCTAACCTGACATCTCTGCTTCAATCACTTTCTCACCACCATAAGATAGCTTCCCTGTGCCTTTTATACAAAGATTTTCATGACAATTGTTCTGATGAGCTTTCTTCTTTGGTACCTTGACTTTACAAATTTAAGTGTAGTACTAGATTAGTAGCTAGGTACCATTATCATTTTACTGTTGAGATTACTAGATGTAACCATAAGTTCTATTCTAATAGTTTCTTTTCTCGCACTTCCCATTTGTGGAACTCTTCCAGCTTCTTGCCAACTATGTTCTTCAAAAATTTTTATGCAATAGTCATCATCTGTCTCCTTGAATCCTGATATTTTTTTCTTGTCTTCTCTCTTCAGTAAAATTTTCTGTTTATTCCACTCTCATTAATCACTTGTGTCTTAGTGGCTTTATTACCTTGAAGCTGAGACAACCAGTAAAGGGCATGAGTGGTGGTAGTTTCTATTTGCTGTTACTTTAACTGGGGTTATTGAGCCAGGAGGAGGAGGAGGTCACATTTGTTGTAGTCTAAGGTGTGAGGGAAGAGTGTCATTCACAATATTTCTTTTTGGATTTCTGACTAGAAGCCTTCACAAAATCCAACCAAAATTTTAATGGAGCAAAAAGTGGATACTGAACATTTGTGCTTTGTTGTTTTGATTTTTAAAACTTCAGCAATCACCTGCATTCAATGTTTTCAAGAATGTTGTTCTCCATTCAAGTCCACAAGGCCATTTACAATATTTTTTTATTACTATTGTTCACTCAATACAAAGTTCAAGAGCTACTCAGAGGAGAGGGTTGCTGAATGAGGTTGTTGTAAGGGCATAAAGAGAGGAAGTAAGAGAATGCATATTATGAGGATAGGTAACATTTGACCCTAAAGATGAGGACTGTAGTGATTGGGGAAGCATTCTCTGAGGAGGTTTAGATTGTAGAGGTCATGGAAGCATCCTCTCGAGTGGAGCTTCCTCTTTACTAACAGAATACAAAATGAGGATGATTTGACCCTGTGTAATATTGGGTCCTAGTTGTGAAGGTTTGAACTGGTGGAACTAAGCAATGTAGCTCATTTGACATGGAAATAGTAATAGAGCAGTGAGAGGCTAGCAGCGTTTCATCTGTGGGGGAAATGGGTTTTATGGTTGAAAATTATTCATCACCCACTGCTCCCTAACAAAGTGATTTATATGGGGTAAATTTACAGGGTCACATACTAAATCCATCATCACTCATCAGGGCTGACTGAATTGAAGTTTTTTTTGTTTTTTTTTCTAACCTTTGCAGCACAATTCTGAATTTAGCCAAATGAATTAGTAATGAAACTCCACAAAAAGAAGCAAATATACTTCCCAATAGTAGCACTCACTACTGGATTGACTTGCGATCACCTTGTGTATAACTGTTACCTTTATTCTTATTGTAATGGCTTTTATAATAAACCTTCACTTATTTATTTCACCTTGTTTTTCAAGTATATATTCCTATTAGAATGGAATATAACAAATACGTTAGGAAAATCCCAGATCATTCGCATGCCTGCGAATACTATTAGATAACTGCTCCTTTCAGAATTAAACATCCATCTTCAATAAAAAGTCAGTTCTATCATAAGACACACTTTACTTGCAAAATAGCCACTTTTCCTTCCAATTGGAGTGGATTGTACGTCAATATTGTCATTGTTAAACAAGCCCTTGGTAACGAATTGTGTTAGAATTCAAACTAATTGAAAAGCAGAGATAGATATCCATACATAAACACAATTTAAGTAGAGAAGGGGGAAAATAAAGAATGAAACTAACTCTTCTTTAGCCTGTTCAAGTTTTTTGTAATATTCTTGAAATTCTTCTTCTAGTTTCTTTTTCTCGTCATCTGATACTTTAGGATCAGCAGCCAACTGCAAAACAAAGAAAAAACATTAAGGAAAACAAAAAATGAGAACATTAAATAAATTTTACAATAATTCTGTGATAGAATATATGAGAAAATTTAAAATTAATCAAAGAAAAGAGATTGGAATCATGATAATTTCCTTAAATGCAAATGCATAAAATCCATTATTGCAAAACTGAAGTGAAATTCTTTATCAAAACAGGCACATTGAGCTAATTATCTAATGTGTATTTATGTCTTAAATGCTACACTTCCAAACACCAATGATGATAATTATTTATTCTTTTCAGCCAATACAATCATAACAATGTTTTCTATGTCTGTAAATAAGTTTACATGAGATGGCCTTTTCAGAAAAATGATAAAAGGTGTGGAGGAAGCTCTGCATTTTCATTGAGTGTTAACAATTGGAGAAAGGACAACTGTAATAAAGGCTGATAGCATAATGTCAGATTGATAGATTGATTTTACTGATAAAGCCTATTAAGACATAAGAGACAAACATCTATTGGGATTAACTGAAACGAAAACATTAAAAAGGCCACTGTTCCAGTATCATATTAATTGATTTTTTTAAAATTACCTGAAAGCAAAGTTAGAAAGGAAAGAAAAAAAAAACCAAAAAAAACGTTCATTTTTTATAAGAGTGTTGAAAATAATTCTTTTTTTAAATAAACAGAAATAAATTTTGGTTGTATGATCCCGAGACTCCTAAATAATGTTATGACTTTTTCCTTTAATTAGAAATAGAACAAAAAAAAAAAAAAAAAAAAAAAAAAAAAAAAAAAAAAATTTTTTATAAAAGCTATATAAAGATTATTTGGACGATAAAAAATTTAATTGCTACAAAAACAAACATATCAATTAAAATGTGAGATCAGGGAGAGAAAACACAAATGGCACACGAGTAAATGAGTGAGGTAGAGGAGACAGAGAGAGAAGGTGTAGGAGGAGACAGAGAGAGAAGGTGTAGGAGGAGACAGAGAGAGAAGGTGTAGGAGGAGACAGAGAGAGAAGGTGTAGGAGGAGACAGAGAGAGAAGGTGTAGGAGGAGACAGAGAGAGAAGGTGTAGGAGGAGACAGAGAGAGAAGGTGTAGGAGGAGACAGAGAGAGAAGGTGTAGGAGGAGACAGAGAGAGAAGGTGTAGGAGGAGACAGAGAGAGAAGGTGTAGGAGGAGACAGAGAGAGAAGGTGTAGGAGGAGACAGAGAGAGAAGGTGTAGGAGGAGACAGAGAGAGAAGGTGTAGGAGGAGACAGAGAGAGAAGGTGTAGGAGGAGACAGAGAGAGAAGGTGTAGGAGGAGACAGAGAGAGAAGGTGTAGGAGGAGACAGAGAGAGAAGGTGTAGGGGGAGACAGAGAGAGAAGGTGTAGGGGGAGACAGAGAGAGAAGGTGTAGGGGGAGACAGAGAGAGAAGGTGTAGGGGGAGACAGAGAGAGAAGGTGTAGGGGGAGACAGAGAGAGAAGGTGTAGGGGGAGACAGAGAGAGAAGGTGTAGAGGAGACAGAGAGAAGGTGTAGAGGAGAGAGAGAGAGAGAGAAGGTAGAGGAGAGAGAGAGAGAGAAGGTAGAGGAGAGAGAGAGAGAGAGAAGGTAGAGGAGAGAGAGAGAGAGAAGGTAGAGGAGAGAGAGAGAGAGAGAAGGTAGAGGAGAGAGAGAGAGAGAAGGTAGAGGAGAGAGAGAGAGAGAAGGTAGAGGAGAGAGAGAGAGAGAAGGTAGAGGAGAGAGAGAGAAGGTAGAGGAGACAGAAAGAGAGAAGGTAGAGGAGACAGAAAGAGAGAGAAGGTAGAGGAGACAGAAAGAGAGAGAAGGTAGAGGAGACAGAAAGAGAGAGAAGGTAGAGTAGACAGAGAGAGAGAGAAGGTAGAGGAGGTAGAGGAGAGAGAGAGAGAGAAGGTAGAGGAGAGAGAGAGAGAGAAGGTAGAGGAGAGAGAGAAGGTAGAAAAAAGATTTTTTTTAAAAAGGTTGATCAATTTTTGTTCTACCCCTCCCTCTATCTTTTCTGAGGCCAATCAAAGAAATAAAATACCTGTGTATCACAATAAATTGGAATATTGAGGATAAGTAATTAATATATATGTTTGTTATTTTATTTTCTTGATCAATCTCTGAAAAGTGGAACAAAAACTTGTCTGCTTTTACAAAAAAAAATTTTTCCTATCCCTTATGTTTTTATTAATATAAACGTGTACCCATGCCATCAAAAATTATGGCAATTGTTACAAAGTTTTAATAGCAAGAGGCAATTACTGTCCAAATGTTCTATATGTTGGTGGGCTTTCAGCTATTAGCCCTCATCAAGGACATTTTTTTTTTTTTTAACTGAATATGTTGATTTTTTATATATGTGTATCTACAGTAATGGGAATGTTTTTAATTTTACAATTGATATTATTGAGCATTGGTACTTTTTGTAAATTTTTATTATTAATACTTCTATTATTTTTAGCAGTTTTGTTGTTTTTTTTGTTTTTTTTTACAAGAAAAAGCCAACACTGAATAATAACTATGAACATAACTTGCTGTGGTTGTAAAAAAAAAAAAAATCCCACCACTATAGATACACACACACACATATATATATATATATATATATATATGCATAGTCAGACCTCACATCAAATTAGAAATTCTGCTGGCCTTGTTGAAAGACTAAAAATATGAAAGAAACTCACAGCTAGTTTACATATTGAATCTCTATACAGTAAAATACCTGTCAATAAATTCCTAATTTCCTAAAGAAATATCTAATACAATAAAAAAACTAAACTCTCTTTGGCAATAGACAGAACCATAAGAATCTGCAGACTCCTCAACAAACCAATGCTATTTCATTTCAGCAATTTTTATAAGCAAAAATTCTGATTAATGATGAGATCACCTCTGAGAGGAATTTTAGCTTGGCTGTTATTGGAATTTCATGAATCTGGTCCTTTCCAAGATATTTTACCTAAACAATCAACATATTTCTTTATTATTATTGTATTAATATATCTCTGAAAAACAATATTACTGGATTTTGTAAATAAGCTAAAACAACAAATATACAATAGAATTTACTTATGAAAGTACATTACATTTTTTTCTTGGTATCATGTTAAACCAAATTGGTAATAGCCTAGTCTATGACAATCCGTCAAAAACTTAGAATATGTAACCCTTGATACTTACATGAAAAAAAAAAAAAAAAAATAGATTGAAAATACTTTTAAATCTTTCAACTATCCATATAATCTCGATAAAATTAGATACATAATATTTACTACCTATCAACTCAATCATAACTACAACTGAAAATAATTTATGAAATTTAATATAAAATTTGTTACAACTACTTCAAAAACATAAGAGATTTGATTAACACAAAATAAAATAATCTTAAACCTGAAGCAGGAATTGATTTTAAAAAAATTATACCAAGAGACAATGCCAGATTAAAAATAAATCTATAATTACTTGGAAAATTACTGTGTTTTCATTTTGGGTACAAAAATAATATGGTCAGATACAGACTTTGAAAGGTTCTAAAAAGAGATGCACATTTCTTAAATAGAGTAATTACTTTGTTGTAATTGCTCTCTGTAGCTTAATTGTAAAGTACAGCTGACTTGAAGGTTTCTTGGGTTAAAAAGAGAATACAAGCCCTGTAGAGAGGCACATTTTTCATTAATAGGACAAGCAGAGTTGGAAGATATTAATTTTACTATTTACTGAAACTAATGTTTCCTTTAAATATAATAGTTACAGAAATATTAGATTTAAAAAAAAAAAAATCCATCAACTGCACTTTGGGTGTGTGTGTGTGTGTGGTTGTATATATATATATATATATATATATATATATATATATATAAATAAAAAGAAATATAGTTTAAAGGCGTGTTATAATTTATGGGATAAAGTGCTCAATATCAGAGAGAGCATATGTAAAATCTAAAAGCGAACATTGAAGTCAACACTCAGAAGCGATAGGCTGTTTCATGCCATGAGTGTTGGTTTTTTTCTCAACTATATATATGGGTCAGTAATGCATTGTGGGTAGTTCATTCTAGCAGTTATTTTGGTGGGACAATTGCATCTAGCATGAAACAGCCCGTCGCCTTTGAGTGTTGACTTCAATGTTCACTTTACACACATAGAAAATAAAAAAAAATAAGAGGATAGTAACTCAAATATACGTACCCACTAAAATGAGTAATTTATAGTAATAAGAAGCTCTCTCTCACATATATATATATATATATATATATATATATATATATCTGTGTGTGTGTGTGTGTGTGTGTGTGTGCTTGCCAGTACTCCACTAAGTGACAAGCATATCGATAAGCCAAATTTTTGTCTATAAATTGTTTTATCTTTTGTTAATCTAACTAAAGCCTTTGATAACGTTTCAAGAGTGTTCTTTGTATTGTCCTTAGGAAGTTTGGCATTCCTGAAAGGATGCTTGGTGTCATAATGTCTTTCCATCAGAGATTGAGGCTTCAGTTAGATCCAGTGGAAAGGCATCCAACCCAATGACAATGGTCTTTAATGGAACAAAACAAGGTTGTGTTCTTGCACCTTATTTGCTTTATATTTTTCTGTCATGTTGGAAATGCATGAAAATGTTAAAGAAGGTGTGAGATTTAAGTTTAAGACAAGTGGTAGCTTGTTCATCCAACAACGCTTCAAAACAAGAACTAAGACAATTGTACAAACTGTTCAAGACTTGTTCTTTGGAGATGATTGTGCATTTGTAGCCCACACCATTGAGGATATGCAATGGATCGTTAATAAATTCTCATATGCATCTAAAGCTTTTGGTCAGACAATCAGAATAAAAGAATGGAACTTGTCCATGAGCCTATCTGTAAGCATGACCCAGCTATTTCTCCTATTGTTTTTGCTGATGGAAAAGTCTTGAAAACAGTTTCCTCTTTCACCTGTCTTGGCCTCCTTATATCCAAAGATGCTAACATGGACAAAGAAATTGAGTCCAGATTTAGAAAGTCTAGTTCTACTTTCAGTAGTCTTTACCACAGGCTTTGGAATACTTTGGAATTAATGTTTCATTAAAAGGTGTAAATTAACATGTACATGGTCAGTAGTGTTGAATATTAGCTAGTTTGCCAGAGGTTTAGCACACAAGTAGGCAAATGTAGCCAAAGCCAAAACTGACTTGAGTCATTTATGGAGAAATATATAGCTGAACAAAGACCCCTCATGCAAATGTATTGGGAAGGTCCATTCTAGCAAAATGGACCAACCCAACTGGTGTATTAGGCGTAAATAATAAGGTAAAATCAGCTTTTACAAGGAAATAGAAGGAGGCAGCCATGTTGGCAGGTAAGTCACTTGACTTCTACATCTCCCTCCTCTCCCCATTGCGGAAGCATATTGGCCGTTGGGGAGGAATTAATTCCCTATTGCCTGGCTGATTGTACGAGAGTAGTCGGGATAGCGCCCTGGGAATCCTCGTTCTTGATGGCTGTGATTGAGTAGGGCCCTGGGACGCTGGTTTATTTTGTAATGTAATGTCACCATTTTCCAAGTCTTTGGCAGATTGATGTGGTCTGCATGTATCCGTAATTGTCGGCTCAGGTGACACAGGCATGGCGCTTGGTATGGGGGTCTTGATTATGGGTGCTTCAAGTTTCCTTAGAAACCTACGGTTCCGCAGGGTTATTCTGCCTGATCCTGCAAATCTAATTCTATATTGACGGTTGGGAAGTGTCTCTACTATTCGCCCAGCTATGTCCCATCGACGGCTATTTGGGTTTTGAATGGAGACTGTGTCACCTTTATAAAGTGGGGATAATGCATGTGCAGTACGGTTGTACTTCTCGATGAGGTCTGCATTGCGTTTGGATAATCTCTGTTCTCGTTTTTGCGCTGCGGCTATCCATTCAGGGTGTGGTTTATATAACTGTGGGTGCGATGGGATAAAATCTCGAAGACGTCTATGAAGCAGGAGTTGCGCTGGTGATAAGCCAATGCCTTGGATAGGGGTGTTTCTATATTGCAAGATTGCTTGTGCTGCCATGTTATTGTCCAAGGAACCCTGGTGTCCTGTGCAGTCTTTTATGAGTCTTTTTGCAGTCTTGACTGCCAATTCTGCACGTCCATTAGACTGGGGATAGGCCACTGATGAAATTCTTTGCTTAACAGCCCAGGTTTTTAGGAACTGTTGGAATGAGTAAGCTGAGAATGGCGGTCCACCATCTGTACTAAGTTCCTCAGGTGCACCATATGTTTGGAATATTTCTCTGCAGATGGAAATCAACCTGGAAGCAACCGCTTGCCCTGGCTTGATGCGGTACAGAATGAGCCATCCAGTGAGCCTGTCTGCACAAGCAAGATATGTGAAGGATTTAACATAGAACAAATCCATTACAATCTGTTGAAATGGCCATTCAGGTGTAGGTGTCATTTGGATTGGTTCATGTGGTAGACTTGGGGCATTCCTTGAACATGTAATGCAATTATACCTGTAATTGCGAATTGAGGCATTCATTCCA
Source organism: Acanthosepion lycidas (assembly GCA_963932145.1). NCBI lineage: Eukaryota > Metazoa > Mollusca > Cephalopoda > Sepiida > Sepiidae > Acanthosepion > Acanthosepion lycidas. The sequence goes on along the minus strand of OZ010593.1, from coordinate 3,157,242 downwards.
GGCCAGTAAACTGAGTCATTGGCACGCGCTTTCATGCCAACTACTCCTTGATGAGCCGAATGTAGGCATTTTAATATGTTCTTGCGCTGGGAGGTTGGTATCACTACTCTCCTGTCAAGTAGTATTAGACCATTTTCATTGCTTAGGCGGTTACGAACTTCCCAGTATTCACGGATTGTAGGTGGTGTTGCTTGACGACTGTTTGGAAAACCATTGTCTATGGTTTTCCGTAATAGGGTGTATTGTGTGTCTTCTTGACCAGCAAAACGAATGTGGTCAGGGGAAGTTATGGCAGGATTATCATCTAATTGAGATATTGATGTGAGGGCTGTCAATCTCATTGTTGCACAAGTCTCATCTGATTCATCAATTTCTATAAGGGAGGGTTCTATGGAGAATGTATCAAGTAGGCTTTGTACTATAGTGACTGGATTGCGGGAAATAGCATCAGAGGCTCTGTGCCATTTTCCAGGGCAGTGTTGCATGGTGAAACGATATCTCAAGCTTTTCTCTTTGAGTCGGAATAGGCGAGGGTTGTGAATTTTGCCGAGATCTCGATCACCAAAAAGTCAATCTCATTGTTGCACAAATACCTCCCAATCAATTCTGAACTTTCGGAATTGTTGTGATGTCATCTCTGAATGGAGCTGGGGGAGTTTGGCTGCAGGGGCCTTCGTATAGCTGTCTGATGTCAAAGGTTGCTCCTTTGATAGCTTAAGGATAGCTAGGGCATGTCCCATGGTTGTGACACCTAGTTCTTTAAGGATTTCCCGGTCTATCATAGAGAGGCTATCCTGAGTAATATTCTCTTTCACAAACGATTCAGCATAGGTTTTGGCAGAGTCGGTAGGAATGCCAATTTTGATAAGTAGCTCTTGCCAGTCATCGTATCCTGTTTGCAGCGCCATGTTGAATATTAGCTAGTTTGCCAGAGGTTTAGCACACAAGTAGGCAAATGTAGCCAAAGCCAAAACTGACTTGAGTCATTTATGGAGAAATATATAGCTGAACAAAGACCCCTCATGCAAATGTATTGGGAAGGTCCATTCTAGCAAAATGGACCAACCCAACTGGTGTATTAGGCGCTCTCCTATAAAATAAGGTAAAATCAGCTTTTACAAGGAAATAGAAGGAGGCAGCCATGTTGGCAGGTAAGTCACTTGACTTCTACAAGTAGTACTGACATCCCTACTCTATAATGCAGAATCTTGAACTCTGTACCGATGACACATTAATCAACTATATACTTCCTACATGCATTACCTACGTACCATCTGCAACAGAAATTAGTGGTTCACATTAGAAACAGTGAAGTTCTGACCAAATGCATAATGACAGGTATTGAAGCCATCCTCATGAAAATCCAACTCAGGTGGGCAGGACATCTCTCTTGTATGAATGATAGCAGACTTCCAAAACACCACCTCTTTGGCTAGCTTTTAACAAGCAGGTCTGTTGTAAGGCAAACTCAAAGCAAAGTGATGCAGCATCTCAGAGTGAAGGAGCTGGGTGCCTGTCTTGCTTTTTATCTATACAAAAGTTTGAACGAAGCTGACTTGAACATCAAGATCATCTGTGTACAAATATTAAATCAAGTTGGCAGCATACTGCTCTTCTCAATGGTAACCTTGCCTGCCACTGCAGCTTTGTTGCATGCAGTAAAGCAGGTCATGCACATGTGGCACTCAATATCAGTCTAAAAGTCTGCAAAACACTGGCAGGCCTCAGGAGACACATGTGTCCATAGAAGTTGAACACTTCTTTATTTTACTGAGCCCTCATTTGTCATCGGTGACAAGAAAGTCGACTATTTATAGATAAATAGTCAATGGATTTCATTGAATAATATATACAAAACAATAATTGGGACACCAACTTTCCTGTCACTGTGGTTTCTACCAATCAGGCAGTAAAATTTTACTGCTTGATGATACCAAATTAGTAGAAACAACAGTTTGAATAATTTTATATATCGTAAATTGCTCTACACTTGTTTTTTTAGAATTGTATTGAGCACTTTTTTTTTATTAATTTAAGCCGTTCTTTGGCAAATATTACTTTATATCAAAAGTTTATATATATATATTTTTATTTTAGGATATTAAAACATGTTAAAAATTGCTACATAATAGCAATTATGTTTCAACACCATAAATGTGTCTCCTGAGGTGATGTTAAACTAGTGAAAGATTAATTTGTGTATTGAGCCATCTTTTAAATTAAATGTTACGTACAGTCGAATTATATTCCATTTGTTCTCATTTTACCTGGAGATATGTTGTTATATATATATAAAAGGTGTGGGGTGGTGTTAACAGGTACATGGCCCAACACCCTTCCCAGAATCTGAGCAAAACTCAATTTTTACTGGTTCCTTGAAATGCTGACAGTCACAGTCATTACAGGTGTTTTTCATGGCGTTACAAGAGAAGGATTTTAAAATTAGGGAAGTGATGAGTAATGATTTATCTAGTTATTCTTTTATTATATCATTATATTTTTAAGAAGAGAGAGAAAAGAAGAGAGAGAAAAGAAGAGAGAGAAAAGAAGAGAGAGAAAAGAAGAGAGAGAAAAGAAGAGAGAGAAAAGAAGAGAGAGAAAAGAAGAGAGAGAAAAGAAGAGAGAGAAAAGAAGAGAGAGAAAAGAAGAGAGAGAAAAGAAGAGAGAGAAAAGAAGAGAGAGAAAAGAAGAGAGAGAAAAGAAGAGAGAGAAAAGAAGAGAGAGAAAAGAAGAGAGAGAAAAGAAGAGAGAGAAAAGAAGAAAAGAAAAGAAAAAAAAGAAAAGAAAAAAAAGAAAAGAAAAAAAAGAAAAGAAAAAAAAAAAGAAAAGAAGAAAAGGAAAAGAAAAGAAAGAAAAAAAAAGAAAAGAAGAAAAGAAAAAAAAGAAAAAAAAGAAAAAGAAAAAAAAAAGAAAAAGAAAAAAAGAAAAAAAAAAGAAAAAGAAAAAAAAAGAAAAAGAAAAAAAAAGAAAAAGAAAAAAAAAGAAAAGAAAGAAAAAAAAAGAAAAGAAAGAAAAAAAAAGAAAAGAAAGAAAAAAAAAGAAAAGAAAGAAAAAAAAAGAAAAGAAAGAAAAAAAAAGAAAAGAAAGAAAAAAAAAGAAAAGAAAGAAAAAAAAAGAAAAGAAAAAAAAAAAAGAAAAGAAAAAAAAAGAAAAGAAAAAAAAAAGAAAAGAAAAAAAAGAAAAGAAAAAAAAAGAAAAGAAAAAAAAAGAAAAGAAAAGAAAAAAAAAACAAACCTGACTTAGAAAAATATTGGTCTTGATCGAGAAAGAGTATTTAAAAAAAATAAAAATCTTTAATCAGAAACCAAAACATCAAAGAGCAAAGGTCAAAACTAATAAGGGAAAGGTGTGTAGCATGCATGAATGAAGAGGGAGCTGGATCCTACCTGGTCAGCAGGGGCGTGCATGGAATGAGTCATAAAAGCAAGGACATCATGGTCATCTGAAATACACAATGCTGATTGCTCACATGGAAGTCAAGATGGAGAAAAGAAAAATTTTTTTTTTTTTTTTTTTTTTTTTTACTATATCATATTAACCCCTTTTGGAAAAGATGTTTCATTTTTGGATGATTTTTTTGTATTTGTTTTTAATATAGTATTTTTATGCTGATTATATAAAATAAGTTGCATTTCAATTTTTTTCCATTTTAAAAATACCTTTTTCGGCAAAGACGTGTAAAAACGTCTCATAAACCATATTCTTTACCTTTTTTTTTATTATTTTTCATCCTGGTGATTTTACCTGCTTTTATTACCAAAATAAAAAAATAAAAAAAAATAGTAAACCTATTTTGTTTTTATTTTTTTATTTTTATTATAAAATTTACAAGCCAAAATGTAGCAGAAATTAAAATGAATGAAATTACTTTTTTTTGGCATTTTATGAATTATTTGGAATTATATATTTTTTTTTTTTTTTTACCAAAAAATAGCACAATTACCTTTATTTGCAAATGTAACTGAATAGAATTATTCAGTCTGCCATGAAATTATTTTGTAATGTACTTTTTAAAGCATGGCACTACACATAAAAGTAGTTAGCACAGTTTACACATTCATTGTGACTCTTTCCTGACTGGTTTCCCCTCTATGGTCACGTTTCTGAATGCACCAAAGACATTTTTTGATGGATTTGCCTTTTTTTCTCTTGCTAGGATTTCCATCAAAAAATGTCCTCCTGGCGTATACTGAAAATCCTGGCAATTTCGAGGGTCTACTTGCTGATCTTTTTGGTGGTAAATCTATCTCATAATTTGCATATAGAATTTCAGGTGTGAGGGGGGTTTTGTTCTTCCTGATTGACTGCTTCGTTATACAGGACATAAGCATTCCATACTACAATATCAATCAAATGGAAGAAGACGTTCTTGTAATATTTCTTACTCAGTTTCCTTGGAACTGGATAATCCACAAGTTTTTGGTCCACCTTGTCAACTCCACCCATTGTATAATTGTAAACATATACAACTTTGGGTTTCTTCACAGATCCCTGTCTCATCTCAATGTCCTGCATAGCTGGGTTGTGAATGGCTGAAAGCATTGCAACACCTTTTTTATCCTTCCAACAAAGAGTCATTACCTTGCCTCTGAAATGCTGCAACTCTTTTTTTTTTTTTTTTTAACTGTTCTGGCATTTCTTTTTCATTCAAACAGAATGTCCCATAAATATCAGTCTGGTTCATAACCAGAGCATCAGCTTATTTCAGACTAGTATAATAGTTATTCACAGTAAGAAAAATAACCTTTCCCAAGTAAGGGCTTCAAAGACAACACAATACGCAAACTCATGCAATATTCATTATAGTGCACTTCTGTAGCAGGTTTTTGAACAGTATGTTTTGGATGTGTTTATTCATCTGTGTCTAAAAAAGACTTTCAGTAAAAATGTATATACATGTCTACACCAGTTAGGTGGTTAAGATGCTTTTTATTTTCATGCTCAATAATCATATTGTGGTTAGCCTGAAATAGTTACCTATTTTTCCTCACTAGTGTAAGAGATTGTGGTTCAAACCTAGATAAAGCTAGACAGTCCTTCCTCCTTGGAAAGAAGGAGGATATAAATTTCCTGTCTCCAAACCCAATTATTTCATTTTGTGCAGAATTAAGCTAAAGTCAGTAAATATCATCTGCTATTTTGAGATTGTCAAGGAATGTTATGAAAACTGAAAATATTTTTATAAACAAAGAACAGGTTTTGTATGACACTATCTTATGCCAAAGTCATAATCCTGTCCTTATTGCAAAAGGTTTCCATTCCTATTTTAAAATTTTAATAATTATTTTATTGAAAATTTATCTTTGTTTTTCATTAAAAACTTTAAAAGTTTTAAAAGATCCTACTCCAAATACGAGGTACAGTTAAAAAAAAAAAAAAAAAAAAAAAAAAAAAAAAGAAAAAAAAAGGAACTTCAGATTACACAAAGAAAAAATGATTGCATACAGTAAATGGACTATCTTATCCTACATTTGTCAGATTAAAAAAAAGATAAAAGATTTAAAAGAAAAAAAAAAAAAAATTTTTTAAGGATAGTCTATTCATACTTTAAATACAGTGTCAAATCAACCTCTGAGATTTGAAAGAATCACCTGTCTTGTTTTTATTTAAAAATGTCAAGTTTGGATTTTTTTTTTATTTGTCATTCTGAGAACTACTGCTGATGTCCTTTTTTCCAATTCATAATAGCATGTAGATATCGAAAGCTTCTTGCTTTCCTGCCAACTTTGATCTTCAAAAAAATTTCAATGCAATATCAATTGTTGTCTTGATTATGCTTATATTCTTCCCATTCCCTAATGTTTTGCTTCTTTTTTTTTTCCTTCCACACTCAGTAACCCTTTGTGTCTTAGTGGCTTTACTGCCTTACATGAGATAATAGGATTAAAAAAAAATAAGTTTCAAACCTGAAATTTGTAAATGAAAATTAAGTACAAATAAGTCTTTAAAAAAGTTTGGGATCAATTTTTTTTTATCATATTTATATTATTTATAGAAACCAAATTCTAAAATTATTTGGTGGGGGAGAAATCAATATTTTTCAATTTAAATGTCATAGGTCAAAGAATGCCTAATGAATGCTAGTTTACAAAAATTGTCAAATATTAGGTTGGTGCAAAAATAATGACGTAATAATGTCGTTTTTTGACGTATTTTTTAACGTCAAAAAACGTCATTATTACGTCATTACTTTTGCACCAACCTAATAAGTAAGTGTCCAAAACTTGTTCAGAAAATCAAGAGTTATGTCAGCAGAATTACTAGGTTTGAGGGAAAGTATCTCTAAAATGGCATCAGAGATTAAGTATAACAAATTAAAAACCAAAAAACAAAACTGCATATTGATATTTATTTAGTAGAAATTAGTGAATATCAAGTAATGTTAATGTATACATGATGGTCAGAGCTGAGCTTGATTCTTTTGTTTTCTATACAATCCAAGATGGCTGAGCATGAAAAGTTAAAATGTCTGGATTTAAGAACAATATTTCATAACATAATTTATGCTTTTGAGTCGAGCCATGTGCATATATGTGAGATGCTCTAGTTTTAATGAGGCAGAATTTGCTATGATTATGGTAACTAAATATTGTCAAAAAAATTGGGTGAATACAAAAATATCTGTCAAAGTTTAACAGCCTTTTTTTAAGACATATTACATAGTAGGTTTCTTTTATGTAAGATTTGACATGATATTAGGTTGGTGCAAAAATAATGACGTAATAATGTCGTTTTTTGACATTTTTTAACGTCAAAAAACAACATTATTATGTCATTATTTTTGCACCAACCTAATATTTGCATATAGAAGATTAGATTTCTTTAATAATTCAAGTAAGATAAAACTGGAAACTGGACAAATCAAAGAGAAAATGATTCTTTTTCAAGATAAATGAAATCTTGAAATTCAAATTTACATAGAAATACAATGTTTGATTTTTGAGTTTAACTTAAGGGATAAAAAGGGGTTGCTGAATTAAAAATTATACATTTTGTTTTATAATTTCTACAAATTGGAGATTTCATATAATTGTAAATGTTAGAGAATTTCAAGGTCTAAGGACAATATCAATCTAAAGAGCAGGTTTGATTTCAAAATAGTCAAATGAAGTCCAAACTCATTCAGTTTATACAGACATAAGTTTATTAGTAGGTATCTGATTATTTTGAAAGTAATCAATTTTACAAATACTTGACCGATTACATGAATTCTTGATCCGAAACCAACTGAGGACAATAAACACCTCAAGCTATACCTGAAAGAATACATAAGTAGATCTTTGATACTTATAGTGGCCCCACCCACAACACTTTCTTTTTTCTATTACAAAGTAAAGGCAAAATACAATCTTGTTTACTAATGTCCTGGCAATGGTTACCAAACATTTTTTTTCTCTGGTACATTTTCAAAATTAAAATTTGTTTGCACTTCACAAAATTTTATGTGATAAAAGTACATTTAAAAATACAAAGAGAGTGAGAGTTAAAGAGAGATAACCATAGATTCGAAATCAGAACGTTATCATTGATAACCCTCTCCTCCAATTTGCAAACCCTAGTTGCTATATTCTTAATAATATAAATGCAAAAATATCACAAAAATGAAATTGTTCAATAATTATAATTATTAATACTGAGACTAATGCATGCAATTACAAGTAATGTATAATAACATTTTAAATTTTCAAATCATATTTATCTTTGGTATATGAATTTTTTGAAACTGTTTCTAGATCTTTGATCATCTTTCATTCTGCCTCATCTGCTTTCCTCTTTTCTACTGCAGCTATCACGCATGCCACACTGTTTGGGAACCACTGTGTTAATTAATGATAGACAAAGTGTATACATTGTGATATCATTATTTGTCCAAGACAAATATGATTTAAAAGAAAAAAAAAAAAAGGTTATTCATGGTTCAAATGAAATGATACTGGTAATTAAAATAGTACAAACCTGCCAATCCTCCAGTTGCAGCAGTGATGCCAAAGAAGCCATTCTTGGGAAGCTGTACACCTTCTGTTCGCATACACAATTCATATTCTTGACTATTTGACATACCATTGTGGATAAAAAGCTGGAAAAGACAGAGGTCTACTTCTGTACAAAGTTTAGAGGTTATTATTTACACTATACTTGGACTATTGTCCTCATCTTTCTTGTTGGTATCATTTCAGATGTGCCCTACAGGGAATTCTGGACTGAATTCTTTATTTAAGCTACTGTTCTTGTTCCACTGGGATATCTTATCTAGTTCTTATTTTTAGCATTGCTCAGTTATTGCTCGTCAATTTCCAATGAGTACACACATTGCACTACTCAGAGACTGGACTCATAATTACTATGTCACCAAATTTACGGACCAATGCAATCCACTAGGCTATTGGCCTGTAGGACAATTCTCTGTGGTGAACTTGGAGCCTTAAACCTAACCTGCCTACTGGTTTATGCAGCTACTGTCTATCATGCTTGACTGTTGTTGCTGCTTTAAATGTAATGTATATGATTTGGGTATTTAGCATAATTATTTTCTAACATCTCTACCACATTTTTTTTGCATTTACAGGCTTAGAAAATCAGCAATAAAGTAGTTACCTCAACATTCAAACAAAGTTACTAGATTGAACTACAAATAGTAAATTCAATAACATTTGAAAGCCCAACACCAATACATTTTGAATTGACTCTTCTCATTAGTAACCCAATTCCAGATTATTATAAAACCTGTTAGTATCTGCAGAGAAAAATGGTGATGAAAGGGGGGGGGGTCAAAAAGTGCAGTGCGGTGCTCACTGACAGGCCAGCTATTTCTTCTTCTTCTTCGGTCGCCTCAAGGAAATGGATTGCATGGCTCCCTTTCTCAACCATTACACTGGGCAGTTGTGAAACAGACACCAGCTCAGCCACGCCTACTTTCACTTCCTCTTTGTCCATCTGTCAATCCGTACGTCCAGCTCTATTGCACGCTGTCCGCCAAATGACTGGTTCTGTCATGCTGCTGGCACCCTGCTTTTTATGCTATTCCAATATGGCCAAAATTTGCAAGTGTGCAAATATCATCTCGTTTTGGACGAGATATGCATGCATAAATTGTGCCTTCAATAGTGGCCATATTTCTTTTTGTCATCACTTTGCAGGTAAGACACATTCGTGATAGTTTTGAATTCTGAGGTCACTCATGTCTTTTGCCAAATTCAAAATTTAGTAGTAAGAAATAATACAGGGTTCCCACAGATCTGTGTAAAAAAAATTCCATGATTTTTCCAGGACTATATTAAGAAGTTGCAAGGACTTAAACTCTCACACACACAAAGCAAATGGCCATCAATTTCAAAAACAGAAACTTTGTAATTTATCTTTTAATATTTTGACAGAGGAGATGTTCAAAGAAAAGCTACAGCTGGTTCCAATAATTCATGTCACATACATCAGCTGAAAGCAGCCAAGTGGTTATGGCTAAAACACAACTGAATGCAGACCTGGTTATGTTACGCATTTTATGTAGCATTTTACAGTTTGGAGTTCTACTAGACTTGAAAATTTTGAATTACACACTTTAATTCTTACTGCTACACATTTCAACTATCTAGACTACTCATGGTTTGTGAATGTCAAAAAAGTTCTTGACTGTTGCCCATTTTCTGTGAAGTTATGTAGAGTGGTTTTAATGAACTGAACTACAAATAGAAATTTTCACAAAAAGACTACACATTTTAGCTACCCCTACTACTCATGACTTTTGTTGCACATGGCACAGAACACAATGATGCTAACATCTAGTTTAGCATTTAGCTTCTCTTCCAATTTTAATATCTATTGATTTTTCCTTTGCAGATCTTTGCATGGAACTGGACTTTGCGATGTGTGAAAGTCTGAGTCTTCTCAGGTTTCTCCACATAGCGGTCTCATCTGACTTGAGCAAATCTTATGCACAACTTTCAAGCTTGTTTTTTGGTCTTCAGTTCTTCAAGTTCCATAAGCATTGATTTCTATTTTTCTCCAGCTGCTGCTTCCTGTGTTTTTTTCTTCTCAGCCTCAAGGTGTATGTGGTTCTGGCATTGGAAACACTGCAGAGAAGAGCCTCAATCATGAAAACATTTCCAGCACCTCCAAATTGGACAAATAGTCTGTAATAATGTGCTGTGTGATCAAAGCCTGTTGTTTCATATTGTCAGTGAAAATTTCCTTAATGACTGAGAAATCTCTCTACAACAAGGCCTGTCCACGTGAGAGTACCAGCAATCTGCAAAAAGCTTTTCAATTTTTAATATTCTTTGTTGCTAGAAAAAGAAGGGTAAAACAGTATCCAGACTGTCTTCATGCTTGCTGAAATTCTTGAAAACAATATTTCTAGCAGCCTCCTCCTTGAACTCTTTCTACTAACTGATGATGTCATCACAATCAGACTTGCTGACTTGTTTTCTGTCCATCATGTGGGAAAGACATCTTTTTAGACTGTCTTCTGTGGCAATTTTTTTTCACAAATGGATAGAGGTTCAGTCATGCAAATGAACTTACAAGAGGGTATCTCAGGGGAAGATCTTGCCAGAAATTTCTCAATGATAATGATGAACATTGTGTTTGTTGCAATTCTGTATGCAAACAGATCTTTTGCTGAAACATTTCCTTTTTTGGATAAATTTTGCATATTTGCCCTATCTGCCAGAAATCCATACTCAATCTTTGCAGCATCTTTATACCATGTTTGGGTTTAACAAAAATTCTTACAAAATTCATTTATCTTGGAAGATGTAATTATCTTTTTAGTGTGCTCTTCCTTTACAAATCATAACAGATTCATGACCATGCTAAAAAGATCATCTGCAAGGAAAGAAAGCAATGGTTTATCGTTCTGATATATTATCAGAAACAGTTCAATGTCTTTCAAACAGACACAAAAATTTGCAGTTTCACTGGAAATAAACCATCATTCACATCTGACAGCACTGCAGAGAATGACATTTTCATGTTTGTTTTTTTTTTTTTATCAAGTTCACAAATTTGATGACATTTGGCCAAATGTTTTGGATTCTTTCATATGTTTGTACATTTTCTAGCAATCTATGGCAGAAATACAAAAGTAAAGGAACAGGGTAGCTAGATTGAACTTTTAAAGCCAAGCAATGAAAGCCAAATAAGTTAATATATTCCATCATTTTTCACAACAAAAATGTGAGATACAGGTCATTATTAGCATGTAAATTTTAAAAACAACATTCTTATTTTTTCAAAGATACATTTTCTATCCTAAGACACATCAAAGGCACATTTTCTATTCTACCATCCTTCTTGTCTAATTTTCTCCAAGTCAAATTTGATTCTCAAACTTGTTATTTTTGACAAAAATTTAGACAACATTGACTGGATGTGTATTTATTTTTTCAGCATGAACTCACCTACCACTGACTAGAGATCAAAAGGACTTTCTACTTTGAAAAACTGACATGTGAATAACATTTTCAATTAAAAAAAAAAAAAATTAAAAAAAATTGAGATTCTACTAAAATGTATTTTATTACTATAAAATAATTTAGATCCCTTTCAACAACAAATTCAATGAGTGTGAATTATATCTTTGACAAAGATATTTACTTGTCTCTGACACTTTTTATCTTTGCTTTTCCTCTTGTTGAGTGAGGGTAACAGGTAGGAGAAGATATGCCTTCATATTCTTTCTCCCTAGATGAGAAAATACAGAGGTAACCACGAGGTAATGAACTCATTCTAATCAAGGAAACAAACCACCGTTGGCAATAATTGCTAAATATTACTGATGACTAAAAAACACTTTTCTTAAAGGACAATTTCAGCTCGCCATTTTGACTTTCATGAATTGAGAAAAAGAATGTGTGGGCATCCAAATTTAGAAAAGGAAAATTCTGGAAAATGCCCTATCAATCTTCTAGGAATTTAAGATTTCCAGGATCTGTACAAACCCTATATATATATATACAAGGTTGGTGCAAAAATAATAGTAACATATGTGAGAAAACGACATTATTTTTGCACCAACCTATATATATATATATATATATATATATATATATATATATATATATAATGCAAAGTGGATATACTCACAGTGAGAGAATTCTTGTAGTATTCAATTTTGGCATGGAGTGGAAAAGGTTTATTTCTGAAATCCCGCAAACAGCCACCAAGCTGCTGGTCATGACCATCGCTGTATAAACAAACACCAAAACAAAAGCAAATGACTAAAAATCATATACACAAATTACTATTGAGGTTAATTTTTTTATTATTAACAAGGAAATTTTCTTTAAGTATTATTTTTCTCTAAGATATCACATATGTCTGGATGGACGAGTGATATCATAGTTATCAGCAAGGAAAGTAGTATCAGCATGCCTTGTCTGTTGCATTCATTTTAACACTAATAGCCATGAGAAAAGTATGAATCCATTTCTTCTTCTGCCCAGTTATGGGTTAAATAGCAAGGTAGACCTGGCTATCTAGCCTTGAGTAACTGCCAGTCTAAGAGAAGGGCTATTCTGAATTCCAAAATGTAGAGAAGTCAATGGAAACTACTCCACTATCTTACTTGTAAATATTTTAATGCCTCCAAAACAAAACTGTTTTCATTTAATCACCATAGAGAAACTTCTCTACCTTCTATCAGCTTGGCTAATGCTAACCACCAAGAGAGCAACTCTTGTGCCTTTTCATGTTTTCCACTCATATGAAGTGGAGTGATTATATTGAATCAATTGCTAGATCTAGTCCTAGGAAAGTTGGTTCACCATGTTGTGCCAGACAATTTCTCATATCAGAATCCATCTTGCACATTTATAAATCTACCATTCGTCCATACATTGAATATTGCTGCCATATCTGGCCTGCTGTTCTTACTATATATCTCAAGGTTCTTGATAAAATCCAAAGAAGGGTTTGCAATCTAATTGATCCTGACCCAGAATCTTAACTTTAGTCACTATTACACCACCATGATGTAGTTTCCCATTGTCTTTTCTACAAATTATTTTCATGACAATTGTTCTGATTGGTGCATGAATTTAAGTGTACTGATAGATCTCACCATTTTACTGTTCAATGTAACTGTAAATTATTCACTGTTTTATTGTTGAACTAGCGAGATGCAACCATCAGTTCTATTTTAATAGCTTCTTTTATTGTACTTCTAACCTGTGGAACTCTTCCAGTTTCTTGCTTCCATGCCACCTACATTATTCAAATTTTTAAATGCACATCAACCAACATCTTCCGTCTTCCAGAATCCTGTCCTTTTATTGAGCTCTCATCTCATTAAAGTCTTCTCATTCATTTCCACCCCTAGTAACCCCTTGTGTCTTAGTGGCATTATTGCCTTGTTTGGAATGAAATGATTAAAATAAAAATGGATAGTAATTTACAAATAAAGAAAATGCATTTATGGCGATCCATGAACACCTATATTTTGAAGGGAGATAGCAATTTAAATTAAGAAAAAAAAAATGCATCACATTGCAAGACTTGACCATTCTGAAACTATGCAACATGCCTGAATATGACAACTAATATTTTAATTTATTTTTTTTTTTTGGTGGGGTGGATAGAAATTTATATATTCAGACCATAATTCTATTTAAAGTATGCTGATTCTTTTTTTCATGGACAGTAAGAAATATTTGTAAAAAATCACTCATTCAATTGGTTAATATCAGTCATCAATTTGTAATCCATAAGCAATGGCCAGAAGCACAAATCATACAGTATAGTACAAATTTTTACAAGGATAAAGTTGGATTTGTAAACAAGAAATATATGAAATCTTTATAGAGAAACATTGACATTGAAAGCATCTCAATACTTACTTCATGTGATCATATTCTCTGGTTCCATTGTTTAGCATCACTAGGATATAGGGATTGTTACGCTGCACAAAGAAAATGTGAAGCAAAATTCAGATTCACAACACAGAAAAAGACTTCACATTAAATGTATGTGATCCACCTACCAAGGTACACACAAGTTTAGAGGGAAATAGGTTTTTTAATCCAACAGATTAAACAAACAAATAAAAAATAAGTGGAGGGAATATGATTATTAAATGTTCATCTATTCAACAAATCATGAATGAGAATTAACTTTCATTAACAGAGGATCACTTTTAAAAGATAAAAAAAAAATTTAATTGGAGATTATAAGTCTACCATTCATTCATTCATGCTTAGAATATTGCTGCCACATATGGTCCAGGGTGCTCCTGCTATTTATCTGGAAATGCTTGATGAACTCCAAAGAAGAATCAGCAATGTTACTGGTCCTGATCTGGTGGCTCAACTTCAGTCACTTTCTCACCACTGTAAGGTTGCCTTCCTTTGCCTTTTCTATAAATACTTTCATGTAATTGCTCACTGTCCCGACTATCTCATGGAGAAGCTAGTTGACATTTTCTTCATAACTGGACGGTCCAAGGTTCACACCAGCTCCATTCTGGCAGGGCAGATATGTACTCTCTTTGTTCAGAGACAGCACATTAAATGCTGTCTCTTTGATCGACAAGGGTAGGTACCGTTATCAGTAGTGGTTGACTGTTCTGTTTGCATTTCATTTCCACTACAGTATGTTTCAAGTATAAAATAATTTTGAGGAGTAGATGCGTGTGTGTGTATGTGTGTTATTAAAGATAACAGACATTTTGTGTCTTAATTTTATTGATCGACTTTTTCTCAGATAAGGAGGAAATTCCATCAGAAATTTTCCAAAGTTCCTTTCAGTAGAAACATGGCCCACACTTTTTGACTTTCAGAAGTCATCATCAGAGTAGGTAGAGACAGATGGTGAGTTTCACGGAACTAGTAAGTGTAGTAATGTAGGCAAGGTGTGATACGTTTTTATTGCTTTTCTTTTCTTTATATATTTGAGGATGCAGGCTCTTAAATTATATTTGTTTCTATTTATAGATGGTTCTTATTGTATAAGTATTGCTTTCAGGATTATAAGTCTGTTTTTATTATTTGATTTTGCAAGTATTTTGGTATTGTTTGTGAGTATCTCTCTACCTACCCTGATGATGATGACAGATCATATTTCTTCCAAAATGAACTTTG
The DNA here is from genome assembly GCA_963932145.1 of Acanthosepion lycidas. Taxonomy (NCBI): domain Eukaryota; kingdom Metazoa; phylum Mollusca; class Cephalopoda; order Sepiida; family Sepiidae; genus Acanthosepion; species Acanthosepion lycidas. The sequence goes on along the minus strand of OZ010593.1, from coordinate 3,142,171 downwards.
GACAATTTCTGACAGAATTTCTTCCTTACTATAAAGGATTACTCACAATTTGGAAAAGTCAATCAATAAAAATTAATGAACACAAAATGTCTGTTACCTTAAAAAATATTTGCTGCCTACACAGAATATATATGCATTAAATGAAAAAAAAAAAATTTATGATTTTTATATTCTGTTTGTATTATACAATTTTTATCTCAAAAATATTTTACATATGAAAAAACAACAATAGTAGAATTCACAGTAGTTACACAACCAATTTTCTCTTATTTATAGAAATTTACTCTACATTTAACTGTGACAAAACTAAATTTTCTATGTTGTTTTGAACACATTTTAAAAGAAAACATATACTTCAAATATTGCATAAATATATTTTTTCAAAACAGTAGATAAACATGATAGTCACAGCAGTTATTTTGTAGGTGTATAATTTATTGTCAGTGGGCATCAAGACATAAAACCATACAATTACTAAGTAACAGCTGCACTAAACAAATTACGATTACAATTTTTAAAAAGACAAATTGAAGAAAAATAAATTATGACTTGTCCAAAGTAAAAAAAAAAAAATATGTATGCAGATGTTATGCCATAGCAATTGGATCTCTCTATATGAAGTTAAGGTTTATAAAATATTTTCAAATAAATAAAATAATAAATGCCTATCAATGAAGAATTATTTACACTTGGACTAATATTCTCATCTCTGTTCTGGCATTTAGACTGTTGTGCCCTCTGGTTTCCTTCAGAGGGTCTGTTCATCCAGGTAAGCATCAGACCCTTTATTTTAACATATGGTGGGGTAGATTGTTCTCAAGCCACTGTTCATGTCAATAGTAATCTTGTTTTGCACTTATCCCAAGACATGGACAGGAGAACAATTTAACCCCCATAGATTAAATAAAAAGGTAAAGTTCAAAAAAAATTCCCCAATGGTTACCAGAATCAACAAACACCTGAAGGGGGCTGGAAAGCACAATGTTGTAATCATAACAAAGAGGAGGAGGAGGATGTAAGCGTAAATGTAAATAATGTAAAATTCTTTTGAACCATGTTTGCATCCTTAAGATAGGATCAAGCTGACATTAAAGAAATGTCCATATATCAATATTAATTGGTTAGCATGCACACACACACAATAGACAGACAAAAAACAAAAAAAAAATTAAGAAAGAAAGAAAAAGAAAGCATGAAACTGTATCAATCTTAAATTAACAAATTCGTTATCAAATGCATTAATATGAACATTATTTACATTATTCAGACTATTGTCCTCATCTTTGTCACCATATTTATTACAACATTTCGGCGTATTCAGGTGGTTGGATTGTATAATCGAACACTTTATTTCTCTCACTGGGGTAGACTGTTCTAGTTCCACGTGCCATGTTTAATGGATGTCAGTTATCAGTTATCTCCTGGTAATTTCCCTCTGAAAGTTCTCCACTGCCTTAACTGGGTATTGAACTCACACTCTTTGGGTCCAGTCACTGGATCTAACCAACACCTTTATTCACTGTGCCATGTGTCCAAAGAGTGCAGGTTTAATACCCAGTTAAGGTAATGGAGAACTTTCAGAGTTATATTGCAAACAATAATGGCAATTATGGCATTTCTATATAATTTCTAAAGAATTCATAGATTTTATTTTTTTAATCCGATATATTTTTATTATTTAAAATGTCATTACTTAAAATTTTCTTTAAGTTTTTTTTCAAATACACAGGGCAGTGGATGAAAAATATCCTATATATATATATAGATATGAATGAATGAGAGGGAGGTATATTCATTTTGTTGCTAAAAAAAAAAAAAAAAAAAAAAAAAAAAAAAAAAAAAAAACAGCATAGAATGATGAAAAAGGTCCCAAACTTGATAAAAAAAAAAAAAAAAAAAGTTTTATCATCAAAAAGAGAAAAGCCCAAACTGTTTTTGTGTTTTTTTTATTTTATCAAATTTTTTAATCCCTTCTAGCACGCTTGAAACTGTTAAAAATCTTGTTTTGCATCAGCATAATATTTACAATTAATGTTTTCACTTTTTTTCAGGTGAAAAACACATTGATTTGTAAATTCTTGCAAAAAAAAAAAAAAAAAAAAAAAAAATCAAATAATTGTTGGATATTTAATTTGTTAGTTAAAAGCAGAAATCCTTGGAGAATGTAAGTCATCAATTTTTTTTCTATTTTGCAATATTATTTAACAGTTCTTATAATTAGCAAATCTTGTAGTTTTGACATTTTTATTAAGTATCATCTAAATCTTATATTTGGTACATTGACATCTGTATGGCCTATGCAACATTTATTTTTTAAGTATAAAACTAACACGCTTACAAAAATATAATTTAATAAACATCTTCCAAGTTTACCTGAGCATCATTGTCAAAGGAATCAAAAAAGATACCCAGGCCATTCCATTTGTCATTGCTGCCAAACACTGGACCCTCAACACCTTTCTGTTGTGTGTACCAAATGGCCTGAAAGGTAAAGCAAAATGAACATTAACACTACCTGAAAATGAAAATAAATCACATTGTAAATTTAGTGGGTAAAATGCTTTTGAAATTACTACCAAATACTCATCCTACAGATGAAGAAATAAGTTGTAATAATTCTGTTAATGTTTTTATTAATAAAAATTAATTTAATAAAAAATTCTTTTAAATATTTAAATAATTTTGTATTTCTTTTATTATAACAATAAAACTCAACTGCAGATTCCTTTTCACTTATTGAAAATTTATTTTGCAATTCATTTATACTTTATTCACATCTTTTTAAATTAAATCCTATTAAAGTGAAATTAAAATTTAATACATTTAATTTTGTAATGATTTTATTAATAATAATAATAATTCAAAATTTTAGTATTAATAAAAAAATAATTCAGCAAACTTACTATATTTTGGTAGAGTTTTAGGAAAATTTAATTAAATTATTTAGATAAAATTTTTTTGGCTTTGCTTGACTAATTTGTCATGTTTTAACATTATGACAGACTATTATAGGTGATGACAACAAAACCGAAAGAAATAAAATCGTTGCCAAATTTAAAATTCTATAAAAATTCTAATATTTTAGAAATTATTTACTTTGTCCATTTAAAAAAATTACTTTTAGAAGAACAAAATTACATTTATTTTACATTTTCTTTATATGTAAATAAACTGATATTTTATTTCTGTTAACTTCTGACAACTCCGGTAGAGTGAATATAAATTCTTTCTACGCACACACAATGGATTTATAAAAAACAAAACAAAAAAAAACTTCATCAAAAGAAACATTGCTTATATATAGCATTAACATTAAAAATAAATAACAGATGAAATATTTATTAAATATATGCTTTTAAGATTTTTTTGATACAAATTAAATGTTACTGCTTATGTGGCAAATGCCATTTGTTATATATATAAAAAGCTGATAGGGAAATGATTGTTTAACAATGAAGGGTGTTTGGTGCTATTGATGTAAGGTGGGTACACACAGACAAAATTTAGACTTACATAAATTTATAAAAGACATTACAAACATTAAGAAATTAAGTTACACTCATATTGTTAATACAAAAATAAAGATAAAGGTTTATTTTATGCTATTACATACCTATGTTAGTTTGGAAATAGTACTTGTTAGTTAAGGACACAAACACTAGGGATCAACATTTCCTAGGGTCTTGATAACTAATATGTAGGTAGTGTAAGTTTTCCTAAAGATGCCTAAGTACGTCTTGAAAATGCTTATACACATCAACAGAAGGCCTAAACACATCCACAGCAGCAAAAGTGTTAATCTGTTAGATTTGTATTAAGAATGTTCAAAGAATACTCTAAGATTCCTTTTCAAGTAATTTATAGTTTAATACAAGGCTATATGACAAATTAGAATTAATTGATAAAACGCCCTAATACATTTATTATGTCAACATTTTATAATTTAGAAACAATATTTATGTAGTATATAGTAAATATATTTATAAATTTTAACCACTGTACTATTTGACTATTTAAATATTTCCTTGCCAAAAAGAGAGGAAAGAAAGTACCCAAATACTTACCAAGCCATCAGCCCCCACACGGCCCCGACCAGTTACTCTAAAGGCCACTTCAATTACCCAGTTGTCATGTGGAACAGAGTTTTTACTCCATACCCAACCTAGAATATAACAGAAAGAAGTTTCAATTTAAATCCCAGATAAAAACAAAGTAAAAAACAGAATAGGAGAATACACTACAAACAAACAAACTTGTTTATAGATTATGCTTTTTGATAAAAAAAAAAAAAAAAAAAAAAAAATTACTATTGAGTATGTCAATTTTAGATAAATCAAATGTTTATGGACAGTATGTATATGCAGGGTGTGGCAGAAATAGCTCCCACATTATAAACCGTCACCTGTGTGGTGCTAGTGAACTTAGGCAAGTGGCAATGGTGTATTCATCTAACTAATGTCTTACTATTAGGTGAGAGGGATTTTTCTGGGAGGTATTTCCACCATACACTGTATTTACCCAAGAGAAAAGAATTATTGATGGTAAAATAAGTTAAAAAAAACGTAAAACCTCAAAAGATGATGAAATAATAATGACTACCTTGAGATCTTGCTGTAGTTATTTATGTGAAATTTACTTACCTTTCTTACTTCTAAGGGAAGGTGTGATTCGAACATTGTCATCTCCAGCTATAGCATCTGAAAGAAATAAAAGTAAGATTATTAAACAGAAAAAGAAATTCAAAATGAACAGAATAAAATCCTTACATTTTCCTTTATAAAACATGTCAGCTAAGATAAGCTTTCCTTTTGTCATATATATTATTCAATTGATTGCATAGATAGTAGTTTGTAACCCTGATCAAAAGTGTGAAATCTGGAGTTACAAACTATTCATGCAATTGAATATGTTAACTATCTCACAGATATTGAGCACTTTCCACTAAGTACTGTGTGTGTATATATATATATATATATATATATATATATATATATATATATATGTGTGTGTGTGTGTGTGTGTGTGTGTGTACACATACACACAAGCTTAAAGTGTGCACACTGTGTACACTTTTAAACTAGCCCCTGCAGAAGACTATAGGGACCTCTGGCTCAGCTTAGAAGACAGCAATCATAATTTTTGAAGAAATAATTTTGAATTCCTCAATTCAATCCATAGAACATCAAAACCTCACTTTAACCCCGATTAAGGCTAAAAGTCCAATTCTGGCCCAAAAATGATTTTGGTTGGAAGTCTGATTTGGGCTGAAATTTCAATTCAGGTTGAAAATGGAGTTCTTTAAATCAAAAACTATATGGAATTTCAATTAAGTGGAATTCTTCAAATTACAAACTCTACAGAACAAATCGTCACGTCACAAAACATCTCACTTTAACTTTGATTCCTTGACATTTTGAAATAAAATTGATTTCAAAGTTTTGGAGATATTTTAAACAGAATTTGAAATAAAAATTTTAAAAATTCAAAGTTTGTGTGTTACTTTAAACTCAATATAAATTAAAACCTTTTAAAATCACTAATTTTTTTTCAGATATTTTAAAATTTGAATTTTTAACTGTTCCTTCTTCATCCAGATACAAATCCCAATGCTGGATGTCCAGGCATCAGATGAAGGGTAGATTTTCAATCTTGGGATCATCCTGATTCCAAAAAGGTATATTATGTCTATGTAAAACAAATTTGGCTTGAGGTGTTTCAGACACAAAGATGGACAGAATTTTCTGTTATATATATATATATGATCTCAAATATGAATTTGAATGAATTTCGAACTAATATAAAATTCAAAATCATTTTTTTTAATACAATAATGGCTTTTAGACTTGTAAAACTAGTGTACTCATGATGGCAACTGTTAGAAAATTTTAATAGTGAGATGTAATGAAACAAATGTCTTGAAACAATGTCTTGAGATTCAATAAAGCAGGGATAAAGAATTCACACCTAAAACTGAGGCCAATGAACCTTTAATTAATCCATTCCTTTATATTTTTTTCAGATATTCAATGGTATCTAGGATTCATGGATTACACCTTGTGTTATATAAATTGCTTTTTGCTCGATATTTTTCATGTTAAAAAAATTGTTTGACATCAATGAAATAGAAATATCTCTCAGAAAAAAAAGATTAGCAACAGAATGAAAAGACGGTGACAATGAAACCTATTTAAGTTGAAGATGATCACTTAATAGACAAAGGTATTAGAGTGCCTCACATAAAGGGCTTGGACAAATAAGACTGCAATCTAAGAAATGTAGGAGTAAAGGAACTGATTAATTAAACTTCATTTTGCTTGGGAACTAATTTTGTTAAAAAAATTGATATTTTATTTGTATAGAATATTAAAATGACTAAGGGAAATAACCACTCAAATTTACTAACTTATGTTGATTTACCTCCCCCTTCCCACTATAGATAGGACAGGAAATATATAAATACACATTGATAACTATATGGTTTGATGATGGTAATTAAAACTTGAAGCATGTCATGCTTTACTAAAGGCCAAATTCTAATGCATCTTTCGCAAGCAACTGGAGGCCTATTTCAAATCTTGTCATTCCACTGAGAGTGAAGACTTAGTTTGGTTTTGTAGTAGTTCACCACTTTAATCAGTTTAAGAAATTCAAAAGAAAAAAAAAAAAAAAAAAAGAGATTAAGAACATAATTAATTTGGCTGCAAAAAATAAATCATCTTACTCTTGATATACATTGTTTTTCTTTACTGATGCCTGATAACAGTTAATAATTTGGCAGAATGTTGGATCCATCATTTCCCACCTGGTTAACAAAGGGTGTATGAAATGTTATAAGCCTTTTAATCTTGTAATTATCTACATTACAATAGTTTTTAATAAAAAAAAAAACAACATATGGGAACTGAATTCTGAAACAAAAATGAAAGTAACTTTTTTATTTTATTGTTTAGAATTAAAATAATTATTGTTGTGCTGACTTATTTTGTCATAAATATACTTCCTTTTTATGATTATAGAAGTAGGAGTAGAAAAAGTAAATTAACTCTTAATGTTTGCTTTAGCAGCAAGGTTAGGGCTAAATTTTTCACACCTCGTTTACAGTATCTAAAAATATTGGATTAAATTTAATTATAACATTAACTTTACATAATTTTCTTAAAGGATTTTTCATTAAAATATAAAATATCACATTTGCTCTTATTTTATGTTTTTTAATGGTAAACTAAAATTCAACATACACTTAAAAAAAAAACTTTTAGAAAAAAAGAACACTAATTACCCATACAAAATTAAATTTTATTATCAACATATTTGTTGTTATGAATAACAATTTTTCTCTATGATATACAGAGAAAAATATTAAATTAACTTTATGAATGAAAAATAGGACTGTTAAAAATTAAAGATAAAATATTAAAATGAACTTTCTTGGGAGGTACTAAGATATGAATCTACCTCTTCTACTCCCAGTTATGGGTTCATTAGTAAGACTTGTATCACTAAATCATAAAGAAAAAAAAATTTACAATTTAAAAATATTTTCTGGCTTTAAGTAATCTGCAAAGGGTTGAAAGTGAATCAATCAACAATGGTCCATACAAAAAAAAAAAAAAAAAAAAAAAAAAAAAAAAAAGACACTAAGACTTTATCAGTTACGATACATGCTCAAAAAGATGAGTGTTCACTTCTCTACAAAAACTAATTAATAAATCAATGTTAAACAAAGTTATCGTGTTAAATACATGTTCTATAGGGACCGGATTGAAACAGTGTGTATGCGTATAAATGATGGATGAGGTGGTTCTGTCCCAACCATCTGAAAGCATGATGCTACCTGTGAGATTGTTATTAGTATCTTGCACAACATTATGTGGACTCTCAGCATCAGACAGATTTCATCCAATGACTAGAAACCAGTTAAGATAATTGGGGACTGTCTAAGGCATCAGCAGAGTCATTAATGCCAAAACATAACACAGTGGTATGGACTATACCACACACGCACACATCTTTAGTTGTTTATTACAATTTAATAAACAGTAGATTGAAGGATGGACAAACTTTCGAAATCTGACCGAGAGATTAGACGTCTCTTCTAAGCCATCGTTTGAAACTAAAATCTTCAATCATTGGTATCAGACCTTCACTTTGTTTCTACAAATGATACTGTAACAAGAAATTGCATATCTTAATAGCATTTCCTTGGATGTCTATGGCCATATTACTGAGTAGGCTACTTTCAAATCTGCTGTAAATCACCTCAGAGAATTATATGTGAAACCCTCAAGCAAAATTATTTGACAGATATGTTCTAGCAATGCATGGACAAAGAGAAGATAAAGATATTAATGAGTATGTCCAGGGGGTTACAAATACTAACTAAAGAATGCAGTTTCAAAATGGTTAATGCTGATCAAAACCAAGACGACTGCATTAGAAGAATGTTTATTATTGGTTCACACTTTAATTCCATTCAATAGCATCTTTAAAAAAAAAAAAAAAAAAAAAAAAAAACCCTTGATCTGCACTTGGCGGTTAATCAAATCATATTCACATCCAGTTCTCTGTGGGAGCAATAGCATCAGAAAACCGATTCATTTGTCAGAGATGTGTGTGCCTAAACAAGCTCTAAATGTTATTTTTGTGATGGATCATGTCCCAGTCATAAAGTGTGCCACTAATGCAGAAAAAAAGGGCACTTTTCTAAAGTATGTTGAGTTAGTACTTCAGCCACCTCACTTAATCTCATACACTAGTTTATTAAAACAGGCTATGGTGTACATATTGATTGGCAAAAATTAGGCTATAGCTCTAATGGACACTGGTAGCTCTGGATCCTTTATTTTGCTTGACTAAACAAAAATACACCCAATAAAAATAAAACCTGCCGTGGGGAATGTGTCCATGGATTCGTCGGATCTTAACACTTCAGTAAAAGGGGCAGTGCAACATCAATTTAAACTTAATAGGTGAGTGGTATTTGAATGTTATCTTTTGTGCCCGTCACAATCTTTGTAGTAATGCAGTTCTTGGGTAAAACTTCATGAACAACATTCTGGTGTATCTTTTGCATTTAGTGGTCCAAAGAAAACCCTAACTATTTTGAGTACAACTGCTTGCAGCCCACCATCTGTGATGGTAGATATACCTCCATTATTTTTTAATCTTAATCCTAACAGTAAACCTATTTCTATGAAATTTAGGTGATTTGGAATAAGCGGATAAACGCTTTTTTTAAAAACTGAGGTCAATAAAACACTAAGAGATGGAATAATTGAGGAAAGTACATATTGGTGAGCTCAAATTCTAATTGTTGATAATGAATGGTATTAAAAGAGATTAGTTTCAGATTATAATAGAACTATTAGATTCACTTGACTCAACACTTAAACCTACCATGATTGGATGATCAGGCTTTGGAAATATTTAAATATAAAATTTATTTTTTGGATTTCAAGAGTGCATATCATCAAGTACCCATTTGAGGAGAAGACAAACTGTACATCACGTTCAAAGCTAATGGCAAATTATACCAATTTTGTCATATATAATTTGGGGTCACTAATGGGGTATCTTACTTCCAATGTATAATTGACAATATTATTATGAGGAATAACTTGCACAGAACATATGCTTATGTAGATATAACATAGTTGTAGCTGACAAAACTCAAGAACATGATGAAAATTTCTTGAAGTATATAACCTTACTGTCAATGAAAAAAAAAAAAAAAAAAAAAGTCCTTCCTATCAACCACTTCTATTAATTTTCTTGGCTACACCATATCTCATGGGATACTTAAAACTGATGCCGAGCTATTATACCTACTTAAAGAATAACCTATCCCTAAAGATAAAGCTGCTCTTTGCAGGGTCCTTGGTTTGTTTTAATATTCTCAATGGATACTGAAGTTTTCAGATAAAATCAAACCTTTAATTATAGAAGACTTGTCCCCTTTAAATTGTGAGTCTGTGGAAGCATTCGAAAAGCTTAAAAGAAATCTAGTGCCTTACTTCATGATATTGAAGAAAATGTCCCCCTCGTAGTATAGACGGCCACTTCTGATATATTCAGCTATTATAAAAGCTGTAAAAGGTTGTCTCATTACTTATCTGGTTGACATTTTACCATCATTATGAGTCAACAAGTGATGAATTTCATGTTTAATGCTGAGAGACCTGGAAAAATTAAAAATGATAAGATCCAGAGATGGAGAATGGAACTAAGGGACTATAAATATGAAATTACTTATATGTTAACAGTAACAGATGAGTACACTCGGTTTCCTTTTGCTTGCTACAATAGGACAACTAGTGTAGTAATTAAATTTAAACTCAGATTTTCACTTTGTTCGGGACTCCTTCCTACATCCAGTCCAACCAGGGTTCCTCTTTTCTATCTAAAGAACTAAGTGAGTACTTCACTAATTTGTGTATAGCTATGAGTTGAGCAACACCTTACAACCCCCAAGGGAATGGTCAGTGTGAACAATACAATGAAATTATCTGGAAGCACATCACACTGGCCCTGGCTTCAAAAAATCTATGAGAATCTCAGTGGGAAGTTGTTCTACCCACAGTATTGCATGACATAAGATCTCTACCATATACCACGACGAACGCTACACCTCACAAAAAATATTTTCATATCAATGCCAGTCACCTAGTGGTCATTCTTTGGTAACATGGCAAGCAGCTCTGGTTCTGATTCTCTTATGTCATAATGCCTGTGCTAATAAGTATGAACCTTTAGTCGATGAGGTTCAGCCATTAGAAGCCAATCCCGAATATGCCTATGTAAGACTTAAAAAAGGACATGAATCTACTGTATCCGCGAATGATTTGGTTACTGTTGGGAACAAATACGATCGAGAGAACCAAAAATTGGAGAACTAGATACTCTTGTGGAAAAGAGGATTACAGAAGTGGGAGAAACCCGAGTCTGATATCCATTGAGTAACACTGAAATACATTTGCTGGTGCCCTCCGACTCTGAGAATCAACATTATGATTCCCAAAGATTCAGTGATGCCAAGATGATCTTTGAGGAATCGAAGAAAGCTGGTACGATATCCAGAACATTGTAGACTACTGTTTATAAAAGCCTTCATCAAAGTACTTCTTGAGTTCTGTTTCTTATTACACTTCTTACACTCCCTGCATACTAGTGGCATTACCACCTTGCTTGGAGTGAAATGATTAATATATGTATATTATAATGAATCATTCATACAAAAAGTAGATTAGTAAAGTTAATGATATAAAATGGTGAAATCCTTTCGCAAACAAAATTTTAAAGTTGCATTAACTACAAATCACTCAATGAATGTTATTATCCTTGTTTTTAATAACTAAAAGCTGTATAAGGTCTTTTTTAATATGCAAGTACTTTCAACTGTACATTCAGTCATCCTCAGGCATGGAAATTATTTTGCTTTTAGTAAAATCCAGGTAGCATCTGAGACGAAAAATCAAATGCGAATCGAAATGTTTTTTGTTTTTTTTCAAATGTGCTATTGTTAACGGATACAAAGTTTTGGAGCATGCAGTGGCAATGCTAAGGTTGAATTTTTCGAAAAATTTAAGACTGCATGCTCTAAAAGTCTGTATCTGTTAACAATAACACATTTAAAAAAAACAAAAAAAAAAAACCTTTTGATTTGCATTTAAATTTTTGTCTCAGATGCTACCTGTATTTTACGAAAAACAAAATTTTCATGCCTGAGGATGACTGAATGTACAGTTGAAAGTACTTGCATATTAAAAAAAAGACCTTATACAACTTATTAAAAACAAAGATCATAACATTCATCAAGTGCTTTGTAGGTTAATGTAACTTTAAAATTTTGTTTGCGAAAGGATTTTGCCATTTTATATCATTAGCTTTACTAATTTACTTTTTGTATGAATGATTCATTGTAATATAAATTGAACTGCACCACATTTTATATATATGTGTGAGAGAGACAAACATATGCAAACTAAGTCTTTGAAAATGCAATGTATACATGGATATACACACACACACACACACACAATCTAGAAATCTTAAAATAAACAGCACCACACATTACACACTCCATTCCCATCAACCAGTGTGAACATTCCTTTCTTGTCAGCACAAGTGACTGCAGTATTTTCTCTAAGTATTCAAGTTGACATACTGACGTCAACCTGACAGATTAACCATCAACTACTTAACTAAGTTTTTTGTCTTTTGTCACTCTCTCTTTATGATATCTTTAAATGACGCTTTAGAAAAAAGAAACCTAAGTTGCCTTTTTCAGTTCTCCAGTCTACAAATAGGTACAGAACTCTCTCGGAGATTATATTATATTTGTTTAATAATATCATCAGTAATTTTGAATATTACAAAACATGTAAATGTATCAGAAATACAATAAACTAGTTAGAAATATTTAAGATTCAGACAGAGAGCTGTTAGAAATATAAAACTGAAGTAGACTTTAGAAGGAAAAGGAAACCCAATCCAAAACAAGAAAAAATAAAAAGGGAGATATATATATATATATATATATATCCTGTTGAAAAAACTGGAGGAATGTGATCTGGGCAATAGGCAAAACTAAATGCGCTTATTGTGGAGAAAAAATAATTAGTAAATAAATATTCAAAGTTTTAGATGGAGATGTTAGAAGTATAAAGTTGAAGAGTTTAGAAAGAACCAGAAACCCAATCCTTAACAGGAAACAAGGGATAAACCTCTACTCCTGTTCAAAAGACCAGGGAGGAGTACAAACTGGATGATCGGCAAACTTATTTACTCTTATTAAGGGGAAAAAAGTTGACCCCCGCCAAAAAAAACTTAGAATTCAGATGGAGACGTTTAATTGTAAATGTTATTTAAATTAACTGCATTAATATACATTAATCAGTCAGTATATATGGGCTTGTATTTATGTGTATATAAATAGATGAAGGTAAATTTATATTCAATAACGAGATAACAGGTTTAAACAAAAAAAAAAAAAAAAAAAAAAAAAACAAAGTACTCTAAATATGTACATACACAGAGATATTTAGGTAGGTATATCTTGACAAGTACAGATCTGAATATGTAACACAAAAAAATTTTTTTTTCAAGAGATGTGACTCATTATATAGCAATAACCTAGAAAGATATTTAATGTGTTAGTTGATTTTCTATGCACTTGTCTATCAAATGCTTAAGCTTTTGTTACTTTTTTTCATAAACTCCCATGTCTTGTCATAAATTACCAGTTTTACACAGTAATTGCAGATCAAGAACAAACACAGACCAATCTCTTATTTGAAGAGACCAAATATAAGCCCCCCCCCAACATTAAAATCAAGCAAGTCTAGAATAAAAATGACCATATCAATGCTTAAAAGGTATCCTTTATTTAATAGGAGTAGATAGGTTTGCCTATTGTTCGGTTCACACTCCTCCCTGGTCTTTTGAACAGGAGTAGAGTTTTCAGCCCTTGTTTCCTGTTTAGGATTGGGTCTTTAATTCCTTCTAAAGTTTACTTCAACTCTATACTTCTAACATCTTGTAATGTATGGCAAGAGAGTATTGAGGCCGAGGGAAATGCCTAACAATTTGCTTTCCCAGCAATTAGAGGAGTAAATAGGCAGAGAAGGAAAAGGAATGGGAAGTAACAAAAATAACACTGCTTTCAGAAAGCACAGCAACTTTAGAAACAAAATGCCCACAGGACCAGCTTTACAAGTATCTTGCAGACTGCTGGTTTCCCCCATTGCTTTTACTGGCATCAGGCATCTTACAAAGATCTGGATCTTGACCAGTTGCACAGAGGCCCGTATCTAGACATGTCATGCTGCTAAAGGGGAAAACCAAGATATAACTAGTGTTGACAGATATATCCGCAGCATGTGATCCTTGGTCTCTTTTGTGTCTGTACTGACATGTGTTCACCACACATCTCCACCTAAACTCTGAAATTTTATTTACTATTTATTTTTTTCTTCAACAGAAGTAGATAGGTTTGCCTATAGTGCAGTTCACACGCCTCTCCAGTCTTTTGAACAGGAGTAGAGGTTTAATTACTTGTTTCCTGTTCCCTCTAAAGCCTTTTCATTCTCTTTTACTCCCAATAGCCCCTTGGGCCTTGGTGACATTATAGCCTTGCTTGGGGAGAATTGATTAAAAATAAAAGAAGATAATACCTGGAATCCTGACTGAATTGTTGAAAAATCTATTTGCAATTAAATTGGTATATCTGAGAAACCATTAAAAATCAAGTCTTACAAATTGATTTTTATATAAAAGTAAATTTATCACTTTTCCAAATGATACCAAATTTAGCTTCCTTCATATTACTGGTTATGAGATAGAGCTTGAAAATCTGCAAGTGGTGTATTAAAATACAGTGTTACCCAATGAAGAAGCATTCGGGCACTCTCAGACTGTAACTGATTACACAGAAGGTACCTGCAGTAGCCTTTTATAGACTAGTGAAGTGAATTCTTGCCGCTTCTTCCTGGGTTGTTTCACCCAAAGTGAAAGGAAGAAATCCTGCATTTTAGTCTTCCATTTGTATGAAGTATCAAAAAACACTTGGAAATGAAAGGAGGTGATAGAAGTAATCCATTTATAGTTCTACTAGTACCAATGAACAGTAGAACTCAAAATTCAACAGTATTAAAATATTAAACACATCTCATATCAGATATTCACTGTTCATAGTGTCATTGTGTATATTTTTATAAACAATGCTAGAAATTCTAAATGTGAAGAAAGTAGATAAGAAAGTATTTATAAAAGTAAAATGTAATCATACAATGATTAGAGTATTATATAAAAAGGCCATTGTATTCAACTTTAGGGAGATAAATGAATAAAAATCCAATAATCTTTGAACATATTTGGGAAAAAGAAATTCATTTTAAAAGTAGAAAAAATATATTTTCCAAATATAGTCAAATATATAACACACAAAATGCATGACTTCAAGTAGACAAATTAACCCTATCAACCTTTAAGATATTTCAATTGTTAAATCCCTAGAGTCCTGACCAAATTATTACAAAATTTGAATATATACTGTTATAACAACTGATAGATCTGAAAAACCATTGAAAATCAAGTTTTACAAGTTGATTTTTTTTACATAACATACATCTTTCAAATAATATCAAATTTAGCCTCCTAGGTTGAGATATGGTTTTAGAATTCTGCAACTTTGTATTTCCACTGCCTCTAACTGATCATGTGATATGTATTAACAGTGTATTGAAATAAGGTGCAACTCCATTGCAGACATATTCAGGTGTTCCAGGACTGTAAAAGCATGTGAAACTTGTAGATGCATTTGGCTAATTCCACCCTTAATGGGTTAAAGGGAGAAATGATTGCTTAAGACAGGTTACCAAATATTATAAGGAACATAGCTTCAAGTCAAGGTGGTGAATTCCTCACAAAACTGGATTTGTAGGGTAGAGAGAGAGGTTAGAAACTGCAAAATATCTCGTTTCATTTAATCAATTTCATTACTCCTTGTGAGTACATCAAAATTGAGCAGGTGCAGAAAATTAAAACAGATGATGGGAAACAGAAATCCAAAAGCATATAGAAAGAGAAAGATGCTTCCTAGAAACTTAGCAAAGTATTAATGGATTTAAAAAAAAAAAAAAAAAAAAAAAAAAAAATCAGGAAAAAAGACAAAAATGCTAGATTGCTATTTAATGTCTAATTTCCTATATATCAATGAATGGTGGACAAATTTATCACACACAAAAACAAAAGGTTGGGGATACAAATGTGGTTGCACCAACAAATATTTTGAATACCATGGACAGATTATATGAGAAATGAGGAAATTTTAAGGAAAATGAGAAACACAAAGAAACTTAATCAGAAAGATGATTTTTTTTTTGGGGGGGGGGACATGAAGAAAGGCAGCTTGGAGAACTCATCACTCAGTTGGCACAATGAAGACAAAAGAAACAAGGGAAAGCAGTGAGTAACCTACACGACATGTTTGAACAAATGAACAAAACAAGTACCACAAAAGCAGAGAGCCACAAAGGATCAAGTATTGTTGAAAGAAAAGACAGAAAGCTGTGAAGAGCCACAATTGCCCACATCCTGAAAAGATATACTAGAGGGAGATTTTTTTGTTGATTAATTGTCTATTATATTTTATCATGTTATATTCCATCCAGATAAATTCTCTAACTACACACAAATTGAGAATATCACACACATAATACAAGTATTTAATTGAATGAAAATATGTTAAATCTAGCACAAAATGAGTAGAACATTTAATAGCATAGAGCTAATTTTGAAAATTAAAAGTGTAAACAACATCTATAGTTTAGGAGGAGAAAAAAAAAAAAAAAAAAAAAAAAAACAGTAACCCCTCCCCCCCAAAAAACAAACAAACAAAAAGGAAAACTAAAGAAAAAAAGAAAAAAGAAGCAATTAATGTTGAAATAACAGGTAAGAAAGGGGAAGTCTTAATTGAGTTTCCACTATGGAGAGGAGAGTAGAATGGGAAGATGGGGCAGAGAGAAAATACTACTTCAGCACAGTCAGCAGACATGACCTAAAACAAGGGAAGTAAGCATCCAATTCCCCATCACAGGAAAGGAGAAAGTGAGAAAGATATATTGAAATACAAAGAAGAAAAAGGAAGGACACAGATTTGCAAGAATCAGTGACAACCATTAGAGAAGTATTTAGAGATTTACAATGGAGGCAAAAAGATTATTATTTTTTATTTTTATACAAGGAGGATTGAAAAGACCTCAGCCAGACCAACAGCCCTTTCAAAAATATCTGATGTTTGGTCAAATTCTGGGAAGCAAATCAGGCCAAGACCTTTTTAGCACTCCTCCATAACATGTATAATAGCTAGGGTTATAAAGCCTTTATTTATATAAAGCTCATGAGCAACAAATAGATTTCCATAGTTCATGGATGCAAAATAAATTTTACTGATAAGTCATAGTATCTATATATGGGCACTTTGACATGGTGTAATGATTAGCAAGCTTGTCTCACTAGATCAATTACAATCAAGTAGTAAATTCGATCTTCACTGGGTGCCCCATATTTTCAGCCTTGTGCCACAACTAAGTTGTGGTTAGTAGATCACCATAGTATCTATATATGTATGTGGAACTCCATTGCAGAATTGTAGAAAAATGCAATAGATTTAAGTAGTGTCACTGAAAACTCATTTTTAAAATTTTTTTTTTTTTTTACAAAACTAGATCACACAGAAAGTAACTAATTTTTTTGTATACTGACTGGCTCCAATAATTTGAATTTTTGTTTATATATATATATATATATAAAAAGTCACTGACATCACAGACACATGGTTTTATTTGAATTTGCAGACGATTAAAATTTGTTCTTAGCTACATTTTGAGGATCAATTCAGAATATGATCAATAATATTTTCCCTCTTTAAAATGAATATTTAAAAATTGGGAAATATTCACTAACCAATAAACTTGAGATTAATAGATTTAATTTTTGTTTTTTTGCTGGAGCTGATTTTTCTTTATAAAAATGATAAATTTTAGTTCACTATCTTGCAGTTAACCTTTAACCAGCGGTTTGTTATAAAAAACTGAAATTCTCACAATTACTCAGATTTTTGCATATTTATTCGAGTATATAATATTACATCAAAATGCTTAGTGATATTGACACACACACACACACACAAAAAAAAAAAAAACTTCCAAAAAACCTGCAGATGAAGTTTGTTTACAAGAATCAACAGTAAGACAAGCACACCACTCATTCACGCAGCAGACTGCTGCAATTTAAATGAAAATTTTGAAAAAATTCATTTTCGGAGTATTTCATTCATGCAACAATTCATTGATATTTTTTATAAAGTTATGAATAAAAAATTAGTCTTCATAGGTATTTATAAAATGGTAAATAATAAATATTACATTGTAGATGATTTTCATATTTATTTCTTTATAAAATGGTAAATAATAAATGTTGCATTGTACTTGATTCATATATTTTTATAATCTTGTATATAAACATTATCAAATGAGCAAATGTAGTGCAAAATAATAGTGGTGTCATGGGAAAAAAACTGTCCTTTTGACAGTTTTTTTTTGTGGGCATGAAAGTTAAACTTTGTCCAAATTTTATATTCTAAAATGAAAGTGATTAACATACAAAATGAAAATCTTTTATGTTGTGGCAATATATTCTACAAAATGTTACTTTATCAGAAGTGAGGATATGCAAGAAATGTTTTCTCATTTTATTAAACTAATTCTACAATTTTTATTTCCTTTGACGTTTCATGAAACAAATTTGAAGATCTCAAAGAATAACTACCACTTGTAACCAATACAAGTCATAGAAAAGAAGACACTCTCTCTGTGGCATATTATGCAACTCATGTGACTGAATTTCAGTTACTGGACATTTTTGCAGGCCAACACATCCCCACAAGTGGCCAGGCAGCTGGAAAATAGTTTTTTTTGGGTTTTTTTTTTACAGAGTTGCCATCTCTAGATTGATTGCCAACTAAGGCTGAAGAGCTTATATCTGCTCATTAGCACTGGTTTTGAATTCAGAGTTGTCCTTCTCCTAGGCTGGCTGCCAACCAAAGCTGAAAAGCTATCTGCCCATCAGAACTATTGACAGCTTCAGAACAGTTTTGTCTATCCAATTTTACTCAAAAGTCTTGGGCCAAACCATGGCACTTCCTAATTGTCCTTGTCACTGGGATTGTCTCCCAAGATGATGATATCAAAAAGTGAACATCTTTGCCAATCAATTATGGTGAGCTTCAAACCCAGGTCACAATGCACTAACTATTTGAGCATATGCCAACTTATATACCTTTAGTACCAAATACTAAATTAATTCACTACAAAATTTCTTTTTGGTAAAATTGAAAGTATCTTGGCAGATGTGAATGAGCAATAATAAAAAAAAAAAAAAAAAAAAAAAGCAACCCCTTAATTACAATGATTACATGAACAAAGTTATTAAATCCAAGATTATTTTCTTTTTTTTTGTTTTTACTCACTATGAATCATGTAGGTCTTAAAGAAAACTATACTTCATCAGATCTCAGATTGACATTACAGAATCACAAAGAATTTTAGCAAATAACAAAAACCCACGTCACTTGAAGACTTCCAACACCTGCAGCAACTATAACATTTTACAAGTATCATGTAACAGAGAAAATAATGACATTATCAAGATGTTGACTTTCCACACCACTTTAAGATTAGGAAGGAAACCCCTATCAGCAATAGAAATGGACTTGAGAAACCTATTTTCCTGTAAAACTGTTTCAAGAGAAAAATTTTCAACTGATTGTAAGGCTAAATGTTCAGTCAATGTTTCCTTATAGTCTTGAGTTTTAATTTTTATACTTGATTTAAAAAAAAAACAAAAAAACTATATCACAATACACAAAGTTAATACCAAAAGGTTTGTAGAACTTAAAGCATGAAAGAAAAAAAAAATTAGAAAAATAAGATTCTGTATCTTCTGGTGGAGTGATTTTGAGATTGTTAAAATACCTGAGACATGAGAAACACTAACTTGAAAAGAACAAGCATTATTCAAATTAGTAAAACTTTCTATGTGCATATTATATATATATATATATATATATATATAATATATAAATAAATAAATAAAAAGAAATATAGTTTTAAGGTGTGCTATATTTATGGGATAAAGTGCTCAATACCAGAGAGAGCATATATAAATATAAAAGTGAACATTGAAGTCAACACTCTGAGGCCACCTGGCAATTGCGTCCAGCATGAAACAGCCTGTCGTCTCAAAGTGTTGACTTCAATGTTCACTTATATATATATATATATATATATATATATATATATATATATATATATATATATATATATATACATACACAAAATGATTTCCCAAATATTCAGGCTGGTAGATGAAAATAAATATGTTTGATAAATAAACGGAGTGTCTATTAAATATGGATATCCACAATAATAATGTCAAAGGTGATGAAATCTGTCAGATTAATAAGTAAAAAATCCATTACTTTAGAAATTGCTTTGTTTTTGTTCAGATTCGAAACAGAACAGAAATTATTTTTCAAGAATCTCAGAAGGATTTGTGTTTATAAGGTACTGTTACTTGACTAGCAACACAGGTTCAAATCTTGCCCAAGAGTGCATATTTTTAATATTTCTCAAATATTCAGACTGGTACACAAAAATATATTGTCTGATAAATAAACTCAAATATTGATATCCACTAAAATAATATTTAAAGTAATCATATATACACAGGGTGTAATGGGTAAATTATCACCATTTTATATTTTTAATTTAGCACATGTGCATTGTTAGTCTTTAATTTTGTCAACTGCTCAGTATAATTGGGCACTGTCTGAGAAAAAGAGCACCATGACACAATTCACTCTGCCAGAAATTGGGAAACGGCATTCTGTACTGCTTGACATTCGTGCTAAAAGCTCCAATACTAATATTTCAGAGCGTTTGGGTATCAAACTGAGGACAGTGCAGAGGATTCAGAAAGAGTTGGAGGAGCCTAATGGTGATTACAAAGATATGGCAGCTTGGAAAACTCACTCTGATCATTCTTGATTGGTTGGTGAGATCCAAGCCAAGAAACAGCCAGGCACACATGAGTGTCCGAGTATTTTATTGGACACTCCATGAAGACATTTGGCATTTCTCATACAAAATGATAAAGGGCCAGTTTTTATCCCAAGCCATGATGATCAAGAAAGACCGTGCTATGAAGCTTTTGAACAAACACAAGCATCCCCTTCGACTAAACAGGCTTTGGTTCTTCTCAAATGAAAAATATTTCTTTCAGGATAAGATGGTGAACACACAGTACAACTGTTGGCTTGCTGTGCCCCCAAAAGATGTACTGAGGGTGATGAAAACCCAATATCCAGTCAACATCAGGGTGTTTGGAGTGATCACTAGTGATGGGGACATTATGCCTCGATTCACCTTCCCACAGGTCCTCAGACTCAACATGGAGGTCTACATCAAGTGCCTTGGGGAGGTAGTACTACTCTGGGTCAAGAGGGTGGCTGCTGGAAGATCCTACATCAGGCAACAAGACTCTGCACCATGCCACATAAACAGGAGAAACCAGTCATGGTTGCCAGACAATTTCTGCAACTACATCATCCCTTACATCTGGTTACCTAACTTCCCAGACTGCAACACTCTTGATTATTATGTGTAAGGCACAGTTGAGTGAGAGACCAACAAAACTCCTTCAGATGAACTGAAGGCAAGAATTATGACAGCATTCACAACAAAGAGACCATCCAGAAGAGTTGCAGGAGATTCCAAAGTCATCTGGAAGGTGTAATTGAAGCCAATAGCAATTTTATTGAATAGATTTACTCTTTAGTATTTTAAGAGTTTTTTGCGTAATTTTGATAAATATATCTGTTAAAATGAGATGTTAGGGTTATTTTCATTTTTGCATAATTTAAACGACAATTTATCCATCGTACCATATATATATATATATATATATATATATATAAAAGAATTTGTAAATCCTTAAATGACCAATGTCCCCAGTTTTTACATGAAAAGTTGCATATTATAAAGTTTCGTAAAAATAAAGTTCTAAAACAGAGAACTGAATTAACTGTAATTTGTAGGCACTGTACAGTGTTTACTTTAAAATATACCTTATTGAAATTTTTCATAAAACAATCTATGCATTACAATTACATATCCATTATTTTATGAATATATAATGGTTCACATAATATTTAATTCTTTAATTTTTCAACTTTAATATTGCCATGTTTTATTGCCCATTCAATAAATTATGTATTGTATCTAACGTTCAATATATATAAAAAATTTAATTAGCAGCCCTTTTAAGAAGGGTTCATAAGTATAAAAAAAATCTTGTAATTCCTTATAGAATTATATTTTACAAAAAGCTATATCTACTTCACTAAAGTGTCAATTCATCTAGACATGAGGAAATAACTGACCTACCTCCACCTTTTAATCTTATTTTCTATTTTCGCTTTGATCCATCTTTTGATTGGTTAATAAAGACTTGCCCACAAATGTGCTTTTTAATTTTGGCTGTTTGGTTCCCCCCAACTCCTTTTAAAGCCTCAAATAAGATACCAAATTGTTTTTTGATTTCCCAAGTAAATCATTTTCATCATAAGTTATCTACCATCACCTGATGAGGGACAATATTTAAAGTTCCAAAACATGGAAATTTTTCTGTAGCAATGTAAAATATGATTACACACACACATATATATATATATATATATATATATATATATATATATATATACGCGCGCGCACACACACACACAAAAAAAAAACAAAAAAAACAATGTTGGTGTGGCCAACAGACAACTTGCCAGATGACCCAACACCTTAGGTAAGAAAAAAACGAAAGCCAAAAGGCAAACACCTACCGAGGCAGTAGTAAAGTTCTCAATATGCTGAATACCCAGACAGAAACAAAAACACTTCACAATGTAAACACTTAAAAACATTTTAATTTAAAAACTTATAAACATACACCAGGCTAACTGAAAAATTTTACACGAGTGGTATCTACTTGTCAGGTGATTAAATCAATCATAAATTGAATTTATTTACAGATACCATATATGATATCTGACAATCAATTCAATCTTAATATCTAACATCCTGATGAGCAAATTATCTTACATGTGCATTCAGGACATTGGTAATCATGGATCTTCACAATTTCCCATCCTTAGCAAAAATGATTTTCAGAACTTTTTATTAGGTTGGTGCAAAAATAATCTCGTTTTCTAACATATATTACTATGTGAGAAAACTACATTATTTTTGCACCAACCAATATTTTTTTGTTTACTGTGAACACCATTTCTTAAAACTAGTTTTAAACTGCAAAGATTTCAGTTTTCCTATTTTAATATTCTGAAATCAAGTAGTGTATTTTCTTTCCATATGATCAAAACAGAATAGTCCATTGTTTATGAGTTATTGGCTGGGCGTAAGAGTTGTGCAAACTAACAAAGGGAGGATGGGACAAGCACAATTATAATAGGATTGTGCACTTTATTTACAAAGATTGCTTGCCGTAAAAGCGTTATCCCCCAGAAACACACTGGTCAACTTGTGTGTGTGAAATACATAGTTGACCTCAGGACTCAATATTAAGTATAAGTCAGGAAAAACAGTGAAACCATAACAACTGGTCTAAATTGTGATGTCCTACCAAAGAAAAATTGTGCAACCTTAATTCCTGTTTAAGAAAGAAAAAAAAAGAGAGCAACTCAAATATGTGCCCCCCCCCATAGAGTATATACTTGAGTAACAGGGCGAGTTTTTATTTATTTTTTTATTTTTTTCAAAATGCCAGAGCAATAGGATGTCACATTATGCACAGATAAAATTCTTCATGCAAAAAAAAAAATTCAGGTGTCCCACTATACATGAAGCCAGCTTATGCACAAGTTTATATGGTACTAGCAGCATGGCCCGGCGTTGCCTGTGCTTGATTCAAAAATTGTACGACTCGTACAGCAATCACTATCACATTACTTCAAATATTTTTGCCTTTCCTTGCCTTTAAAGGAGTGCCCTTTGCCGTGCTGATGTTACTACATGCCTTACTTCTTGCCTATCTCACACTGCAAATTTTTTCTAAGCTCTATACTAAACATTAAATCTGTTATGAAAAAAGAACTAAAACAAATGAACACAAAACGATCAGCTTTAAAGAAGGACTCGTAACTGGAAAAACCGAATGAAAAAAGAATGTTAACAACAAATACTTTTTCAGACCCAACCCAGTTCTGCGGAATCAGAATCATCGTTGAGTTTAAGCAAGCAAACGAGCCAATTGGAGTAAAGTGCCATGCAGATATAAATTTTCCCACTTGTGACGAATGCAGCTATCGATTATTTTGCATGCTAGTTAACATTCGTGTCAGTCAGCTGTTGGCTCTCATGCTGGCCAATAGAATCTTCCTGCCTATTCATGGCAGCCAGCTATAGGCTCTCACTCTGACCAGTACAAAATGGCCGCAAATTACATGAAAAGTGCCATAGAAGCATGAAAAAAAAAAAAAAAAAAAAAAAAAAATCGATTATTTCCACTATTGATGGGAGTTGGGAAATGCAAAGTCGGTCTTGGCCTTCCCACTAACTTGGAGCATGTGCATTCGTTACAAACACACATCCTGCCTTTTATAGATAGAGATATTACACACTAAAGAGTATGACAAAACTTTACATAACTGCATCGTATTTCAATGCAACACAATTTTAAGAGAAAAATTAAATATTTTAGTAATTTTTAAAATCATTTAATATGTCATATTCTATGCATTACATTTAATACATCACATTCAGACTGTATAGGCATTTATATTCCTGAGCCTAAGTTTATGATGCTAATGCTGTAAATCTCAAAGCAATGAGGGTACATGAAATAGAGGCTGAGTTTTCTAGTAGATATGTACATTTAATATACATACCAAATGAAAGTGGTTATTAAAAGTACAAGACTGACAGCTGTAAATACTTGAATGCTAGTATATGACAGTCTCTGAATTTGTTAGATTGGTATCCATTTCAGAAATAAAACTTAGTATCTTTTGAGATAATCTTTACACAATTTATGCCTTTATCTCATCTATACAGATAGTCAACTAAAAAATATGTTTACATTCTTCTAATACCCACATAAACACACACACATAAGTAGCACTGACAATCAAGAGGAGTGGATGATGCAATACCGTTTCTTCATATTTGGAATTTATGCACATTACTGTCAAAACAAACAAGAAAAGAATAGAAATCTTCTCATACTTTGATAAACTGATAAAGTTTTGATTTAAAACTTTCTTTAAAAAGCAAGAAAGAGATGACCCATAAGCGGAGTTAAAAATTGGAGATGTCAAAATTAATACAGAAATGTAACTATGTTGGAAGAGTTATAACAGATGATGGAAGACACGAGAGAAAATCCCAAAGTGCATCTTGGAATAGCAAAAGATTCCTTCCAAAAGCTAAACAAAGTATTAAGAAAGAAGAAAATTTTGTTAGGAACCAAGAAAAGAATTCTGAATTGCTATGTGATACCAATCCTTTTATATGGCAGTGAATGCTGAACAATTTCTTTACAGATGATGAAAAGACTTGATGTAACAGATGTGGTTCTACAGATAATGTTGAGAATACTATGGTTGGAACACTTGAGCAATGAAAAAGTTTTAAGGGAAATGAGAAAAAAAAACATTTTCTTAAAATCAGAAATAGTCAAAATTTCTGGGAAACACAATGAGGGAAGGTTTGGAGAATTTGAAATGTGGGCAAGAGAAGCAGAGGGGAAACAGTGATTAAACAACATAACAAGATTGTGTAAATGGATGGCAGAATAGAGACAAATTCTCCATGGCAGTAAAGGAGAGCCATGATTGCCCACAACCTGAAGGGACATGTCACAAAAGAATATCACTTTTTGGAAGGTTCAATCAGAGAAACTGAATTCAAAAGAACTAATTAAATATCAAAATAAAGGTACTCAGGTCAGAAGTAATAACAATTTAGTGTTATATGCTCAACATTGTTTAAATGCCCTTAACTAAGTAGCGCCAAAAATTTTCTAAAACAGAACATGCCTCTTCAACTGCCTCTTCATTAACATCAGGAAGAGGCAGTTGAAATTCATGGGGCATGTAAGGAAGGAGCGCTTAGAAAATCTGATCCTCACAGGACAAATAGAGGACAAGAGGGACAGAGGAAAGCAGTGTGTAACACACTTGATGGGCTTGTGCAAATGGATGGCAGAACAGTATTTGGGAGAAATAACAAAAAGACAAAACTTATTAAGAACTACAATGGACAGAAGGGAGTGGAGGGCCTTGATCGCCTATGTCCTGAAGGAACATGGCACATAAAGCAAAAAAGGAAGTTAAAAAAAAAAAAAAAAAAAATTAATAATGCAAAAATTTCCATATAACACTACAACTAAATTACTTGTAAAATCTTACCTCCATAAATCTATTTTCAAAGATTCATTTTAATATACCAAATAAATGGTACATATATAATGTGGATGAAGCAGATTCAGAACACTCATGTATTTAGGTTAATTGCTACAAAACTAGAGTTGGAATGCTGAAGGTAACACCAATCATCTAAGTGACATATATATATATATATATATATATATATATATATATATATACACACACACACACACACAATCCTGTTCTGCTGTATCACAGCTCATCAATGTGGCGAGATATCCAATTACTTCAAACTGGGATTGAAACAACTGATTTGGCATTAGTCAGAGATTCTACTCCTAAGCTATCTGCTCACGGTAGAGAGTATTTCAATGGGCTAATAGTTTGAGAAAATCTCAAACAAATCATTTTTATATTAGAGTTTATATAAAGAAATTTACTGGCAAGAAGATATATACATGCGCACACACACACACACATTTCAAACAGATAGGATAATAATAATCCACTCAAAACTGCTTGCAGCTTAAATTAAGAAGGTGAGAAGAAATTTCCTGAATATTTAATAAAAGAGGTGGTTGGAATTAGGATGTCCCTAGTAGAGTTTTCTTAAAAAAAACAACAACAAAAAGAATCGTCTTAGTCTATCTTTATATTTCGGGCAACAATTTTTCATTGTTGCCCATTTTGTTGAAGACTAACCCAAAGGGTTTCACAGAAAAGAAAGAATCTTCAGTTTAGCTCTCTTTCTTAGTTGTTGGGGATACTTTTTGCAATAATTGCATTTCATGTCATCTTGATTCTTTCACCTAAAACAGTTTGGATGAAATGCAGGCACAATGCTACTCTATTAAGAGGGTTGAAAGAGGAATAAGAAGTTTCACAATAATTTCTATGAATTTCAAGAAATAAAAACTAGAATTAAAAAGAAGAAAAAAAAAAAGAAGAAAGAAAAATGCATAAACAGGACATTACTAATTATTTGTATGAAATATTCAGGTCATTTTTATGAAGACCTATTCACCCATCTCAAAAACAAGATTCCACATTAAAACTAGGTATATATCATATCAGATATAAATCACATCACCCAGAGGACAAGATGGCAAAGGGAGGGTTCAGAATAAATAAGATTTGACAACTTAGTGATTTTTTTTTTTAAATAGCAGTCATCTTTTTCTTTTATCATGAGAAGTTTTGTTTTTAACAGATTATCTACTCTATAAAGTAGTATTCTTCTATAAATTTCTCACAAGAGACATGCAAATCTAAAGTTTATTTTTGGATTTTATAAGAATACTTATTAAAGATGGTCTAAATGGATGAAAATATTTGATATAGGTAGTGTAATAGTTATTGGTGAGCAAAGTTCAAACTGCCACCTTGTCTGTTCAGTTCACTTTCACACTACTGCCCTTAGGAAAGGCATAAATCCACCTTTTGGGCCTCCTTATAAATAGTTTAAATAGTTGAGTAGACTGGACTTTCTAGACTTGGCTGGCTACCAGTCTTAAAGGACTACTGCAAATTCAAAAACCATAGAGAAGGCAATGGGAAACAACTCTACAATCTTTCTCAAGAAGTAATAGCAATTCACAGATAAAAAAAAAAAAAGGAACCTGTGAAGGGCTGTGATTACCTATGTAACAGGACATTACAAAAATAAAGATGAAGATGAAAACATTTGGGCAAATCTTATTGATTAATACACTTATTTAAAGTAAAATGAAACAATAGGTTTATCTAAGATTTACAGTTTTTGCTTCTGGTAAGTGTTTTTTTTTTTTTTGTTTTTTTTTTAAACAAAGTATTACCTCTTTAAGATTAGAGTTGGGAGAGATTTTTATGCATGTCAGCACTCTGAAATAATATTTTTCTGCAA
Organism: Acanthosepion lycidas; assembly: GCA_963932145.1. Lineage (NCBI taxonomy): Eukaryota > Metazoa > Mollusca > Cephalopoda > Sepiida > Sepiidae > Acanthosepion > Acanthosepion lycidas. Next base: position 3,114,281 of record OZ010593.1, on the reverse strand, counting down.
CCTTGTTTTCTTTTAGTATTAATGTAATGATATAAAAATAATTACAATTATCAATGATTTATCACAAAACAAGACTCCTTTTACAAAGACGAGAAAAAGAAAAGAGTATACCTTTTTATTTTACATTGTTTTTCTATTTACATACTTTATAAATAACTTTTCAGGGTACATCATTGGTTTAGAGATTTTGCACAGGGCAAAGGTAGTTACAATTGAAACAATTCTAATGTCACCATTTTCTCCTTACCCACTTGCTGTTCTGGCCAACAGCAATATAGAACTAGAAAGATTATGTAGTGTCAAATCAAAGAGAAGTACAGTATTCCTCACTTCAAACTGTGCCCATTGGATTAGCCATATTACTGTCTCCTGTTACAACTACATTTTCTATAAAGAAAAATAAAACATTAAATTTTAGATGCTTCAAACTAATTTTGTTCAACAATCAAGATAGGAAATTTATTAAAAGAATCCACATGGTGCCACATGTCAAGGAAAATATTACTAAATTACATATCAGTTATCTTCAAGATGGGAAATTTACTGAAATATTAGAGAAATATCATATTTTGGAGAATGTGTGTAAAAAGACCGGGACCTTAATATGAACATTGGTTAATTCAGTAAGTTTCTTTCTACTTCGAGATATTCTAAAAGTTGGAGGCAGTCTATTGAAAGAATTTTCATCTTTGAAAAAAAGAAAAAGAAAAAACTTCAAGCAAAAAAATCTATTGAACATGAATAATCAATTTTCAGTCAGAATACTGATCTGAAACCTGTTCAAAATTCTATCTATAAAAATATTTATGAATAACAATTGTTTGGGGTGTCCACTGCCTTTTTCTGTTGAAAAGAAACTCCTCTTCACATAAAGAAAGCTGTAGAATATACTGGCTTAAATACTGTTAAGAAAAAACAAATTTAACAGTTTGAAAATGGTTTGCATTGTTTAAATATATTCTTAACTAGCCTAGAAGCCGCCCTTTCAGTGGACTTTATGCTAGCTCTCACAGAGGCTTTTGGGCCTTCAGCATTCTATGGATGTAAAAGTTATAAGAATTTAGAAATAATATTATTTTATCTTTATTTGACATCTTAATTTAGAATAATCTTTCTTTGTATATGCAACCATATTTGTTTATATTTATTTTGTGTGCAATTTTTATTTTCTTTTAAAAATCACCATTCTTTATGATCCATTCACAAAGTCACTTTTAAGAGACATTAGGGAACCCAAACTATGTAATATTTTGAATAAATCACTGTATGTGTGCTAGAAAAAGTATATGAGTAACATACTGTGCCACGCTTAAGTTTAACTACGGTTTAACTAAACAATATCAATTGCTACAAAAAGTGAAATTAGAGTTAAACCTTTAATAAAGAAATTTTTTTTTTTTTAACTTTCACTGTTTGATATTTAAATTTAAATGACTTTTTAAATTTTTAATTGTGTATAATTACTGTAGTTACTGTTACTTCAGGTCGTTTATGATATGATCGAAAAATGGTTGGACAGACATGTACACTGTGCTTTATTTATATAGATGGAAAAAAGAAAATTTACTTTCCAAAGATGAACACTATGCCAGATAATGGCAAATATAAAGAAAAGCTAAAATATTCTATAAAGAAATCAGTATATTTATAAAAAAATTGCTATGACTGGCAGCTCGTATCTGAGGAAGCTTGTCTACTAGAGCAGTTAGCCAATCCCTGTTGTAGACGCCTGCTCAGGCATGTTTGTGTTTGCTCAAATGTAACAGTCTCTTTTACTCACAGCTTCTTCTCCTGCACTTCCCATCTGTGGAATTTCCTTCCCCAATAGACATCTGACACCCTGAGCTTGCTCCCCCATCCTTCTCTGTATCCTTTCCTCAATCACACCTCTTTACTCTTGTTCTCAACCCTTTGTAACACCTTGTGTGCTAGTGGCACTCCCGCCTTGCTTGCAGTGAATTGCCTTTAATAAAATAAAATAAAACATACATACAGACACACACACACAAAAAGCCCCCCCTGCAGTTTATATTGAAACTATGCTGAATGGAGCTTAGTTACATTTTCTGGGAGAAGGTGCATTACCTGGCATGATCAACAGCCTGAACAAGACCAGCAGGCTCAAATCCTCAGTCATGATGACTTGTAACAGTACAACCATCAACAGCTCTCAAATAGTTCTGTTTATCCAATTTCACTCATAAGGCAACATGTGGTATGGTTTTTCAGACACTTTCCAAAGATGTTGCATGCTAGGATCAAGAAGTAACCTTCCTGACAAATCGACCAGGGTGAGATTCAAACTGAGAGTCACATGGTCAGAAAGTGAATGTTGTAACCACTCAGCCTCATAAAAAAATAAACAAACACATACAAGCATAACATCTATGAAAGTCACTGCATGCTCAGACCAGATGTTGTTTTGTTCATGTTACCTTCATATCCATAATGCAGTCTCAGAAGCAACTGCATGCCTGGACCAGATGGTTCTCATTCATGCTGCCCAGCATAAACATGATGGCAGCCTTCAACAAGTCGTCAGTAGTTTTGGGTTACTAGTTGATTTCCCTTTCATCAACACCCTCAGTAGTAGTCTAAGGGATTGAGTGTGAAAATTCTTGGCCAGGTTATATAATCCTTATAGGCAGGGGGAGGAGAAAGAGGTTCCCGCTGGAATATATAGTTGTCCCCTAGGCCAAACTCTTGACTACCACTGCCCAGCACATTGTGCGGGAAGAAAAAGGACAGCATGACATGACCTTTGTTGCTCTTAAACCCAGAAGAACATTGCAATATGTACTTAGCATGAATCACAATGTTTACCTCTGGAGTCTATACAGAGCCACTTGTTTTTCCTGCTTATTTCCTGATAAAAAGTCTCACCGGAACATGCTGGGCTCTTTGGATGCTTGATTGTGTTGGAAGTACTTTGAACAAATTACAGATCTTGTAGAACATGACCTTCCCACTTCTCACCCCGTAGAACATGTACCTGAAATCCTGATGTACCACATGTAGTGAACTCCACTACTGTGAGCTGCTTGTTCAGTTGGATGAATTCTGCTATCCTTACAACATCTAACAGCTTAAAATGTTTTTCTCTTGTCAAAAAAAAAAAAAAAAAGAAAACACACATCCCCACCAAAGGCTCCCAACTAGTTCCTAGCCCACTTTCAAGAAGGGTGGATAGCTCTAAAGCAAGTGTGGCTTGCTAATTAACCCATAGCTGGTGAGAGAAGTGGATTCATACCTTTCCAAAGGGCATTTGCACATAAGTGAATATAATAAACCCAATGAGAACTTGAACTTGACTCTGCAAATAACAATTCTGAACCAGTATCCATTACACAACCTGCACATTCAAATTTACAGTACTTGGTTAACCATCTAGTTACTGATCAGGCTCAATGTTAAATTTGGGTGTTCATACAGAAACCGGCATTTCAACATGATGTGGCCATAAGCCAGATTAGAAGCTATTTTCAGTTTTATTAACAAATTTAAATGCAGATAAAACAAAATCATTAATGATCTGAGAATGCATTTTAATTGAAGCAATACTAGTTAAGAATTCTATTTCCATGGTGTATTTTTGACCTGATGACGATGGAATTGAAAAGTTCTCAACCTAAACAAAGTTTTTCTTTTTTAATCATTTCATCCAAAGCAAGGCAATGATGCCACTAAAACACAAAGGGTTACTGAGAGTGAAAGAAAAGAAGAGAGAAAAGGAAAAAGAACAGGATTCAGAAAGACAGAACATGCTAATTGATAATGCATTTAAATTTTTGATGATCACAAATAGCAGGGAAACAAGAGATTTCCACAGGCAAGAAACTACTAGAATAAAACTAGTTATATTTATTTCAACAGTAAAACAAAGAGACCTAGTTTTCATTCTAATAATTTGCTTAATTAGTCACATTTTGGGAAGAGGGTTATTTTTCAGCACCCCCTTCTCCACACGTTTCATGTAAACACCTGATAACAATGTGATGTTTGAACATTGCTTATAAGTATAAACTGAGAAGAAAAACAATTATTTACAGCAGCAGCAATGTCTAAAAATAAAAATATATGGAAATAAAACAGTTTTCTGAGCAAATGCCGAGCTCATTTAAAGTATCGGATATGCTATCCTGTCAAGCACAATTATAAATCTTTAGTGAGTGAATCATTTATTTTAAGACTTGGCAAATGAACCAACAGTAGCATGATGTTACAAACCACTTCCTTATATCAGACAATTCTGAAGAAAAGTCATGGACATAGTAACTTTGTAAATTGATCTGAACACTGGAATTGAAGTCTTGGTGAAATATCAAGTAGAGAAACTGTATTATCACAGGGAAAAAAAAATTCTAAGTTTTTAATTTTTAAATGCTTTAAATTAAAACATTTTACTCTGACTGTATGAGACAATGTCTAAAAAAAAAAAAAAAAAAAGTGACTTGTGCTAAAACTTTAGAAAAAGCATGAACTTTGGAAAATCTCAGCACAAACAGATACCTGCTTATAAATGTGCAACTAGTAAAAAATCCACTCGAAACCTTAACTAAAATAGAAATTAGAAAAATAATGTTTCATCATACAGACTTTTTATGGATTGAGTCAAATAAATAAAGCCTAGAGTGGCTTATAATATTGGAAATAGGATAACAGGTTTTTGTTCTTTTAATAGAATTTTTAATTCATTTTAAGAACATCAATAATTACCTAATGATGAAAAGAAAAAAAAAAAGGGGCATTTATTTTAAATAAAAATGTCAATCTCCTTGTCAAAACACTTAATTCAAGAGAGACAGTGAATATGTCCACTCAAAATTTTATGAATAAATATGTACTAATTTATATTGATTTATTGATCCAACCTTTATTACAGGTCCTAAAAAGATCTCAGTTGAACAAACTCTAGAAAACTTGATCAAAAAGGCTTCTTCATTTTTTTCTTATAAGGAAAGCTTCTCAGTTGGTTTGAGAACTTTTCAGCAGTCTCGTATAATTTCTAAACACAGAAAATAAAGCTGATGATGGAATTAGAAATTGTAATTTCACTATTTTTAAAATAAACCTAGTAAGAACTATTTTTTTTTTCATGCCAGGTATAGATGACCATAGAAGAAAAATACCATACGAATCTTTAAACAAAGGAGACTTGCCCAAGTGGCAGGATTAACAAGAAACTCGTAAGAAAAAGAAAGAAAGAAAAAAATCTAAGATCTCAATCACAATAATACCAAGTGAAATCTTTGGCTTGTTACCATAAGCCACTACAGGTAATGGATCTGCAATGGTTTATGATGGTAACAACAAGCCAAAGATTTCACTTTGTATTGTGATTGAGAGCTGAGTTTTTTTTTTTAGTTTTAAAAATATTTTTTTCTGAAATGATATAATTTTGTGAAATAATGTACTTTTTAAAGAGAACATATGCTTATAAAAGAATTCAGGAAAGATAGAAAGTGTTTAATATTTATAATAGAAAGATAATTTTAAAATTTAAACAGAGTAAATCAGGTTTTTAATTCAATAACAAGTAATTATTGTTAGTTTTAGAAAGCATTTTATCACCCATGATGACCAATTTGAAAGTTAAATATCTGACTTTGTAATTTGGAATTGGATTTGAGAAAAACAAATTTAAGAATAGAATGAAACAATGGATCATTCTGTCGATAAATTTTACATTATTTCATAGAAGGTAATGAAGGCTGTCCGTTATCTTCATTAGACGATTTTGTTCACATGCAATAACTTAAGAAACGATCACAAGATGCTATGTGATAAACTTTTCGAACTTCAAATGAGCATTCAAAATTACCCGTCTTGTCTGAAAATTTACTTTTTTTTTGTAGCAGATGTTTTTGTTTTAAATCTACTGAACAGAAAAGGTATTATGCACTAAGAATGAAAAGGCACATCATATATCTGTCTTTTTTTATCTATTTTTCTTTTCGCAGTCCGAGTAAAATTACTGACTTGCGAAATGTTTTTTTTTGCACAAAAATTAGGTACGATTTCGTTTGATTTGAAGTTTTCACGCTCACTAAGGCTTCTTCTGATTAAATTTGCTTGAACCACAAACAATCATACCAGGTAAGACGTGTTAGTTAACAAATGCTAAAGAAAGAAACATAAATAATTAACTTTAAGAAAGAAATGGACCGTGAGGAATATTTTCAAATATTAAATCCACATAAATTCACAATCGGATTAAAAAGAGAAAAAAAAAAAAAAAAAAGATCTATTTCGACAGAGACATTTTTATTTTAATAATACTAAGTGTTTCTTGGCTTGGAGATTTGAATAGATTGGGACTTTTATTTAAAGTGATTTTTGAATTTAAAAAGGAGTGAAGTGGAGGAAAAGGCCAAATGGCGGAAAGACTGAAGTGAAATGTGAAAATTTAAAATACAAAAACGGTAAAACCCTAAGTAAAAAAAAAAAAAAAATCATAAGTTTTTAATTTTAAGGACAAAAATAATTAACAATATGGTAGGAGGGAGGTGAAGATTTTTTTTATTTTTTTATTTTTTATTTATTGTGTACGACGTGTGCCGGAGTTGAAAGTTTAAAACTTCACAAGAAATTCAGTTGTTGTTCCAATAAACATCCAGTTTCTATTTTTTTTATGAGAAAAAATATAATAAAAAAATAATTAAGTCGTTTGGCAACTTTTCGCAGATACATTGTATTGTAGCAATGTAGTGGTTGGTTGAGTTCCATTGTTTTTTGTAAAGGATGATGAGAAAAGAAAACCTAACCACGAACGAAGCAGAAAAAAAAAAAAAAAAAAAAAAAAGAGACAAGCAACACGGACAACCGGATTAACATTTTTAAAGTAGAAAAAATAAAAATGCTTGCCATTCACTATTAAAGGAAAACACGTCTACGTTAAAACTGATTTTGTACTCATTTATTGTTTTAAATGAAGATTTATTCAGCAAACAATCAAGATTCAAGAGACCATATGGTTCGTTTTGTTACACCGAAGAACTGACAAGATCTTAAACTCCACGTGTACCTCATAACAATACCTTATCCGTCATCACAATCAAAACTAAAGTAAAAAAAAAAAAAAAAAAAACTCGTGCATTTTTACCAGTTGATTTTGGGGGTGGTAAAATAAATAGGTAACAAATACAATTACCAAGAAAAAAAAACATAGCACTCATACCACTGACCAGGAAGTGTTTTCTTTTATTAATTAAAAAAAAGAGAAAAACAGAAAACTAAATCGCCAGAATGAGGCAAAATGATAAAAAAAAAAACAAAAAACAAAAAAACAACGATGAAAGTTTTCAATAGCGTAAAATTGCAAAAAATCATCAAGCCGGTGTAGCATTTTGAAGAAATATAGACAGGTTTTAAAGATTTATCAAGAGTAATGACACAGGAAAACTTACCTTGATGCATATGGTAAGAGAAAAAGACGTAGAGGTTTCCACCCGACTCAAGATTTTTTATTTTAATTAAATTAAGGTTGCCTTACGTGCAATATGTTTCGCAAATAAATACTTTAAAAAAAATGTGGCTCGGTGTGATGGTAATTGATTTTTAAAACTTTTCATTCATTTTCCATGCTTTTTAAAAATTAAAATAGTTTCTGGCAAACCTTTTTTTTTTTTTTAAAAAGAAAACTGATTTGGGGCCATATTACTCAATTTTATTTTTATTTTAAAGGAAAAAATATTTTGACAATTTTTATGTTAATGATTTCTAAAAATTAAAGAAGAAAAAAAGCATGACTTTTCAACTGAACAATCGCAATGAAAAAAACAAAAAAAAAAAACAAAGTGATGTAGTTATTTCAACCTGATTTTTTTTAGCTATTTTCTTTTTCAAATTCAAAACAGAAAAAAAATTAAGAACTACACTACAGCAAAATAAATTATTACTCAATTACTTAAAAGAAAAAAAGACTTTAATTATAAAATGAACAATATGCAAAAAAAAAAAATCTAAAAGCTACTACGAAAAATAAACAACGTAAAAAAAATTAAAAATAATTATTTAAAAACTTCAGGAGATAGAGAGAGTGTAAAAAACAACAATGAATGAACAAAAAAAAAAAATATTCGTTTGTGAAAAGAAAAGGAAAATCCGTCGTGAAGATCAATATGCCAGTCTTTTTTTATGATTCAACAAAACTTTAAAAGTTCCACTTGTAGTGTAAAAAGAGCTAGAAACTTTTGATTTGTAGCAAATATTTAGTTTTTTTTTTGTTGTTTTTTAATTATTTCAAATAAGTTATGCAAAAATATAAAACAAATTATTTTGAATTCGATTTATTAACAAAACATGTTACTAAAAAAATAAATGTGGTTTTTAGCTAGAGAAGTTTGATTGTCTTCATTTTCAACGTCAGAGTTTTAGTTGTCATTTAAATCGAAAAGAATTTTAAAAACTCAAAAATGAAAAAAAGTAATGTTCAGTTAAAACTATTTTTCCCCCAAAGTCATTTTTAAAAAAGTGATTCTAAAAAGTAAAAAAAACATTTGAAAAAGATGATTTAAGACAAAAAAAAAATGATCTGTTGAACTTGACAGTGAACATCCTATTCATAACGATTAAAAGAAACAATAACGTATTGTTAACTTAATCGGGGGAAAATAATTATAATAGAAATAATAAATAACAATCTCATCGTTGTAATTGTCGAGGGCGCTGAACCGTTGTTTGAAGTAATGTTTATTTTGAAATCTAGTTTAGGCTGTTGTTACTTTTTAAAACTACCAACCTCCTCCGTGTTCCCAGAATGGGATTCCCTTATCCTTTTGGGTTAAGTGTGGACCTTTAAAGCTGAGCTTGTATTCGAACCTCAGCCAGGGTGCTGTGGACGAGCAGATAACAATGTTAGACAACAGTACCAGGATAAAAACCGCCGAGAAGAGGACAGCTGGACACCAGCGTATCGTTACGACAGCCATTTTGACTGGTGCAAGAATGCAAATACACAAACAAAGTGCCGCCTAGCGGACACCGGCGAATGTTAAAAAAAATGCTAGATATCAACACAGGGGAGGTAACTCTAAGAGAACATTTGGTTTTGGCATGCTTCGGAAGAAAGGAAGAAGGAAATAAAAGGAAAACATGTTCGGTATTTTCTCCTCTTCCTCCTACTTCTCCTGAAAGTAATGCGTGTGTCTATGTGGTTGGCTAATTCCATGTGACGTCTGCACGTCTCAAGCGATATAGAATATTTTGCAAAATATTCAATTTCTTTAAAGCGGAAAAAGTTAGGAAGTTACAGAAAAAAGGGACAAATAAGAATTACTGAGTCACAGAAAATTTCTCTGTGCCTAGCCTAATGCATAACTTTATTTAATTTTGAATTAATACCCTCATAATTTTCTTTCTTTTTTTCTATTTTTCATTCATGGATGTGACTTTGAAATTTGAAGTGGCATGCGCATCTTGACACAGGTGTCTTGTGGTTTTACCTGCCAGTTTCTGAAATTGTTCTCCCTCCCCCCGCTCTAAATCATGCATTGACAATTTTCTTATGAACTAGGTGACTTTATAAAAACTTTATTTTTTATTACTGTTCTTTGGTGTAAATAAAAAATGTTTATCGTCTAGGTTTTTTTTTTTTTTTTTTTTTTTTTTTTGTAGACGTTCTTGTGAGAAGTGTATTAAGAAGGCCAGATGGTTTGTGTAAAAAAAAAATTGTTACATATGTACAGTGACCTAAGAAAAGTCTTTAGCCAGGAGAAATAGACTACATCCAATTTCAAAATTTAATTACATAATCCCAACTCAGCATAAACAGTATTTGAAACTAGTATGGAGTAGGTCCGCCATTTGCTAGTTTCAGAGCTTGTATTCGATTTTTCATGGATTTGATCCAGTTATCAAAAATTGTCTGATCCATATTTTGCCACTCCTTTAGCAATGTTTCTTTAAGGTTTGCCACTGACATGATTTTGGTTGCATGCTCACAAAGTTTTTGGTCAAGATGTTCCCAAACGTGCTTTATTGGATCCATGTCAGGACTTTGGGCGACACATGACAGTGACTTGATTCCTTGCAATTCCTTCTAGGCCTTTGCTACTTTGCTTGTATGACATGTTGCACCATCTTTTTGAAAAAGGTAGACATTCTTGTCAATCTGATTGGTTTCAAATAGTGGGTGTAATCCTTTCTTTAATATTTGACAGTATTTTGAACCATTCAACTGCTCATCAACAAGAATCAGCTCAGATTTCCCTCCAAACCAGACAGTGCCCTACACCATTACTGGAATCCCTCCATGTTTCACAGTCGCCTGCAGACTTTCAGTGTTCCAAATCTCATTCTCATTTCTCCAAACATAAACCTATTTCGAATTCAAATACTGGCAGAATTTACTTTCATCTGACCAAATTAAAGACTACCAATATTCGTAATCTTTGCTCTTGAATTCTCTTGCCCAGTCCATATTGGTTCCTGTTTACCCCTAAAATCAAGGGCTTCTTTCTTGCAGCTCTTCTTTGATAGCCTAGCTCTTTCAGAGTCTTTCTCACTGCATATGATGACATTTCCATGCTGTTGGCAACATACTTGTTGCTGTGACGATGGTTTCTAATGACTTTGTGGAATCTTCCACCCCTTTTGGAAAGATGTATTCTTCCCTAAAAAAAAGCCTTAACCAATCACCACTTTGTTTCAGTAAATTCAATCTTCTATTGGTTAAGAAACTCTAAACTGTAGCAAAGTCAAAACAGATCCTTTTTCCTGTTGAAACTCCCTGGAGCCGATTTTTAGACACCAAAGTCTATATAAACAACTGCATGACTCAATTCAAGTCAGTCAGTCATCACGTTTCGTGAGATGCTACTAAACTCCATGCATATCAATTCAGTGACTCAACATCATTTCAAAATTCTCAACAAACAAACTCAACACAGCACTCAATCGACCATTGTCCGCGTGGTAATCAAATTACAATTGACTTAAAAAGTGAACATTTTCACTACACAAACAGTAATTGTACAATTCATCAATTTAGCCAAACAGTTAAAGGCAAACAACTCTTCACAACTTAAATTCTAACAAGTAACACACGCATACACACTAATATTTGACCAAACACATTTGAGATTTTTCCTTGCAGAAACCAAATTATTTTAATTTCACTAACAAATCAAAACCATTAACTTTTATTGACCAAATTTCTGCATGAATATTCTTCATAACCTTGTCTCAATTGCCACAATCAACAAACATTCTGTTATCCTTGCATGTATATCTATTGTATATAGAAAAATCTCTTTATTGTTGGATCTCTAACCACTGTGTTTTTAGTAATTTCTTGCAATGCAAATTGTCCTTACATTCTTTATTTGATCTACGTGTTGTGGAATAATGCATAATATACAATTTTCACTCAGTTACAACCTGCAACAACTTCCCTCTTCAGTGCCCTTTTCATTCACTCAGTCATGATGCTTAGTCTTCCTGAATGCTGTCCCACACAGCAATGGCCATCTTCATTAAATTTCTTGACAATATTATTGACCATTTGATGATTAACCTGGAAAAACCTATTAATTTCTCTATTTGACTTGCCACAATGATGCCATCGTATTATTTGCCCTTGTTGAAATTCACTAATTTCATTACTTCCGCAAACTTTCATTGCAAAATATAAATCAATTATCATTCATAGATGAGAGTAGCTTGATACTAACATATGTTTGAATATTGTCTGAAAAAATAGAAGATAGATTATTACACAAGCAAAATTGCTGTAATCAAGGGTGGCTAGAAACTTATCATAGCCCACTGTGTATTGTTTTAGGCTCAGTGGTTAAAAACTACCAAAATTGTTAAGAATTCATTTCAAGTTTATGGAAAATTATTTCAGTATCTGTCTATATTTCTGAGTTGAAGTATTATGTACACTATTTACATTATTCGGACTATTGTCCTCATCTTTGTTGCCATATTTATCACAATGTTTCGGCTGTTGTATGCTCCGGTCTTCTTCAGGTGGTTGGAATATCAAACTAAACCCTCTATTTAAAAATAGTCCCATGACCTGACGAGACCCAAGACATCATTAGGCAGGAAAGTCAATCTCTGTTTTGGCTCCATGAAGTTACAGTATCAAAACACACAATGTCATGCTGGTGACAAACCAAACAGATAAGTACAAAATTTATATTGTTTTGGTACCCTGTCTTTTCCAAGTAGATACATGCTAACCTTGTATTAAGTATTTCAAATATAAAATATATATATGCAAGTGTTTTTATACAATGACTTTTGTATTTTGTTTGAACTTTTCATATAAAGGGTGTTCCAGTAACTTGGACCAATTTTAAATGTGAATAAAAGTGTCTAATGATTTTTTTCTTTTTCTTTCAGATTTAACAACTTAAGTCTTTGGCAATTTCAACCACGGAAACAGATGATAATGGGTATGTCCCCATTCACATAAATACAGTAGTAAATACTGTATGTTATATGTGTTGTTCTTGTCCTAAGTATTATCATTCATTACCAACTTTTGTGTGGTTATTCTATTCAGTAATCTTTCCTAGGTTACAACAATAACTTTTATTCATTTACTGCCTGAAAGCAGCAAGGATTGTTTTTGTACAACAGAATGATTTACCTGTAGAAATAAAACTCCAGTTGTATAAATAAATATATCTAAATATTAGAAATGAAGAATGAAAAAATATTTTTTATCTGAATTTCTTGGATGAGGAACTGTCATTATTTATATGCAGACTATTGTCCTTATCTTTGTTGTTGATATTGCAATATTTCAGCTGGTGACTGATTTTGTCAATTTAGTTCCAAGTAGTCTATGATCAGATTCAAAGTAAGAATTGTATACTCTAACATCTCTCACAAACTGCCTAAACCAACAGTCTGAGATGCTGAAGTTAATAATCTTCTTGTTACATTTTCTGAGAAGGTCTGAGAAGGTACCACATGTGATGTGATATTACATGGGATGGTTAAACCATGTATTAATGATGGAATATCTTTTTCTCCATTCTGTTTCAAAGGGTGATGTCTTCTTACACCCTTGTGCAAATTAATTCAAACAATTGATTTAATTTCCTTTCTTTCACCATACGGTCACTTTTAGACCCACTGGAGTGACAGGGTGTAATCAATTTCTATTTTTTCCTCATTTGCAGTGGTGTGCAGTAATATGAATCTATTTTCGGAGTGTATGATGAAATTTGTTTGGCCTTGAAAAATATTGTGTCATCTGTGATTGCATCAGATTTTCATCACACCCAGACACTATTGTCTCAATTGTCAATTAGTTGCCCTACGGCTATTGTCTGCAATGGATGTTACCCCAAGGAAGCATCTTTTTATGAAACAACATTTTTTTTCATTTGAGGCATAAAGCTGATACTACTTGGATTTTACAGCCACAAACAACAATGTCGGCAGCCATCAATTTTCCTGACTGGTGTACAATGTTGTCTGTTATTATATCTGATGATTTATATATTTCAATTTCAACTCCATGTTGTCTCTTCTCTTTGTGGCCAGTTCAAAATAAATTGTATCCCAAATGTGCAATAGAGTCACTACCAAATCGACATATCTCTTGGATACGGACATCATCAAGTTTTGCTTTCTTAAATTCTTCTAAAAGGAAATGCTATCTGAAATTATCTGATCCTGATTGGATGTTGATTTGTCCTATTTGCCACTTGAAGAATATTCTTAAGTTTTGATTTTGCAGTCAAATGGAGAAAGAGCACCATGAGTCGACTGTATGTCAAATAACAATTAAGATGCCTGAATTTATGCAAACTAACATTACCAGTTGGTTCACAATTACTGAATTTCAATTTTATCTAAGAAAAATAACTTCACAAATCATCAAATTTTATAAATGTTATTACATGTCTACCTCTAGAATTAGTGGCAAAAATACCTAGCAACATTTTGGATACTCACAACTATGATGAGTTAAAAAAGTTGTTGATTGGTTAGGTAAAAAGATGTTTTTCCTGGGAGAAAATTGGAGAAAAAGACAAATAAGACTCAAAACTACAAAGTGAAATATGAAAGGAACAAACATTTATTACATAGATATAAAAAAAAAGAACAAGATACAATTTTTACAAAAAGCTTGCACAAAAATTTCCTTTTATGCATCTTTTTAGTAATGGTTAGATAACAGATCAAAATAACAATTATAGGCTCTTATAAAGATATACAATTCCAACTTCCAATAATTGGAAAATCTCTTAGAAAGTAATATAAAAGTTAAAAAAAAGGCAAAAAATACTTTAAAAAATGATGCACCTATCTAATTAAAAGGTAAAAAAACAAAAGGACTTTGAAAAATTCACTTACATCACTGGACTTTTAACAATTTTTTTAAAACACAATTCTGTTCACAGGTTTCACTTGATTTACTTCTTTTTTTCAGTTTTCTTGTTGAGATCCGTCTACCCAGGTTTACATTGCTATCCGAGTGTCAGGGTTCCAAACATATAACAACAACATCTTTTAAATGAAACATATAAATGGTTATTTTCTGGAGGAAGAGTAGAAACAGAATCTCAGTTGAAATAACATTTATAGATTCTTTTATCAGAAATATACAATAACAATAAAATGTTCAATTTTCCTTGCAGTGAAGTTTGTTTTATCAAGTAATTAAGTGTTTGTAGAGCAGTATGAAATGTGTGGACAGATTTACTTTATGATGGTCAGCTTAATGTTTTTGTGAGTTTGTAGACAAAAGGCTTAGTAGGAAGGTGCAGGTTAATCTCTTAAATAAGAATTTACATATGGCACAGTGGATAACGGTGTTAGTTAGATCCAGTGGCAGGACCCAAACAGTGTGAGTTCAATACCCAGTTAACGCAGTGTTGAACTTTCAGAGGGAAATTAACAGGAGATAACTGATAACTGACATCCATTAAACATGGCACATGGAACTAGAACAGTCTACCCCAGTGAGTGAAATAAAGGGTTCAGTTCTACATTCCAACCACCTGAAGAAGGCTGGAGTGTACAACGGCTGAAACGTTGTAATAAATATGGCGATAAAGATGAGGACAATAGTCCAAATAATGTACTGAGTAAGGAGTTCGATTCTCACTGGGTGACCGCACTTTTAGCCTTGTGCCTCATCTAAACTACCCTTAGAAAATTGCCATTTACTGTGTTACATTTGCAATGGAAGAAAGCTGTTATCATGCAG
Source organism: Acanthosepion lycidas (assembly GCA_963932145.1). Lineage (NCBI taxonomy): Eukaryota > Metazoa > Mollusca > Cephalopoda > Sepiida > Sepiidae > Acanthosepion > Acanthosepion lycidas. Next base: position 3,099,103 of record OZ010593.1, on the reverse strand, counting down.
GAAAGTCACTAATCAGACCCTACTAGAAAAGGTTTTTATATTAAAACATTTCTCATTGACTCGGTAGCATAGTAAAAATTTGTCCAGGTTTGAGAAGTTTAAAAAAAAAAGATTTCACTTTGAATCTTGCTGAACGCAGAGACGCCACAGCCAGGAGATTAATTTTAGGCCAAGATATTAAGGCATGTCTAGATATCCATTAATTTCTTTGATGTGTATTGTAATACTTGATTAAATCTTGGAAATACCAGATGATCTGAATCAAATTTAGTGTCAATAAGGAACCTTTATTCTAAGAGGAGTTGATTTGTGGTGACTCCAATATTTGCCAGGCTTAACCTAGATACCAAAGGAGACTTTGCACTCAAGTGCATCAGTGAGTTGGCCTTTAAGGTGACCTCATGGCCACCAGGTACAGATTCAAGATTCACAGGATGGCAGTGGCTGGTCTTGACATGTAGACATATGGTTGACCGAGCAGTGCTTACGATGTGCATGCAGGTGGGACAATTGGATGACAAGAATATATATAAGTATCCCATCTGTTAGGGGAAAAGATAGATAGAGGGAGAGAAAAGCATCCACATTCAGAGAAAGCTCCCAAAGCCACACATCTTTATATCTATATTGATGAATTCTGGAGGTGAATGAATAATAGACATATGTGAAATATATTTTTGTGTTCTTATTAGTTTTAAAAATGTTTTTTTAATCATTTCACCCCCACTCATGGCAGTAAAGCCATTAAGACACAAGGGATCACTGAGTGTGAAAGAATACAAGAAAAAGAAAAACATTATTAATGAGAGAGAACAATAAAAAGAACAAATATTAAGAATACAGACAATAATGGTTGACATTGCATTGACATTTTTGAAGGTCAAAGTTGACTGGAAAGCAAGAAGCTGGAAGAGAGTTCCATGAGCAAACAAGAAGTGCACTAGAAGAAAATATTTTCATAGAACTTGTGGTTACATCAAACCATTTCAATGTTAAGATGATGAGATCTTGCCACCAATCTAGTACTGTGCTTAAATTCATAGAGCTTAGCTACCATAGAGGAAAGTAATATTTCTTTTGATAATAGAAAAATGTAGCACAAGGCCAAAAGATAGTTAGAGGAAGGCTGGTCTTCAATTTGTCTTATCTTAAACTTACCTAGCCACAATTCCTGACTCAAACATACCACAGTATTACTTACACCAAAATTATACATACTTACCATTCTTACTACAGTCACCATAATGCCTCAAAGTCTCTATGAAGTCCTAACAAGTTCCTATATGTACAATTTAACTGTGGGGGGTTGGGAATAAAAATATCAACTTTCAAGCATGGAAATCCATATGAATATTTACAATGATTACAATAGAGAAAAGTTCATCAGAGCAATTACCATGAAAGTATTTATAGAAAAGGCACAAGGAAGCTACATTATGGCAGTGGGAAAATGACTGAAGCTGAGATGCCAGGTCAGGGCCAGTAACATTGTAGATTCTTCTTTGGACTTAAAAAAATCTCCATATTTTATCAGAAGTGATCATCTTGCAAAAAAAATAATGGAATAAAGGATACAGACAACATTTGGATAGAATTATAATGCTTATGAAGGATTATAATATAATAATTATATGATTATAATTATAATGCTTATTGTAGTAATATGCAAATTAGTATAATTTGCATATGAGCAGGTAGCTCATATGATAAACGGACACCAATTAGAACAGAGGTCGAACGCTTCCTTAACGGAGAGTGGTTTAGACCTTGTTTTTGACCGTTTGCTTGAAATTTTTGGATCTTTTGTGGACTAACGACGAACCTTTTTTTCTCCTAACGATTTGTTTATTTTCAGTGCTTCAAGGACATTTTTGACGAACTTCTAAGGATTTTTCTGATAAGTTTTTCTTTAAGTTTTATTTTATTTTATTTTATTCTTCTATTTCTTTTTGTCTGTTTTATTTTTGGGGCTTCGGCCCTCATAATTTTTTTATTTTAGTCCGGTTTGACAAAGTCTTACCGGACGATTTCTTTTTTATTGTTTATTTTTTTTCTAGTTATTTTCTGAAAAAAAAAGACCAGAATAGTATTTGAAAAAAAAAAAAGAAAAAGAAAACTTTATTTTTCCTATTTTATTAGCGACTTCGGTCGCCTTCTCTCGTCTTTTGGTTTAACTAGTTTGTTTTTTCTTTTGCTTTTTTATTTTCTTTAGCGGCTTCGGCCGCAAACCTTTATTTTTTATTTTTTTTTTATTTTTTTTTTTTTTTTCTGGTTGTAAACCAGACTTTTTCTTTTCCTTTTGTACATTGTTTTGAACTTTAAAAAAAAAAAAGGAGTTTCTGTTTTTGGTTTCTTGTTTCGGCTGCCTTTGGGCGCCATTTAGATTTTTTTTTCCTGTTTAATTTTTGTTTGTCTTTTTTTTTTCCCCAGTTTATTTATCTTTTAAAAAGTTTATTGTCTTTATTTCTTTTTTTTGTTAATTTACTGGTACATCCAGGCTTGTTTTTTTTTATAATTTCTTACCCACCCACCAAACTCCTTTTCTGGCGATAAGACCCGCAGGTGGTAGTCTCCACGTTTCTAAATATGGCCGACGGTGCCAGTCGGGCCAATATTAAAAAGGACCTTTTTGGTTCGGCTGCTAAAGCCAACCCCTCTGACAATGCTGTCAAGAAGCGGGCGGATGGTAGCCCCAAATCTGACCGAGTTGCTAGCTCCAAGAAAGGAGAAGCTAACGTCCAGGTGCCAAAGGAGGCACAAAGTAAGACAGCCGAGGAATTGCCCTCTTGCTGGAAGTCCCCACCAAGTTGTATTGTGAACATGGCGGATTTCCTGGATAAGGCGAAAGGTTACGCCCATCTTGTAAATAAAGATGGGTTCGTCGATGTTGTCCAGGAGCTCGATGTGTTCAAAAAGAGAATGGTGACCGTTTTTGTGGTGGACAAAAAAACCAAAAAGATTTGTCGCTCCACTAAAGACACAGTGATTAAATCACTTTTGTCCCTGGGGATAAAACCCCAAAGAGTAATTAAAGGTACAGGGTTCTTCATGTGGGACATACTGCTGCCCACACCAGAAGATTGTCTGGCCATGGCAAAGAAGGAGTTAATCACGAAAGATCTAATATTAAGAACAGAATACGAAGGCCGAAGACGGACCCGGGTGGCCGTGTTCGAGGTTCCTCCTCAAATTTCCGGAGAGCTCTTGGCTGCATTTTTTATGCAGTACGGCCAAATTTTAGGGGCTCTCTCGGACAATTTGAACGGGGGATGGACTTTTGATATCATGCTGGATCAAGAGGCCTTCAAGTCCGTCCCCAACTGTTTGGTGTTAGGTGACCGGAAAATGCCGGTCATAGTGACCGTTAGGAGACCAACTTGCTGGAGGTGTGGAGAGACTGGTCACCTTTCCTCCTCCTGCCCAGGGAAGAAGGCCCCTGGAGTTCCGGTCACAGGCGACCAAAATACCCCCTTGGCCGACAAAGTAAAATCCGCGCCGCCTGTAGTGGGCCTAGCTGCGGGGCGGACCGTTGGGGAAAATCCCTCGGTTGGGTCCAGACCCACATTACCCCCGAAACCGACGCCTGCCACAAGTGTGGTTAAGGAGAAGGATGAGGGGGAATGGCGCCTCGTGGTTAGGGGCAAGGGGAAGACCCAAACAGCGGTTCCTCAGTCCCAACATGACCCCGGGGACATTGTCACCTACAGTCCCATTCCCTCTACCAGCTCTGAGGGCGACGCCTCGGCGTCTTATGCTGAAACAGCAACCGAAAACCAAAAGCTTAACGAGCCCGGCTGGCAGAAGATTTTGGACCTGAAAAAATTGCGAGAAAAATTGGAGGCTAAGCGGGCTAAAAATAAAAAATCGCTGGGGGCACCGGGCCCCCTATCCTCTGCCCCGTCTTCCCCTCCATCAAATTTCATAAAACCACCTCCGCCTAAATCTCTGACAAACTCTCCTGTAAAATCTCTTCGTTCCTCCAAACCTTCACCCGTAAAAACTCCTTCCGGTATGACACCCTCTACAACACCAAAAGACACACCTATGCAAACACCCACACACTCTCCTCAAAAAAAAAGAAACCGAAGTCCTGACACACAATCAGTTACGGACAAGAAAAAAAAGAAAATTAAACCTCCATATCTCCCGGGGGAAGACGTCTGCCGCGTATCCCGGGAGCAGGCGGATAGGGTCTTCGGGCAGACAAAAAATCCGATGCCCTTGAAGGTTCTCTGGAACTTCCGGCACATCAAGGGTGTAGATGTGGAGGTGCCGGAAAATTTTAAGGCCCGAAATCAGCTAACCGTTATAAGAACTGGCCCGGGTACGCGGGAGATATGGGGCATGATAGAGGAGGCTAAGGCCTCCTTGAAAGTGGTGCCCCCAGCAGTAGTCCTCCTTGAGGAAAAATTGGATGAATCGAAGAAATGCAAAGGGAGGGTCCCCATTTTCGTTCACCCATCCCTTTATAGAGCTCTTAAATTAACATATCCCGCGGACATCGGTGGCTTGTCTCAGAGTGATATTCTCGATACTGAGATGATGTCAGGTTCGATGGGACAAGCTGTCGGTGTCCTCACCCCAGCCATGTTCTATCCTGAAGGACAACCCTAATCGGCTTCACGATGGCTCTCTGGTTAGCCAGTTTAAATGTCCGGGGCCTGAGGTCCGAGTCTCGCAGGGCGAGGCTCACTCGTGACCTTCAGCGCCTCGGGGTGAATGTATGTTGTCTACAAGAGACCCGGTTTTCTTCTCATGATCGTGAGGACATACTGTCTAAGGGGTTCGCCCTTTATTCAGCCTGTTTTGATGGTCGTTCGAGGGGTGTCTCTTGGCTAGTGAGCAGGTCTTTGAAGGCTGCTTGTACCCTTGTCTTCGCGGATCCGGCGGGCAGACTTTGCGTGCTGGATGTTACCATAAAGGATAAGGTTCTACGTCTCATTGGGGTTTATGCGCCCAATACCCATTCCGAGCGGCCTGCTTTGTTTCGGCAGATCGCGCCGTTCTTGACGACGTCTCGTCGGGTAGTTTTAGCGGGGGATTGGAATGCCGTCCTTGACCCCGATATAGATCGTATAGGGCATAAACAAGGTACTAACAACCCGGATGTGAAACCATTTCGGGACTTTATCGATCGGTTTGATCTGGTCGATAAGTTCCGGAATGAACACCCTCGGGAGGTAGCATGGACTTGGACAGCTAGTGGCAACTCGGCTCCTGGGACGCTTGCGAGCTACCTGGACCGAGTCTTAGTTAGGAGAGTCGATGTAGGGCTCTTAGGGTGTCCAAGTTTCCATTACATAGTTTATACGGATCATAGGCTTGTCCGGGTCCGTGTAAACTTAGATAAGCCTAAGGTTAAGTTGGCTGGTTACTGGAAATTGAACTGTTCACTTTTTGGTGATCAGGGTTTCCGGGACCAGCTGTTACTAACCATCCAAAGGGAATTGACGGGAGCGGTTGTGGGAAACGCCTGGTGGGGAAATCTTAAATCTAAAATTCGAACGTTTGCTGCCGATTTTAGTCGTCGACTCAATCTAGATAGATTAGCGGCGCAAACTGCTTTAGAAGATAAAGTGGATCGGGCTGTGAAATCCCGTGTTAGTGGGGACATAGCTTTAGCTAAGGCAGAGTTGTCCTCCTTGCTTATCAAGAAGGATCAAGCTCTGGTAGTTAGGGCTAGGTTAAAAAGAATGTCTTCTGAGGCAACGAATATGGCCGCTGAACTGCGTGCAGAGGAAAATCGAAGCGCGTCTAGGCGACATATTGCATGCGTCACGTTGCCGGATAAGCGGACCGTGACTACAAACGCGGGCATATGTGAGGTGTTTCGGGACTACTTTCAGGATCTTTTCACCAGGGAGCCCGGTCTGAGCTCTGCTCAGTTCGACGCCTATTTAGCTGACTTTCCCTGCCTCTCGGCAGCTGAAGCGGCTAGGTGCGAGGGTCCCATAACAGAGTCGGAGATCTGGGAAGCGCTGAAGCAGGTTGGCCTGGATAAGTCTCCGGGACTAGATGGTCTTCCCTACGAAGTGTACTTGAGGTTGTCGCACGTTTTTGTGCCTTTGCTGCAACTGATTTACAACCACTGGATGAGGCAGGGGTCTTTACCCCAACGCTTCACCAGGGGTGTGATCAAGTTGCTGCGTAAGGACAAGGACGGTGGGGATGGGTTAGGGAACTTTCGCCCTTTAACGATGTTAAATACGGACTTAAAGATTTTGGCGAAGATCTTAGCCAACCGTTTGCAGCTTGTCCTGTCTAGTCTGATTGGCCCTGAACAGACTTGTGCTGTGAAGGGTAGGACTATTCAGGATAACCTTCATATGGTACGCTTGATCTTAGAACAAGTCGACAGTGAAGCCGCGCTGATCAATTTAGATCAGTCCAAGGCCTTCGATAGGGTTGACCATCGATTTTTGGAGGCTGTCCTTTCGGCGGCCGGTTTCAGAGCCGACTTTCGCTCCTGGATCCGACTTTTGTATGCGACCCCCGGTGCGCTGGTGGAAGTGAATGGGGTAAGATCGAAGCCTTTCGTATTGTCTCGCTCCATTCGTCAAGGTTGTCCGCTCTCGCCTCTGCTGTACGTTCTTGCGTTGGAACCTTTCCTTCGCAAGTTAAAGGCGAATCCGGTCCTGCGCGGAATTTCCCTGCCTGGGGCTTCCACCTCAGCCAGGTATTCTGCCTATGCTGACGACGTTTCGGTTCTTGTGTCGAGCAGAGCCGAGATTGACGTAGTCAGCAAAGAGATCAGTGGGTATGAGATGGTGACAGGGGCCAAGATCAACCGCGATAAGTCTGTGGGCTTGCGGTTGGGTGCGTGGAAGGGAGTTTCTCTTCCCGGACCTTTCCTCTGGACGGATGGGCCGATCAAGATACTCGGCGTCTGGTTCGGTCCTGATCTCCAGTTGGAAATGAATTGATCGGAGGTGCAAGGGAAGGCCGAGATCGCGGGTAAACTGTGGTCTCGGAGGAGACTTTCCCTGAAGGGAAGGGCGGAGGTATGTGTTTCACACATATATCCGATCCTCCTTTACCGACTGTCTGTGCTTCCACTCCCGTATGCCAGGCTAATGTCATTAGTCCGGACCTTGTTCTCTTTCTTGTGGAGAGACAAGGCCCCTATGGTGTGTCGCGAGATCTGTTGCCTTCATCCCTCTGAGGGCGGTCTGGGTATGCCTAGCATTGAGATTCGTCAATATATGCTTCGCATTACCTTTCTAGACCGAATGTGTCGCGGATTGGATGAGGTGGGCACCTTTTGGAAAGAAGATGTCCGAAAACATTTCCCATCCCTTAGAAGTGTGCACTCGTGCGAGGAGGAGGCCGGCCGTACACCTCGTGCCGAGTGCTCCTTCTACCGCGAATGTCGCAGTGCTTTGAAGCTCCTCTTACGGACGACGGATGGCCTCTCCGACGCCCGGGCGTTGTCTCGTAAGGCATTGTATCAGTTGTTAGTTAGGGGGTCCGTTCAAGATGGTCTGATCGACGAGCTCGGTCTTACGAAGCAGGAGGCTCGCTCGATATGGCCTTGGGCGCCTGGGTTGAAATGTCTCAATAATGATGAGGCATCACTCACCTGGCTGATGATTCGTGGGGCCCTCTGGGTCGGCAAGAGACTTTGTTCAGCAGGTTTGGAGAAATATCCAAACTGTCGTCGCTGTACTGGCGAAGTCGAGACCATTGGTCACGCCTTTTTTCAGTGCAGGACGGTAGTGCCGTTGTGCAAGTTTGTTGAAGGCCTCATGGTTCGCATGCTGCAGGGAAAGTTCTTTGTCCTGGAAGCCAGTTCTGTTTGTAGCAATGTGGTGCCGCAATTGACGAAGGCTGAACACTATGTGTTCTGTTGCTTACTAGGGATTATGAGAGTCGTGATTTGGACGACGCGTCAGAAGGGATTCCATGAGGGCGAGAAGTTCACCTCTTCCCAACTGATCTTGTTCTTTAAGCATCAGCTTAAAGTCAAGATTAGGACGGAAAGGCGGCGGCTCCCTTCATCGGAACTCGGCAAAAGGTGGGTGAATCTTGCGCGAATGTGTAGAGTGAAAGGGGCTGACCTAGAGTGGCATTTGGATGTCGGTTAGGTACAGAATTTTGTCCTAACAGGGTTGAACATAGGCAACCCACCCAGATTTTAGGTTAGACTAGGTTTTGTATTTTGAACTTTTAGTTTTTTCCCTTTTTTTCTAGTAAAACTTAGCTAGGGTATGCATGCGCATTGGTCCCTTTTATTTCTGTCCCTATTTTTTTTCTTTTGTTTAATTCCCCATCCCCTCCCTCGTTAGGTGTTCAGTGATGTCAGTTCTCTGGTGGATGCGGGACGACTTTCGTTTCGTGTGTGTGATTTTTCGTATTTGTTGTTGTGTATGAATGTGTGTATGCCTGCGTGAATGCTTGGAGGTATGAATGCTTTTTTCATTTCTTCATAGTCCCGCATTGATTTCGTCCGGTGAACTGATGTTTTCTGCCACATTCATGGTTTGTGGGGGGTTTTATTACTAACACAGTTTTGTTTAGTTTAGTGTAAATATTTAAAGCTCATTGTAAATATTCATTTGGGGATCATTTTTTAAAAGTTGTTAATTTTTTACCCTCCCCCCACGAACAATAATTGTACATAAGGGGTCTAGTTAGGACATCATCGAGAATTTGAGGTATTATGGTGGACGTAGTAAGAAAGGTAGGAGTGAATGTGTTGTTTTGGTGATTGGAATATTGTTGGCTTGATTGGGTCAGTGTCTGCGACTAGCTAAGTTTAGAATTAAGACAGATGAAGACCGTCCTTCCCCATCCCCCTTTTAGGCCTTGTGCCACATTTTGTATATATCATACAAATAAATATTGAACGCTTACTTAGCGGCCCGGTCGCTAGGAGCAAAGTGTAGTACGCTACCTTTGTGAGCTTCCGGGTCGGCGTTCTGTCGAACTCTCTGCTAATGCAGAGAGGAACTCGGACGAAGCTTTGCCGAAGGGCGATGTTTCGTTCGGGGAGGTAGACAGGGCCTGAACCCGTCTATGCGGGTTCAAAAGCTATATTTTTGGCCGAGCCTACGGGCTCGGAGAGATCCACATTAAACCGGCCTTGTGCCACATTCGGTCCTCGTGGGTGGATTGATAAATAAATACTGAACGCTTACTTAGCGGCCCGGTCGCTAGGATCAATGTGTAGTACGCTACCTTTCTGAGCTTCCGAGTCGGCGTTCTGTCGAACTCTCTGCTAATGCAGAAAGGAACTCGGACGAAGCTTTGCCGAAGGGCAATGTTTCGTTCGGGGAGGTAGACAGGACCTGTACCCGTCTAGGCGGGTTCAAAAGCTATATTTTTGGCCGAGCCATTAAACCGGCCTTGTGCCACATTCGGTCCTCGTGGGTGGATTGATAAATAAATACCGAACGCTTACGTAGCAAGATACACGACACAACAATGGCGTCGCCGATAGGATACTCTCTGGTCCTTGAAGACCCAGAATACGTAGATTCGTTGCTTTGCTGCTAATGCAAGATGTAAAAAGTTGAAAGACAACAAAAAAAAGAGGAGGGGAAAATGAAATAACCGACTTGTTTATGGCTACCGCTGGTTGTGAAGCGATTATGAAGGTTGCTACAATGGTTTACCCTCGAGAACTAGAAGAAATGACTTTCGAAGAAATAAGTCAGGTTATTAAGGGAAACATGAGGCCAAAGAAAAGACTGGTGATTGCAGAAAGGACCAAGTTTATGGCAATGAAGCAGGAAGTGGATGAACTGATAGTAAAATATTTACACCGGTTAAGAAGTGCGAGTAAATACTGTGAATTCGAAAAACTAGGAACAGGAGAGCAGACAACGGAAGAAGAATTAATCCAACTAAGATTAATTGAAGGTATGCATAATTCAGCACATAGATATAAGTTAATGGAACAGTTAGAACTTACAAACATGCCTTTGAATATGTGTATAGAATTTATACAACAGCAGGAATTAATACATACTTACAACCAAAATAAAAATAAATCCTACGAAGAAATAATGGCTGAAACATATACGGTACAAACAAAAAGAAAAAATTGTGCGTACTGTGGAAAAATTCATGAAATGAAAAAAGAAAAATGCCCAGCCTTTGGAAAAACATGTTCAAAGTGTTTTAAAAAAAATCACTTCAAAGAAGTATTTAAAACAAAAAATGTGGAAAAAGTAGAGTATGAAAATAGACAGATTTTTAATGTAAAAAAGGATAATATACAAAATACTGGATCTAAGAACGGAGATACAAAAATAAAAGTGAAAATCAACGACTGTATTGTCGAAATGCAAGTCGACACAGGTAGTGAGGTCACGATAGTACCCAGAAATTTGTGGGAAAAAATGGGAAAACCGTTTTTAAAAAAAAAACAACGTACAATTACGTCAGTTTGATGGCTCGATTATAGCAATTATGGGTTACTTTGAAGGTTCAATAGAACTAAAAGAAAAATATGAAATAGTACCCATTATAGTTACAAATTGCCGAAAAACGCATGGACTACTGGGGAATGACGTGTTAAAAATAAATTCAACGAAGTTGATTAATGAGATAGAAATGGAAAAACAGGAAAATTAAAAAATTATGAAGCTAGCCTGAAATTAAAAGAAAATGTTTCCCCCTCCTATTACGAAGCGAGAAAAATACCAGTGCATTTATTACCGTTGGTAATAGCTAAATTGCGAAAGCTAATAAAGGAAGACTTATTAGAACCTGCCCCTCCAGGAGGAAGTAAATGAGCATCACCCATTGTAGTATTGAAAAAAAAAAAGATGGTGACTTGAGAATTTGTGGAGATTATAAAATAGGGGTGAACCATAAAGTTTGTGCTGACTCATACCCTATTCCGAATGTGGAAGTAGCTTTACATAAACTTGCTGGAATGAAAGTATTTTCGAAGATAGACCTAAAATCAGCTTACCACTAAATACCGATAAATTAAAATTTTAAAGAAGTGACGACCATAAACACACCTATAGGCCTGTTAAGGTGGAAAAGAATGCCGTATGGCATAAAAACGGCAAGTGCAATTTTTCAAAAAGCTATTGAAAAAGTAATAGGAAATGTTGAAAATACTGTAGAGGGAGCAAAGAAGTCCCTCAAACAAATAATAAAAAGAAAATACACTACAAATAAAGTAAAATAAACTTTTGTTTATTTTCGTAAAAAAAAATATATATATATAAGAATTATTTTTTTTGTACACAATGGAATTGTCCGTAAAGCCGTGATGTCAGCTTGTCGCTGTACTCCCTCTGGTCTGATGAGAGTTTCTATCTTCCTTATATCTGAATGATGAGGCTCCGGGGAGATTAAGAAATGGGTTTCTTATGTCGAGCTCTGATTGGTCAATAAATCATATTTTTGATCACGTGGTGTGCTTTCCACTACGTCCGCACTTTTGGGTGCGCCGTCCTTGTTTTTGACCCCACAGGGTATGGTAAGGAGAGAGTTCCCGCGCAATTGTATTTTTTTGGATACACGTGGTGTGAATTAATTTTTATTGTGTGTATGTGTGTGTGGAAAATAAAATAAGAATCAGCACAATACCATCTGTTATCAAGACGATATATGTGTTGGAGATTTAAATGAAGATGATTTAAAGAAAAAAACTGAAAATATACTGAACCGGCTAAGAGACGCTGGTATGACAATAAATACAAAAAAGTGTGTAACCAACAGTAATGAAATATCATTTTTGGGTTACTCAATATCAAAGGAAGGGATCTCCCCAGATAAAGTACTAATAGAGAAAATTCTAAAAGTTTCTACACCGAAAAATAAAAGAGTTGGAGTCCTTCTTAGGTTTGGTAAATTTTTATAGAAAATATGTACCAAAATATAATGAGTTGACAGAACCATTTGCTAAGTTAAGAAAAAAAAATGTGGAATTCATTTGGTTAGAACACCAACAGAAAGCCTTTGAAAACTTAAAACAGATTCTGGCAAAAAAGCCAATAGTACAAATTTTTGACCCTAAGAAGGACATAACTCTAACTACTGACGCTAGTGAGCAGTCCATATCTGGTATTTTGTCACAAGATGGGCATCCCATAATGTACTTATCGAGGAGATTAACAACGACTGAACACAATTATTCGAATATAGAAAGGGAGGCACTAGCCATAGTGTAGACAACGGATAGAGCAAGACAGTTCTTGATGGGAAAAAATTCTTGTTGAAAAGTGATCACAGACCACTGGAATTTATTTTCAACCCAAGAAAAGAGCTACCGAAAGTTACAACGTCCAGAATATTACGTTGGGCGATTAGACTGATGGCGTTCGACTTTGACATTGAATATGTTAAAGGGAATACGATACCGCACGTTGATGCCTTATCTAGATTGAGGTTTTATAGAGAGAAGGACAAAAACGACGAGGAATTTGAAGACACATTCTTGCACCTTGTAGAAACCGATGTAATATCTGTAGATAAAATGGCTACTGAAACTACAAATGACCCAGTGTTAAATAGAATAATGTCGAGGATAAAACAGAATCGCTGGGGAAATTGTTCAATGGCTGAAAGACCATTCAAAGAAATCAGACATAAAATGACTATAGAAAACGGGATAATATGTAATGGAGACTTGGTAGTTCCCCCAGAAACACAGAGGAGACAGGTTATAAAAAGTGTACACGATGACGTACATTGTGGAGTGGCAGCTACGCAAAGAAGATTAAAATTGGAAGCCTGGTGGCCGGGGTACTCAAGAGACGTAGAAGACTACGTAAAAAGATGCAAAAAATGCACAGAACTCAGGAATTTTAAGCAAAAGAAAATACATGTATGGCCCCGAGAAGTAGAACCATGGAGCAGAGTACACATGGACCATGCCTATGTCAATGGGATAGGACTATTATTAATATTAGTAGACGCATATTCAGGTTGGCCTGAAGTGGTGAGAGTACCTGATAAAAAAAGTACCACCGTAAAACAAATATTAAGAGTAATATTTTCGAGGAATGGGACACCGAGAACATTGGTGACTGATAATGCACCAGAATTTGTGGATGCTGATTTGCATGAATGGCTAAGAAAAATAGGATGCAGACCTTACAAGACCCCTCCCTACCACCCTCAAAGTAATGGGACAGCGGAAAGGATGGTCCAGACGGTAAAGAAGGGCATAAAAGCATGCTTGCAATAGAAGGAGGAAATCGATGCTTTCCTACCAAGACTATTATTAAGTTACAGAACAATTCCACATGCAGGCAGGCCGGAAAGTCCATGTGCCTTAATGGGCAGACAATTAAGGTCCCCTTTGACTATGTCATATGCCACAAATCAAAAGATGTGGTACAAAAGAAATAGGAATATGCAACCCGAGTCAGCCGAATTTATTATACAGAAAGGACATAATACTGCAATATTAAATAAAGAAAATGGGAACAGTGTTCTAGCTCATGCTGACCAAATAAGATCCCAAGGAGAAGAATCGAATGAGGAAATGCCTTCAGAGATGCCCATTATTGACGTAACAGAAGAGTTAATGCAGAATGAAACTGCAGAGGAAGAAGTAGAGAGGGATGAGTTAGAAGAGGAAGAAGTAGAATGGGACAAGTTAGAAGAGAAAGACCAGAGTATGCAGGAGGAACAGTTCGATTATAGGGAAAGACGTGATAGATCTAGATCTCCAAGGGAAAGGAGAGAGATAAAGGAAGATGTTCAGGAGGGCACAAGAAGAAGTACAATGCCCGGGAATTTGCACAAGGGAAAAAACTCTTCATAAGAGTTATCTCCCTTACAATATATTTGCGCTATAATCAATTAATATTTCATTTTCAAGTCTAAAATATTTCTATGTATCATAATAATCTTATGGAACAAAAATGCCTGAGAATTTACTTGTTTTGAGCTAAAGGGATAAAACACTCTTCATAAGGGTTATCTCCCTTATAATATATTTGCGCTATAATAAACAATTAATAATCATTTTAGTCTAAAATATTTCTAATAAGTATCATAATAATCTTGTGGAACAAAAATGCCCGGGAATTTACTTGTTTTGAGCTCAAGGGATAAAACACTCTTTATAAGGGTTATTTACCTTATAATATATTTACACTATAATTAATTAATATTTCATTTTCAAGTCAAAAACATTTCTTAATTCTAAAACATGCGTTTAAATTATGAAATTTTGAAAAGTTTTAATTAAACTCTACAAAAGGTACAACTGTATATGCAGAACTATCAACCTAAACATCTTAAAAACTAAACATTTAGATATCTAATTTCAGAAAAACGGGAAGATTTTTTTTAAAAATCGGGATGGACGATGTTTCTGACTAAACATTTTTGGGCTGTTTTTACAGCCTCCAAAAAACTATTAACTTTAAAACATCACTCTTCGAATTCTCAGTAGCTATTCCTAACAGAAGTGCCATTTTGTACCAACAATTTAAACCCATTTCAGGTCAATGTTTCATCATCTGTAATCGAAAAATATTATCACCACAATAATTTTCTTTTACAGTGATATTCATCCTGTAGTAGAGCCACTTGAGGTAGAGGGTTACAGAGTAAGAGGCACAAGCAAGGTGAATGCCATTAAGACGCAGAGGGGCAGCGGAAGTGAAAGGGAAAGAACAACTTTAAAAGGAACCGGAAACCCAATCCTATAAAAAATGAAAATAAAAAATAAATAAAACAAGTGATAAACCTTCTTTTTCTTTAAATACCGCGGAGGAGTGTGAACCGGACGAATTTAACCGAATCATGGACCAAAAACAGCGAAATGATTTTGCAAAACGCATGAAGACTGAATAAGAAGTATTTTTTTTATTTGGGGTTGGGCGGGGGGAGACTCTTCCTGAGGAATGAAATATTTTGCATAAAGAGAATCTTGTGAAAACGAGAATAAAAAGTAATCTTAAGGTTCAATATCTGGAAAATACAGCAAATGTACCGCGTTCCTTCAGCATGTGGACGAACAGAGCTCTCCACAACCTCCTATATTTTGTAGCTCTTAGTAACATTTTTACCATTCCTCGAAACCCCTGTTCCACCATCCACTCACACAATCTCGTCAGTTAGGATGTCGGCTGCTTCAAACTGTCTTTTTGCTTTCGATATGTCCTGTGAGTGTCAAATTCTCTAAGCCTTCCTTCTTCATTATGAGTCCAAGAAATATCACCTGCTTCTTTCTGATTCCGTGCATTCTTAAGCAACGGAAATGTGGTCTACAGAAGGGTGCTGAGTATACCATGGATCAAACATGTGAGCTACGACGAAGTGTGGGGGAGTCCACCCGGATTCTCGGTGAAAAAATAAAATCCGAGTGTCGTGTCCATAAATACAACACAAAATAAAAACAACGTGAGGAAATACTCTTCGAAGAAAAGGAAGATGACCAAGCGAAATATGATAGTAACATTTATACAGTGGTACGTATATTTATTTACATATTGAAAATAAATGTTCTTTGTTGTGACCATGAAGAGACCAATAGTTCGAGTGTTCAAAAATAATTTTTGTTGAAAATTTTGAAGTTATTTTGTTACAAGTGATTCTGCAAAGTTCGAAGTTATTTTGTTTCAAGTGAGTCTGCAAAGTTCGAAGTCATGTACACCAATGTGTGTGTGTGTGTGTGTGTGTGTGTGAAGCACACGCTAATAAAACATGGCGAACAAAGAGAAACTGAGACAAAGCTTACTTTCGTCGCAGCTTTGTATGTAGAAAGTTGTCATGGCAACGCGTGTCGCGGTCGGGTTTGTTCGCTGGCTGTTTCGTTTCAGATCTGACTGTTCTGCTTCAGGTATGGCCCTTGACTATCGCTGACAAGCCGTTTTTATGGCTTTTGGCGAGTCGGTGACCGGTTCACGAATGTCATTTGAGTTCCGCGCGGCAATGTGCTAAGTAAACCAAGCCCTGACCTATTTCCAGGTCATTTGGAGCTCAATCGTACGGACGTCATAGAGAGCACATCACATGACTTTTTAATAACCAATCTGATTCCAGAAACCACTTGTTTAATTTTGGAGCCGTGTTTTGTATAGAATTGTAACGTTTTTTTATCGTATCTAATGATTTTTGTAGGATTTATTTGTAGGCATCTCTTATTTGTTTGTGCTTCACTTATTGTCCGTAAATATATAGGAGTTTATATCCTATAAAAGAAAATGGAAACAAAAAGGAAACTTACACTTAATATCAGAAAGAAGTAAAATCGAAATTTCAAGGGCAAATAATGAGGAAAGAAGGATTTGAAAACCTGATACATATTGAAGGCAAGAGGGACAGAGGAAAACAACGTTTAACATGGCAGTAAAGGAGTAAATGGATGGCGAAACGAGGTTTAGGAGAGATAACAAAAAGACAAAATCTGTTAAGAGCTAGAAAGGACAGAAAGGATTGTCGGGAGCCATAATAAGAAAGTTCTATTTATTCAGAAATTTAGGCACACAAAGCCCTGATTCGGGTTCTTAATAGGGCTATTGGTCAGTATATATGAAAAAAATAATTTTTCATGAACTAGAAATAAATCCTTCGTAAATTTTAGAGGGTTTTAATCGCTGAGACGAACAAGATATACAAGTGTAACAATTTTTTACACAAACCATTTGGCCTTCATAAAAATACACTTCTCTCAAAAGAACATGTACTAAAAATCAACCTATCCGATTAAGCATTTATTCAAGGCTAGTATTTTTAATGTAGTAAAAATAAAATTTTTATATATATAGGCGAAAAATGTAAACAGGAAATTTAAAAATCTCTGAAAATTTCAATATTTCTCCTAAAGATGAGTTCCAATTCATTTAGTAAATTTAATTATTAATTAACTGCATTTTGTAAACGTAACGTTTGAGTTTTGCTTCAAATCTAATTAAAATAACGTTCATTTACGCACGATAACCTGTGATGTCATTGGTCACAATTTTCTAATTACACCATTCTCCTAAAAAGCGCGCGAAGAAATTGAAAACTTTTTTAAATGCGGAACACTAACAGTACAATATTTAAGAAATTGGTATTTAGGTTTAAAAATAAATTATCTTTAATGTTACATAACCAATAGTTTAATAATGTTTTATTCTTTACGCTTTTATGAAACTTAGTAGAATGAATAATTTTATTTTTTTTTATACTACATGAGTAATAGCACTGCTGCAATAAACTACGGTATTGTCTATTACTGTGTTAATCTATATCTCTCACATGACTAAACCTGTTCTTCACTCAATCTTTTGTTGTGTTTTCCTTGTAATATTATTAACCAGAAACTACGCACTTATACGAGCATTATATAACAATTTATTAATGAATAAATACTTAAAGTTTCGTTTGAATCTGATAATTCCCTGATGTTTTGGCAATTTATTTTAAACAAGGGGTAGCGAATTTTTGCTTTCATTAAAAAAAAAACAAAAAACAAGCGCGTCTATTTTAGTGGTATCTAATACATGGTGTTCGGAAAGTCACTTTGCACTTATTTTTTTTCAGTATAGAATACAGGAGGAGAATCCGACTGAAAATTAAAAACAATGTTGAAAGTGACGCCCGTTGGCATCAATACAGGCTTCGATCTTTTGTTTTTGAACGCCGCTATCAGTTGATTTCCGTTCTTGTCCCGACATTATTTTGTATGGGAAGAGTTTTACTTTTTGTCTGACGGACTTATGAGTAGTTCCAAGACCAATATCTTGCTGCTACGCTTTCGTAATGAATTTCTTTGACTGCTGCATACTGTCAGAAATATCCAACAGTTTCTCCTCCGATAGCTTTGAAAGCCTTCCACAACATTTGACATCGTCTACTGATCCTGTTTCCAGAAATTCATCAACAAGGTTACGAACTGCATTGTGATGTTGAAATGAAAATTTATCATCAAAACGTTGTCGTACCAAAACTGTATCTACCATGTAGTAAGTTAGCCAATTTGTATCAGTGACAAAATACAAATTAAACTGACCCTCTACTATTTTTACTAAATCAAATGCAACAAAGACAACAACAACAAAAGGAATAATCAAGTAGGCAGATATTTGTTTTAATAGAAAATATTTTTATATAACAACACACGATATAATAAAGTTGTTTAAAACTTTAGAGTTCTTGGTTATGTGACCAAGGGCAATATAAAAAAAAAAAGGTGTTATGCTATAGATCTAGTAAGGAAATAAACAGTTTATGTTGGTGGTGAAATTGAATGAAATAGATTGCTTGACTTGCTGTAGAGTTGTCTCCCTTTGACTGATATAGTTACGATTTCCTTTATGTTGTTAAGATATTGAATGAGTTGATTTCTGAATCCCGTCTTGGTTGGATTGGTCACTAGTTGATGTTGATGCTGAAAAGAAATTGAATTCCACAAGTCGGGTTGATGTTAATAAAAATTAACTTTTATTAACGAGGAAGTTGGGTTTCATGAATTCGTGTGACGAGTTGATTATTTTAAAGACTCATTGACTAAATCGCGTCGAAGTTTAATATTTATGAGTTTTCTTGATCACGTGGAGGGGGGGGGGCTTGAGAACGTTTACATTTTTTGGGTGCATTGAACTCTGAATGGGTTAAATCGAGGTCAACTGTACAGACATAGGCAAAAACATAACATCATTATTTATGGACCAATCAGAAAGCATTGTTTCGTACTGAACCCTGAAGCCGATTTTAATGGGTTCAGCACAAACTGAGAACACTTAGCTGTGATCCTCTTTTAACAAGTTTAAAACAGAAAATGTAGAAATCTAATTCTAAAACCACCTTCTCCAAATACGTTTGAGCCTAGTTTGATATCTCTTAGGATGAGCCCAGTGCATATTGGGGTCACCACATATCAATTCCTCTTAGAACAAAGGCTTCTTATCAATATTAAATTCGATTCAGACCATCTGGTATATCCTGGTGTGATTCACATACTATACCAGTGAGCAAAAAGTTTTTTAATCATTTCACCCCAAGCAAGGTGAAAATGCCACTCGGGCATGGGGGTTACAGGAAGTGAAAGCGAAAGAGAATACTTTAGTGAGAAGTGAGTAGAGGGCAATAAAGGAACGGAATTCAGGAAGACAGAAAATGGCGATTGACGTTGCATTTAAAATTGTAGGTGGCAGGGAAGCAAGAAATCGGACGGGAGAAAAGAAACCGTTAGAAGAGAGTGTTGCATCGATCTAGTTCAACAGTAAAAGAATGAGGCCTAGTTACCAATCTAGCAGTACGCTTAAATTCATGAAGTCAAGGCACCAAAGAGGAAAAGCGCATTAGCAATTGATTCAATATCATTACTCTACTTCATGTCAGTGGAGAAAATGAGCCGAAGAATTTGCAAAGAGTTGCTCTTCTGGTGGTTAGCATCAGCCATACTGATGGAAGGCAGAAAAGTTTCTTTATGGTGATTAAATAACAGCAGTTTAATTTTCGGTGCATTAAAATTTACAAATCATTCTTTATCCCAGTTAACCATTGATTCCAGGTAATTTTCGAAAGCAGCTTAATATTGTTATAATATATATGCCAGAGAAGAAAGATGCATTTGTCGTTGTCAAATTAAAATTCATATCGTAGATACTATACTGAAGGTAAAGGAAAAAAGACGAATTTAAAAATGAAGACGGTATTGCAATTAATTCAGCTTGTGCATTGATCAGTCGACAAGATTATAGGAATCATAAATGAAATATACGATAGTGCGTATATGGTAAAACCTTACTAAATACATCTTTATAGTGCTACCCAAGGAGCCAAGTACAATTGAATGCGAGCTCTATCTGCCAATCAGTTTAATGAGCCACATAAGCTTATCATCCACATTCGGATAAATGGAACGCGTAGCAGAATTAGAGCAAAAATAGAACAAGAACAGTGTGATTTCGTTAAAGACACTGAAACAAGAAAGGTAATATTTATTATCAGAATGATACCAGAGAGAGCAATGCAAGCAGAGAAGAACGTACGTATACGTTTCATAAGCTACTCAAAAGCATACAAAGATCTATTTGATCTGAGGAGCACACTTGATTTATTTTGGAAATATATTAGAATAATCCAGAATATATACTGGGAACAGACCGCTTACATATAGAGAGAAAATGAACTGAGTAAGTACACAAAAAGAGAAAGAGACATAAGACAAGGATGCGTCTTCTCGCCGGATTTATTTATCTTTTATAGCGAGGTCATCCTAAAAGAACTAGAAGTTCTACCAGGATTAGGACAATCTTTACAACATTCGCCAGGCAAGTCGACTACTTGATTTCACCCAACCACATTGCTCACCCCCGACATGCACACACACGCACGCACGCGCCAGTACGCTCACTCAACCGCTCACTACAGCTAGTCTCATAAATGTTTTGCTTCTTTTTTTAACCTATCTGTACGCACGTAAATATAATTTTCTTTTTCACTTCTTTTGTGTGTTATGCTGTTCTTTATATAAATAGATGCATCCACGCGTTGAATTAATTCTTTAGGTGTTTCAACCGCATCTATTAGAAATTCTCAACACCGTCCGCTGCCTATTTGGATTCAGTGGGAACGGGTGGGCAATAACTGAGCAGTACTAGAAAATAAGAACTAGACGAGATATCCCGAGACATGGACAATGAAACGGCAATAATCTACCCGCCGTAGATTCAATTAAGGATTCAATTTAGAACTCGCTGTAGATTACCCAGATCGATATACACCTGATGAAGGTCGGATGACACAACGACAGAAACGGTTTGATAACAAAAACAAATAGTCCGAATGTAAATAATGTAAATAGGTTCTGAATATCCTTGAATATTTTTCATGCTATTTTATTTACTTATTGTAAATATTACGGCTTTTGAGGTGAAATTTCTATCGACAAATGTTTCGAGTTCAGGAATTATTTAAACATCTAAATTATTTTTCTCATTGTATTTAATTAGTCATACTAAACAGAAACAGATAACAAATACCAAATGCGACAAGCACCTGAAGAAGCTCTGAGAATGCATCGACACTTTGAATATAAAAATAGCCAAGATGAGTCCAAGCGAATTAAGGCATAATATATAATAGTATATGAGAGTTATTCAAGAAGTAGTCTGTTCTAATATAAGAGTTACTTCTAAAATGACAAGTCAAAATTATTATTATTATTATTATTATTATTATTATTATTATTATTTCCTTTGATTTCTGGTGTGTACTCATTTCTTTCCGGGTCCCGCCCAGAGACCTACGGTCAGAAATGGCATTATGACGTTTTCCACTGAGCAATTAAAAAAAATTACATAGATAAAGCCCTTCGTAAGGTGTGGGCTGTATTCGTGAAAACAATTTTTTGTATTTCTTTAAGGCGTGAGTTTCCAGGAATCCCTTCAATGAATCTATTAGAATATTTTTCCAATCAATCCGAGGGCTCCAAATACAACAGGGATTGTTGATGTTCTCATGTGCTACAATTTTGAAATTTCTATTTCAAAAGCCTTTATTATTATTATTATTATTATTATTATTATTATTATTATTATTATTTCCTTTGATTTCTGGTGTGTACTCACTTCTTTCCGTGTCTTTCTGCATCATGACATTTTGTACTGAGCAATTTTGAAAAAAAAATCATACTTGTTTTACATAGATGAAGCCCTTCGTAAGGTGTGGACTATACTCGTGAGAACAACTTTTTGTATTTCTTTAAGGCGTGGGTTCAATGAGTCTATTGGAATCTTTTCCAATCAATCCGGGGGCTCCAACTACAACTGGAATTGTTGATGTTCTCAAGAGCCACATTTTTTTAGATTTCGATTTCAAGGTCCTTGAATTTTGATAGCTTCTTAAAGATCTTCAAAGATACATTGCAGTCTGCAGGGACTGCCATGTCAATAAGGAGGCACATTTTGTCTTCGCGGTTTCTAATCACGATATCTGGGCGATTAGCTTTGATTGTGTTGTGTGTATTGTGAAGTCCTATAAAATTCTTACAGGTCCCATCTCCGTAACCGGGTCTGTGTGGTGTTCATACCAATTTCTTGCAGTTCCCTTTCCGTAAAAGTTGCAGATTTTCGAGTACAGATATTGGCCCACTCTGTCATGCCGGGTTTTATATTCAGTTGGTGCTCAGAGTGGAAATTTGTAGAATTTCTTTCGAGTTTCCTACTCATAATCCGATTTCAAAATAACGGTTCTCTGGACAAATGGAGAAAGGTAAAATTTCTGATTTTTTGAAAGGAGAAACTGTTTCAAATATCCACTGGAATTTAACTTTGAAAAGCTGCATCTGATGCAAGTATAGTACGGAGAGCGGTCAGTGGTATTAATGGTAATCCTAAAGAAGGAAAAGAGAAATTGACTTGAGTGACGGGTCCCGCAGTAGCAGACCAGCTGCTGTTGTGAATGAGGATACCGCATCATGTGAGTGAGCAAACAGAGAGTGAGAGCATTTATACCCCTTCGTTATATAGTTCTAAATACGACATTACTTAGCGACATTAGGCTATGTCCATTGGCAGACAATGTGGGTTAATCCATATAGGCACGTTAACGCCAGCATTAAGCCACTGACAGTTTTCTTGTGTTTTCTAAACAACCAGCGAATGTAAGAGTTTAAAAACAGAATTGCCGAGAAAAGAATAGGAAGACGGAAAAGAAATATTTTATCATTAATATTGTCTTCGACATTAATTAATGGATTTTCCCCAGAATAAAAAAAAATGTGCAGTAGGTTATAAGATGTGCCGGATATTCACATAATAAAAAATGTTAATAAATTATATATATATATATATATATTTGAAGAAATATAGTCTTAAGATGTGCTATATTTACGGGATAAAGTGCTTAATATCAGAGATAGAGCGTGTGTGTGTATATATATATATATATATATATATATATATATATATATATATATGGTTGGCTTTCAGGTTTCAAGAAGACTTTGTTTCGCAATTCATCAATGGTCTGAAAGTTGTTCCGCAATCCATGTCTAAAATCGCAGAGTTTGGAGCCGTTGGAAAACTGGAACTGGTTGTGATCAATGCCAAAATTGCACGGTGGCGGTGTTGTGAGTGTTTTTTAAGGTGAGCTTCTGCGAACCTCGCAGAAGCTTGATGGATAATGGAATAATGGAACGCCAACGCCTCAATGATTGACAGCACACTGCTTTAGCTACTGGTCTGATCTTTCATCAGTGGAGGTTAGTTTTGATTGCGTCTTTGTACCGTTTCTTTGGTGGGCCTTGATGTCTTCTGGCGCATAGTTCAACAGGCGTGTGCTAATTCGGTGCTGCTCCATGCGAATGACATGGTCAGTCCAGTATTCAGCACCGCTCATGGCACGTGTCATTCAGACATCTTCGATATCACGTTGGCGTATGATGATGAAGTATGAATTATGAAAGTAGTGTCAGTATAAGCACTGGCAATCTTGAATAATTTTACAGATACTATACTATAACCCCACAATATATATATATATATATATATATAAAGACATTTTTATGTTTATACATTCTTTTTATAGATACAAATATTTAAGTAAATGCTCTGTTTTATAATAAACAGTTTTAATAACATTTACCGGCCTGAATCTTCGAGAAATTTTCATAGAAAATGTTCATTCTCCGACAGGAATCGAACCTGTATCCTATACGGAACCGTCATTTAGCCTGACGTGCCTTAAGCGATCGAGGCACGGAGAATCGTTCGATTGGCAAGGTCGATTTTACTGCTTTTAAACTTCAATCTTCCATTAATCTCTCACGTACATTCATATCTGCTCATGGCCTATACAAATGTAAACAAATGACGTCACACATTATGAAATGGACAAATTACGACAATTGTTTTAGGACATTTTTATGTTTATACATTCTTTATATTGATAACATAAAAATGTCTTAAAATAATTGTCGGACTTTGTCCATTTCATAATATATATATATATATATATATATATATATATATATATATATATATATATATATATATATATATATACACGTGTGTGTGTGCGTGTGTGAGTGTTTTGCTGAATATGACACACAAGAAAAATTTAATGAAAATTTTTTTCCCTATAGAAGGGTTAAGGTAGTGTCAAAATTGTCCGGAGTATCTGTTGTCCCAAGCGCTTTCAGCTAAATTGTTTAACCATTTTCAAGGGGTTTGTTAAGTCTTATTATTACGGTGGTCTTTTAAGATTTATTGTGTGATGCATAAAAAATTACGAATATTAGAAAAACTCAATAAATTTTCCTTGTCTGTCATATTCAACGAAACATGTTTGAAAGAAACATTGCTGGCCAGTTACACACACACACACACACACACACAGAGCTATATATATATATATATATATATATATATATATATATATATATATATATAACCTAACGAGCCAGAACCTATCTACTAACGGATCAGGATAACGAGCCAGAATTATCTTGATGATCTGGCTCGTTAGATTTTTTTTAGCTTTTGCTCTACTTACGTTTTAACTTAAGTTACTCTGTCGGTGTTTTTTTTTTTTTTTACTTTTGGCTAGACATTGCGGTGCTGATTGATTATTTTCAAGCGGCATGGATGTTTTTGGTCTTTTCTTTTTTTATTGAATTTTTCTCCTGATATCAGTTTGTTTATTATTCTTTTATTTACAAATTTTATTATCTGCTTTTTTTCCACACCACCCGAGTATAGGCATTAAAATTATATATATATATATATATATATATATATATATGTGTGGTGAACAGTCCCGTAGAAGCAAGCGAGCCAGAGTGGCTTGCATCTGGTGTATAGGAGAATAAGGATCTTACCTTAACGGGCAGCACGTGACATCAAGTTTGCTTTGTGAAAATGGCATTACTCTCCCGTCCAGCCATTCTAGCAGTATGTGCAAGAATGAGATTTTTTTTTGTACAGTTTGGAATGCTTCCACCAATAGCAAGTCGTGTGCTGATTGGTGGAACTGGAGGAGGCAATTTGCCAGTGTAACCGAGAATAACAGCGAAGAAAGCTGATTGGCTGGGAACCGCGGTGATAAAAGAGTGCTGGAGCCATGAAAAAGGGGAGAAAAAAAAACGTTGACTTAATAGGTAGTGACGTGTGAAGACGGCGAGAACGGTGAATTGAACCAGCGATATTGTGATTTGTACAAGTGACTGGTGGGAGTGCAATAGACTTATTTTTACTACAAGCTATTTCGGCGATTTTTCTCTAATCATGGCGGACAGAAGTTTCGATATCAGGCTGATACCTGTGGAGCTGCTACCAATTTACCGATTGTAGAGTGGATTGAAAATGTGGAGTTGGTTTGTGAACTTTGCGAGATGAAGAAAGTCGAGCGGGTATTGCCACTGCGCTTGCGAGCCGGGGCTCTCTCTGTATATCGGCAACTGACAAAGGAGCAGAGGTCAGATCCAGAGCAGATTAAGCAGGCCCTTATAACTGCATATGCAGTGGATTCATTCACTGCGTATGATCAGTTTGTGTCACGACGATTTCGGCCAGGTGAAACGGTAGATGAATTTTTAGCAGAGCTGAAACGGCTAGCTTTGTTGGTTGGCGGCCAACTGCCTGAACGATGGATTACGTGTGCCTTCGTTTCTGGACTGCCACAACAAGTCAAGCAACTTCTCCGTGCATCATCCAGAATGGACACTATGACGTTGGACCAGATCCTGACTCGCGCTCGGGCCATTATGACCGATAGCAAAGAGCCGGATGAGTCAGTTGCCGCAGCAGCTCAACAGACGAATATAGCAGCTCAACGGACGTACGGCATTGTGTGCTTTAAATGTTTTGGTCCCAACCACCTGGCAAAGGATTGCAGGCAAGGCTACTCGGAGAAGACAGCTACCCAGACCCGACGATCCCGCCGCGGGATACGGTGTTTTCGGTGCAACAAGGTTGGACACATTTCCTCAGAGTGCCAGGGAAACGGATCCGGGGAACAGACGTCAGCGCCGGTCTTTTCTCCAAGCAACTAAAAAACGCGGCGCTACCTATCATTGAGGTGGCCGTAGATGGAAAGAAGTGCACGGCCCTGGTTGATTCGGGGTGCTCACGGACGTTGGTGAGCAAATGCGCATGTCGCAATTGGCGACCAATGAAGACGCAAGTTTTAACTGCCGACGGTAAGGTACTAAAATGCCGTGGACAGGGCAATATTGCGTTGAATGTTAGTCGTGCTCAACCCGTGTACATTGATGCCCTAATTGTGGACGGACCACTACTTGGGTTCGATCTGCTTCTTGGGATTGACGCAATTAAAGAATTAGGAGGAGTGCACATAAATTCCTCGGGAGAAGTTCAATTTCCTGAAGAAGAAAGTAAGCCCCAATGTGCTGCTATTTCTATCATTGAACCCGACTTTGGTGTGGCGTTCGACCGTCATAACAAAGTATGGACAGCCT
The DNA here is from genome assembly GCA_963932145.1 of Acanthosepion lycidas. NCBI lineage: Eukaryota > Metazoa > Mollusca > Cephalopoda > Sepiida > Sepiidae > Acanthosepion > Acanthosepion lycidas. Next base: position 3,072,768 of record OZ010593.1, on the reverse strand, counting down.
CATGGAAGTGGACTAATGGACAACCACCTATAACCCTGAAGAATAGAGTGGCAGAATATTCAGTACCTGACTATGCACGGGACGAATATGAAAGGGAACTGCAGTCCTGGCTGGATAATGGATGGCTGTGACCATACCCCGAAGATGAACTTGGTCCACCGAAGTGTCTAATCCCATTAATGGCAGTGATACAAGAGAGCAAGCAGAAGGTCCGCCCAGTACTGGATTACCGCGAGTTGAATGGTTTTGTAAAACCATATACTGCTAACGCAGAGGTTTGTGCACATAAGTTGCGAGAATGGCGACGATTGGGGGCCGATGTATCTTTATTGGACTTGCGGAGGGCGTATCTGCAGATACATGTGGAGAAGGCGCTATGGCCCTATCAAACTGTTATAGTGAAGGGGGAAAGATATTGCCTCACTCGACTGGGTTTCGGTTTAAATGTGGCACCTCTCATTATGAAAGCCATAATTGACGCAGTATTATCGCAAGACAAAACCATTGCGAATGCCACATCGGCATATGTTGACGACATTTATGTCAACGAGAGTCTCATTCCTGTTGCCCGTGTGAGAGAGCTCCTGTCCAAGTACGGACTAGTGTGCAAGGAACCAACGAGATTAGAAGACGGAGCTAAGGTGCTGGGCTTACAGGTCTGGAGTGACAATGGAACTCTCCGATGGAGGCGAGGTGGTGAAATCCCCGATATCCCTGCGAGGATAACTCGCCGGCGCGTATTATCGTTATATGGAAAACTTGTGGGCCACTTTCCCGTTTGCGGCTGGCTACGAGTGGCCACTGCATTTGTGAAACGACAAGCAAGCGCTTTAACCACAGGATGGGATGACGAAGTTGAGAATGCCTCTATTAATTGCATGTTAACCGACATCATAGCCAGAATACGCGAGGCCGATCCAGTAGGAGGAGACTGGTGTGTGAGTGGCCGCGAAATGAACGTATGGGTGGATGCGAGTTCCGTAGCCACAGGTGTCGTATTAGAGGTAGATGGAAACGTTATTGAGGATGCATCGTGGCTACGCCCGGTTGGAGATGCTAAGCACATCAATTTGGCCGAGCTAGACGCAACGATAAAGGGTATAAATTTGGCTCTTCAATGGCAAGTGTCAACAATACATCTTTTTACTGATTCAGCATGTGTTCATCAGTGGATTTCGAACACCTTAACTGGCAAGGCTCGAATAAATACGAAGGCGTCTGGTGAAATGTTAGTGCGGAGACGGCTAAACACACTTCGCGAGCTTGTAGCTGAATATGGCTTGACGGTGGACATAATACTGGTCAAATCTAATATGAATCTGGCTGACCGGCTGACCAGGGTGCTAAGAAAGTGGTTAAACTTACACAAGGAGGAAACAGAGCCAGTGCATTCAGTATGTGTTACTGCAACAACCAAGATGGACGCACGCGAAGTGGCTAATGTCCACCAAAAAACCGGACACACAGGCATAAAAAGGACCCTGTACTTTGTCAGGTTGATAGACCCTTCAGTATCATCAGAAGTGGTAAAAGCCGTTGTCAAGGAATGTGAGGCGTGCCAAACCATTGACCCGGCTCCAGTGCATTGGCGAAAAGGAAAGCTGAACGTGCGGGACAACTGGAATAGGTTAGCGATAGACATCACTCACCATGGTGGTAAGCATTTTCTGACAATTATTGATTGTGGGCCTTCTCGGTTCGCAATATGGCGTCCACTACGTCAACAAGATTCTACTGGCGTAGTTCAGCAGTTAGAGGCAATTTTTTATGAACGGGGTCCACCACTCGAGATATTGACAGATAATGACACAGCATTCACGTGCAAACATTTCAAGAATTCTTTGAGTGATTGGGGTGTACTGTTGCGGTTCCGGTATGCCTATGCACCTACCGGGAATGGTATAGTAGAAAGAAGTCACCGAAGCATCAAAACCATTGCAGCTAGAAAGCAGTGCTCTATACCAGAGGCGGTTTACTGGTATAACGTTACACCTAAAGATAATCATTCGCCTAGCACTGCACCTGCTGATGCACTTTATAGGTACCATACCCGTGTCTGGGGCATCGAGGATATGTCCCCCATTGAATCGCAGAATATTCAAGGAGCATATGAAGTGGGAGACGTCGTTTGGGTGAAAACTCCACATGGGAGGTGCACGACTAAATTTAGAATGGGTCACGTGACTCGTGTTAATAGCCCACAGTCAGTGCACATTGATGGAGTTCCACGTCATGTGAAGGACTTGCGTCCCTTTATAGGAACGGTCCCGACAGATACACAGGACAGTGATTCTGAAGAGAGTGAGCGGTTAGTACAGTTGAGATCAACCCCGTTAGGAGACACTAATCACTCGCTTGATACTGAATCTGTTATAGACGACTCCCCAACTGTTAGCGTCCAAAATAATAATGTGGTACATCCTGCTAGCTCCCCTGATGACAGTTCATCTGAAGATGAAGCTTGTGTTGCTCCACTCCCTCGACGAAGTACCCGGGGAAAACGACCTGCTCGCGACTGTATGTTTTGTGATCATGAGATCAGGGGGAAGTGTGGTGAACAGTCCCGTAGAAGCAAGCGAGCCAGAGTGGCTTGCATCTGGTGTATAGGAGAATAAGGGTCTTACCTTAACGGGCAGCACGTGACATCAAGTTTGCTTTGTGAAAATGGCATTACTCTTCCGTCCAGCCATTCTAGCAGTATGTGCAAGAATGAGATTTTTTTTTGTACAGTTTGGAATGCTTCTACCAATAGCAAGTCGTGTGCTGATTGGTGGAACTGGAGGAGGCAATTTGCCTGTGTAACAGAGAATAACAGCGAAGAAAGCTGATTGGCTGGGAACCGCGGTGTTGGCCTGATAAAAGAGTGCTGGAGCCATGAAAAAGGGGAGAAAAAAAACGTTGACTATAGGTAGTGACGTGTGAAGACGGCGAGAACGGTGAATTGAACCAGCGATATTGTGATTTGTACAAGTGACTGCTGGGAGTGCAATAGACTTATTTTTACTACAATATATATATATATATATATATATATATATATATATAAGGTATTAAAATAATATATATATATATATATATATATATATATATATATATATATATATTTAAATAAGGTATTAAAATATATATATATATATATATATATATATATATATATATATAAGTGAACATGGAATCAACACTCAGAGGCGGCAGGCTGTTTCATGCTGGACGCAATCGTTAGGCCACCTATAAAATTTTAATTTAATAATTTAGCCCATACATATAGCACACCTTAAAACTATATTCCTTCATATATGTGTGTGTGTGTGAGTGTGTGTCTGTTAAGACTTTAGGTTCTAACAAATAGGTTTCCAAAATTTATCTCTAATCGTGAATTTATCTTCGTGGGTGATAGCAAATGAAGTTAATTGAACTTCATTAAGTAAACAAAAACCAATTACGGTGGATTGTAAACTGTCATTTTATTTAAACAACTGACTGGTTTATTTTATTTTATTTTATTTTTTTGTCTTTTTGTTCTTGACTTGATAATTTTAGATAAGGAAACATTCGGTTTAGAGAGCATTTTAAATTTATTTGAAACATCGTGACATTGACAGCAAAGTGGGCAATTGAGATATGCTCGAACTAAGAAACCTCCGCTGCCTCTCACTCACCCAACTTACGCCCACCCTCACTCCCTCTCTCTGTCTCATATTGAGAGAGAGAGAGAGAGAGAGAGAGAGAGAGAGAGAGAGAGAGAGAGATTAGGAAAAAAACAAGAAAGTAAACATTTTTTTGTGTGACGTGTTTCGTCCTTTATAACATCAGACTAGTAATGTTGCTCTGTATCTGTCTATATTTCTGTGATGAGATATTATGGTACACTATTTACATTATTCGGACTATTGTCCTCATCTTTGTTGCCATATTTATCACAAAGTTTCGGCCCTTCAGTATCTGTCTATATATTTCTGAGATGAGGTATTATATACATTATTTACATTATTCGGACTATTGTCCTCATCTTTGTTGTCATATTTATCACAACGTTTCGGCCGTTGTACGTTCCGGCCTTCTTCAGGTGGTTGGAATGTCGAACTGAACCCTTTATTTCGCTCACTGGGGTAGACTGTTCTAGTTCCACGTGCCATGTTTAATGGATGTCAGTTATCAGTTATCTCCTGTTAATTCCCCTCTGAAAGTTCTCCACTGCCTTAACCGGGTACTGAACTCACACTCTTTGGGTCCTGTCACTGGATCTAACTAACGCCTTTATCCACTGTGCCATGTGTCCTTGACATCCATTAAAACATGGCACGTGAGAGAGAGTGAGAGAGAGAGAGAGAGAGAGAGAGAGAGAGAGAGAGAGAGTCGGAATGTCACTGCCTATTTATATACTTAAGGAGCGTCCTCTAATGACAATTTTTTTTTTAGGAAAGTAAGTGGGGTAACTCCACAGGATAACCTCGCTATCGACGAATTTTTTCTATACTTTCGTCTTAGTAAATTGCTTTCTCTTTCAACTGAAATATCATTTTTTTAAAATCGAAATTATGGTCAGACACATTACGGCGATTAAATAATGCGTTGGATGTGTTGTTTTGTAAAAGAACCCTTTTGTGCACATATAATATTTTATTTAAATTAAATATGATTACATAGAACAAAGGGGACCGTCCTATTAGCGGGAAATTTAGAGCAGTTCCTCTTTTGAGTCGGACTCTTGCAAAGAGAGCCCATAGAATTGAGCAGCTCCAGACTTGAAAACCGCAGATAATCAACTTACCCAAATATCACTTTTTCTTGCTAAATATTGCTTTTACTGATAAAGACTTATCACTGCTAAAAAATTCATTCAACAACATAAACAGAGAACCGAAATATTCTACTTTCAACCACGTTACAAAAAACTTTCTTACTCCATCAAGTTCAACAGAATCCTACCGATGATAAATCTTTTTGATTATATATTATAAAAGTCTTACTTTGTTGTTGAAATTAATATATGCGGTATTTTACTAACTAAAACAGGAGTCAAGCGTGGCTCATTATAACAGGTTTTTGGGGAGGCGAAAAGCATCTCGATGTTAAAAATCTGCCAAAAATTAGCTAATTATTGGATTTTAATATCTGTCTATATTTCTGAGATGAGGTATTGTAACTAGTTATACAATTTACATTATTTTGGTTCTTGTCCACATCTCTATTGCCATATTCATTGTCTATATTTTTGAGATGATGCCTGGTAATAATTTACACTATTTACATTGTTCGGACTCTTTCCACAGCTTTATTGCCATATTCAATGTCCATATTTCTGATATAAGGTAACTATTTACACTATTTACATCTTTTAGACTATTGTCCTCATTTTTATTGCCATATTCACGACGTTTCGGTCGTCGTATGATCCGGCATTCTTCAGGGGATATACGTTGGAATTTCGAACCGGACCCTTCATTTAAATAGTTTAGAATACCTCATTTTAGAAATATATAGAGATATTGAAGGATCGGTACGGACCCGATATACCAAATATATGGATACAATTAGAATAGTCCAGCCAGGAGCTAGCACGAATGCAACCATCTGACATTCCTAAACCGATGCAGAGACTTTCAGGCTTGGCACTAAGACTTCTAGTGAATTCCAGGAGAGCTGGTCTGGTCGCAGAAAAAGTAGCACACGCCCTTGTCCGAGAAAGAATCCGACACAACCATTTGATAAAATATAAGTTGCAATTCGATATCTCCCAGCAACAGAATCACTGACGAAGGCGACCGAAGCATGATCTGGATAAATCTTACAGAAACAAATCCGATGCAGTCAAGTACAGAAATTGAACAGATCAGAAGGTGACGCACAAGGTCCATCACCCCAGTTAAAGGCAGTAACCGACATCAGTCAACACCAGCTGAATGTCTCTGAGGAGTTAGTACTGAACAAGGGCCTCAGCTTAGCAACAACCATCAGGCGGATAACATACTTGGACATCATAATCACAATCGAGGAAACAGCTTTGAACATTCCTCGGGCTCAGACAGATGAACTAAGATGGAAAGTGAAACAGATACTGGAGAAAGCCAAGCCGCCCGAATCAAACATCAGAGAACTGGAGAGGCTGACGAAAAAAAACCCTATAGAGGAATGACATCATCATACTACCAGATGACAAAGGCAATGCGACTGTAGTGATGGACAAAACAGAATATACAGAAAAACTGGAAAACCTCATTAGAAAACTATAGGTAGCATTAGGTAACTATAGCAAAGTAAAGAGAGAACCAACAGAAAGAAAACTGCTGTTGATCTTGTGGATATAGTTGACCCATAAATAGGAAAGTTACCATCATATGTCCAAAACTCGGCCAACTTCGCTGATGCTTCCATCCAATCCAACCAGATGGTGAACTTGGACATGTTGAGCTTGTTCACCAAGATACCCACGGAGGAGGCTTTATCAGTAATCAGAAACAGACTGGCCTCGGGCTCATCTCTAAGAGAACGTACCAATAAATAATCTTACGGAGATGTTGACATTCTGTACACAAGCAACATACTTCTGAATCAGAGCAGACATATATCGACAGGATGAAAGCTTAGTAATGGGTTCGCCATTATCACCAACAATGGCTAATATACTGTAATATAATGTAATACTTCAAGTAAATAGCATTAGAATTAACATCACTAAAGTTAACTTTATGGCTGAGATACGTAGATGACACCTTCATAATCTGTCCCCACCAGGAAGAGGTCCAGCTACTGCTGGACCATGTGAACTCAATAAGATCATCGATACAGTTCACGATGGAGAGAGAAAACAACAACAAACAAGCATTCCTGCATGTACTAATTAATATCTCGAACAGATCAGGGGTTCAAGGCATCCGTATACCGCAAGCCAACATTCAACGGACAATACCTCAACCTGACTCCCACCACCTAGACAGTTTAAAGAAAGGGGTTGTCCGCTGCCTACAGCATCAAGCAAAAGTCATGTGGCGACCCAGAGACATATGAACAAGAAACGGTCAATATAAACAGTACTCTACAACGTAACAACTACCCTGGGTATATAGCGTCAGCTCCCACAAACTGGAGTGGAAGGATAAAAGACGATAACAACACTCAGAAAACTGCCTTGGTCTGCCTACCCTATATGAAAGGCTTATCGGTAAAGATACAAGAGATCTGTTGTCCATATAACATCAGGACAATCTCTAGGAATGGTTCTGTTGTGGTATGTTAACAAGAATGGACCATTTGTAGATGCCTGTTTATTAAAATGACCACACGATTTATATTTAACGTAAAATATCACAAAATAAGAAACACAAGAAGAAATAAAAACGGTTTTATAACAACATTTATATTTATTTTTGTGTAATGATGTACATGCGTAGAAGTTAATATTTTGTTGGTGTTATGTCCCTTTGACTGATTTAATATTTTTATCTGAGCTCGCAAATGTTGAATGAATTATAAAGCTGAGAAATGCTGAATAAACTTTAGCTTTAGAAAAGTATTTCAAACAGAAAAGTTATTCTTGCTTTTTTGGAAATGTTTGTATGTTTGTAATGTAGTTTGGAAAATTTCGTACGTACGTGCATGCGTGAATATGCTTTTAACGTCTGATTGCCCATGGTCGAGACGGAAATCCTTAAGCTTACATCTTCGCGGGAAAAGGGAAGAGAAGAGAGAATGAGCAAGCTTGTGTCTGCTATTTATAATTAATGTAATCACATGACAGACTCACGTTAAATGGCGGGAAAACTTGACTTGGTCACGCACTGGAAAATTATTTGTACGTGGGTAGATTGCAACGCGCACTTGTGTGTTTATTGACCAATTATTAGGTTGGTGCAAAAATAATGTCGTTTTCTCACATAGTAACATATGTGAGAAAACGACATTATTTTTGCACCAACCTAATAGAAGTTGATATTTTCTGAAAATAGGTATGAATAAGCTTTTGATCCACTTTTTTGCACAAAATTGTACAAAGTTCAGCATTGATAAGAAAGTGGTAGTGGGATGCTAAAGTTCAATACTACGCAAATATTTCTTCCGAGTAAGACCACCCATAGATTTTTGACCTAAAGAGTGACTTCAATACCTGGTCACAACAGAGGGAAGAAACACTTGAAAAGTTAAGAAAAATTAACTGATACTGAGATATGCAAAAAAAAAAATGCACGTGGAATAAGGACAATCTACTGAGTCTACTCCCGTGAACTAATAAGGGGTTCAGTTCGAAATTCCAACGTATATATAACCTGAAGAAGTACAACGGTCGAAACGTCGTGAATATGGCAATAAAGACGATGACAATATAGTCCGAACGATGTAAATATTGGATTTTAATATTTGTATCAGTACTTAATTAATAAAAGACGATTTAGAAAATTATATTCCAAATTTCAGAAAAGAAAAAGAACAAAGACTTTGCACAATATAAATAGCGAACGAACGAAACGCAAGGCGAACAATGTTCAAAAAATGAGTGCTGGAGAAAAAGCATTTAATTTTATCTCTGAAATAGCGGGAGATACGTTATTTGCGTTGATACAGCATCGCGATCGGCGCGGTGAATTAAAGTTTTCTTTTTCTTTTTGGCACTTCTCTGGATGTTACCTTCTCCCTGGGAATATATTCGATCCGCGGTTGTTTGAATCCAGAGGCGAAACTTGTTAATAATACGAAGGAAGTACCAACCATATTAGCAAGGTGACCCAGATGTTAAAAAAAATGTTCGTAAAATTAAAATTCAATAAAAATAAATAATGATATGACAAAAAAAAAAAAAAAATCACAAAATAAATAAATAAAAGTAAAACGTATAATTTTGGGGCTGATATCGTTAGGTAAATTTGTAATTAAAAATGATCATTAATTTTAATTACGATCGTTTTCCGTTCTATAGTCTGGATAATTCATTAGAAACTTAAAAAATAACAATAAATACTTGTGTGTGTATAGCTACATGGGTAAATGTTACTATCACATTTCCGACAAACCTTGACTAGTGTTTGCGCAGATGAACGGGCTGATCGACGTCTCAGCAGCAGTGAAAACACGCAACAGGTAGGTTTTTATTACAACTGATTTTTTTTTTAATGTTATGGCGACAGATGAAATAAAAAATCACTGACTTTATTGTTTTTTTATTTAATATTACAATTTTTTTTACGTTCATGACAGAAGAAAACTACGTGGTCAAAGCAAAATTTGACACCAAGCTAGCTGTTGTTTATGAGTTGGGATACCGTAAGTGAGTCGTAGTCTGTTAGTGTTTGGTGTTACTGTTGTTGACTGTTGAATGACAGCTTTTTAGTTTTAGAATAGGATTGTTCTAAGTAAGTAAATAAATTAAAAACTTATTTTATTGTGGCGATTTCTAGAACAGCATTGAAAAGTCAGTGATTATTTTTTTTTTAAATCAAGCATTTAAATTTGATATAGAAATCCAGGGTAATAAGATTAACGATTTCCATATATTCCAAATAAATAAACACTCTCTAGCAACAAATCAGCGCTTTAAAAATGCACACAATTTTTAAGAATTTGTTATTTCGGATTCAATAAGTGAAACTCACTAGTTAAAATTTAACTGCTTCAGTAACAAAACAACGAATGAGATAATCTTTTTATTCAGGATCATCATAGGAAACGAAAACATGTTAATTTATTTTAATTATTATAAAGAAAAAAATCGAAATTAAAAATCGAATTCTAAATAAATAGAATAAAAAAGGCGGTATTTACCATAAATTTCAAAACTTAATAAAACTAATATTTTTTGTGGAAATAAGGAGAGAGTTTAAAGCTTTTTAAACCAGATGGTCAAGAAGGAATATTTTTCAGATGAGCCACCAACCCAACATACTAACACATTTGACGACACTATATTCAATGAAAAGACATGTCAATAGCCAACAGAGTTGACAATATTGGTGAATAATGGGAGTGGCATATTCATAACTGACTGCAGTTTTTAAAGAGAATGTGTTAGAATTCGGGCGACATGTTCTAGAGCTGGACACATCGGCGCATGTGACATCATCTAAGTTGGAAAGACTTGATGGAGGGAGTGTAAAAGTGACTCGCCTGGACGATCCAACGACCACGCATTTTCCATAAGAAGGAGAAGAGGGGAAGAAAATAGAGAAAATTACTTGTTTGTTTGTTATGCTGTTGCAAACGGAAATTATATAATTATATACAAAGAAAACTCGTCTGTGTCAACCTTGCAACGATCTGTCTTTGATTCTCACTGAAACAAATAATCAACATTATTGATTCGGTTAAGCAAAAAGAAAAAGAAAAAAAAGGAAGAGAGAACACGAGGAAAAAGGAAACAGTGACATGAAAAAAAAAGAGCAAAGAAAAATGAAAATCGTAAGACAGAAAAAAAAATTGTTCTGTGTTCAAGAAAAAAAACAGTAGTTTACTTACTACTTTAATGTTTTCTTTTTCCTTTTCCTTCTTCTCTGAGATAGAAAAGAAAAAGAAAGACACGTGTGCTGTTTTACGACGATCGCAATAATAATGACAACAACAACAACCAAACTACCTACGAGAAGGAAGCACGTTCTGTTTGCATGTTCCTCAGTCGTCGGCCTCTCCCACTCATGTTGACATATCACGAGAATAGAAAGTAGAAGATAAAATAAAATCGCTTACTGAAACTTGTCAGCAACAAGCAAAGACTAAACTCATTCATTCACAGAAATTCCCACCAATTTGAATCTTTTTGTACAACAAAATCCAAAAGGTAAGTTTATTTATTTTCATCTTTCCACAGCACATACAATAGAGATCATAGATGCCATATGGAGAGACTGTTTTTTAGACTTTATGTTTCTTCAAGATATATCTTCTTTTTTTTTTTCACCCTACAGAAGCTTGATTCACTTAAATTTTCTGTTTTCCAAATGAAATTTGGGATATAATATTTTTTTAAAATATGCTGCAATGCAAACTAATTTTTAATTTTTTTGGTGCAAAACTAGTAATTTTTTAAGTCTGTGTTTGTTTTGCTGGGTAATTTATTCTTGGTTTCAGAGATGCTACGTAAAAATCTACACTAGTGCATATTTTTTCTTTAATTAAAAGAAAAAAACAAACTTATTTTGTTCTTTAAAGGAAATTTAACCACTTATTTTTAAAATTTAGTTATATTGGCGGTGTTGCAAAGTAGGACATTTGTTGTTTTTTTTTTTTACCGACTGTCCCGCTCTACTTGATTTTAAAAAAATTTTTTTTTTTTTTTTTTTTTTTTAGTAAAAGGAAAGAGTAACTACTGAACTTTTCTTTCTTTCTATCTCTATTACAAAGTTTAATATCAAAGCTGATTAAAAAAAACAAATACCAAAAAAAAGAAAAAAAACAAAAACAATACAGAGACTTTTTTTTTTTTTTTTTAATTTTTTCCAAAAATAATTTTCTATTCAGTTAGAAACACGAAATGCACAGCTGGACGTGCAACTTTAAACTTTCTTCTTGACAACTGACTTCTTATCTACATGATTAACATTAATTTATTTTACTATCTTTTTTTATTTTATTTTTTAAATAATTTTATTTAATTTGTTCTTGCAAAGAAGCACAAAAATGTCAGTTTTTGCTTTTTCTTTGTTTTTTCCAAATTTAGATAAAAAAAGAACTTTCACACATTCAGAGAGTTATACAATTTTGAATTTTCTTTATTTTCTCCACATAAGCTTCCCATAGGATTATGTATGTATCTTAGGCCTTGAATTTGACATGTGAAAAGATTTTTCTTTGTTAGAGTTTAAAAAGAACAGATTTTGTTTCCATGATAGTTTTTTTTAAATTTTGTGTGTGAGTGTGTGCGTATTACATACAGACACAATGATTTATGTGTGTGATCCTTTTTAATTTCTTTAATTGATACGCTTTGCATTTGTATTTTTTGTCTTATAATTTATTTGGTCAGGTTGCTATCCTGGCATTAAATAAATAACTTGATAATACTCTTCTTACAAACTCTAAACAAATTTACGGAAAGAAAAGTTCTACCTCTTTAAAAAAAAAAAAATAATAATAATACAGGTCTTGGGATGCCTTTTTTGTTTTATTTATTTTCACCGCAAAATAATAATAGAAAAAATTATATTCTGTAAAAATTCAAAACAAATTCTCCCAGAACAAGGCCCTTCCATTGATTGCACTCCTGTTGGTCAACCTTTGCGATCGCCCCAAATGTGGGCGGCCCAGGAGCGCTATTTCCAAGTGTGCGGTCTACGTTCGCGCTCACCTCGATGAACAAGTCAAAAACAGATTTTTTTTTTTTTTTTCTTAAATTGTAAAAAAAATTCCTTACAAGTACCTTGCCTTGATCATCTGCATTTATGAAATGTGAATAACTCCCTGATTTTGGTTAATTTTTTATTCTGGCGGTTGGAACTGTTTTTTGTTTGAGGGCAAACTAAACAAATTTATAATTTCAGAAGAGTGCCAAAAAAATTTAATAAAAAAACAAAAAAAACAAACTTTGATTTAAAATTTATAATTTCCTGGGGTGAATTAATATTTGGGATAAGTAACTTTACATTATTTATTTGGGTTGAATTATTAACAGAAAAGAATAAAGATCCATATATAAATTTTAATCACGTCTTTTTCAGGATTAGATTTACAAGGGTGGATCCAAGGTTTTAAGTCCAAAATGAAAAGTATTTTCACTTACATTTTTAACTCATAGCTTTTTAGTACTTAGAATGAACCAACATAATGAGATACAAAGAATGAAATTGAAATACAAGCATCTTACTTTTTTCTTTAGGTGTGTGTGCAAAAGCTTCTATCATTTTTTTTTTTTTTTTTTTTTTTTTTGATAGATACTAGAGTTCATGACCAGTTTTTGCTATAAACTTTTACTTACACACACGAATCAGAGGAAAATATTTGTTTTTATTTGAAAGGTTAATTTAATTTGGAGTATAAGGAGGCATTGTGGAGTAATGGATAGTGGCTTGGATTGAGGAATCGGAGAGCCGAGTTCGAAATCCATTACATTCACTTACATGCTAATACCCTTGGGAAAGATATGAATCCTCTTCTCCCCACCCAGCTATCGGTAAATAGCAGGACAGACCGGGTTCTATAGCCTTGGATGGCAACTGGTCTACAGCAGAAAGAAATGGCAACCTACTGGGGAGAAAAATCTGCCATATCAGTCGTGTATCAAAAGATACATGATCACCTAAGCATAGCACATTACTAAATGAGTATGATTTATTATTACTTTTTTTTTTTTTTTATTTAAAAAGGTTTTACGTGCATTGTCAGTTAGAATCTGGATCTTCAGAACTTTTTTTAAATTTGACTCAATGCTTATAAAATTCTTTATTTTTTTATTTTTTTTTATTTTTTAATCGGTATCACCCCAAGCAAGGCATCACAGAAACTAAGATGCAAAGGGTGTGGCGAAATTAGGACCAGACTCATTAATAATGAGTAGAAAAAGAAAAGAGTAATCAGAAGGACAGTAGATATCGATTGACATTGCATTTAAATTTTTTCAGATTTAAAGTTAGCTGGAAAGCATGGAGCCAGAAGGGGAGTTCCATAATTGAGAAGTGCGAAATAAGAAACTGTTAGCATAGAAGTTGTGGCTGCATCTAGCCAGCTTAACTGTAAATTGATGAGATCTCACCACCAGCCTAGTACTGCACTTAAATTCATACAATCTACCATAGTGGAGAGCTCATTCAAACAATTGCCATGAAAATATTTATAAAAAAAAAAAGCACAGAGGCAACCTTATGGCAGTGGTCAAGTGACTGAAGCTGAGCTGCCAGATCAGGATCAACAGTATTGCAAATTCTTCTTTGGGTCTTATCAAGGAGCTCCAGATAAATAGCAAGGGACACTGGACCATATATAGCAGCAATATTCTAAACATGGATGAATGGTAGACTTATAGATAGATTTTCCAAAGAGAAAATGATCTCGTATGACACAGTGAACTGACTTTATTAGCAGCTAACCCAGCAATGGATTCAATTTCTTTATATATATTTTGTGATGTCAACGAATATTCATTGTCACTTTTGAAATGCTAGTAGTGACTTTATAATCACAGATACAACTATAGTATGCTGCTGAAAAATGCTGGTGTCAGATGTCTTCGAATAGCACTTGCACTAATAGTACTTGCTTGATAATATTTGCTCAAATAGTGATCTGAATAGAGAAATAGTATAGGGAATAGAGTAGAGAATAGCAGTTCATATAGTATAGAGGATAGACTAGAAATAGTGATCAATTAGATGTCATGCTACGTCCTATGTATGCGTTTCCTCTATAGTCACGTAGTCTACTTAATTCAATAATGGGATCATCTGTGCTTGTTCACTGGCAGTCTATGTTCAAACTGTTGGCAGCGACGCTTTATTCCTATATAACAATATACGATATATAATTTTGTATATCAACAAACAGTATTTAGAAAAATTTCCAGTTCGTCATATTTTTCTAAATATATATATATATAAAAAGAAAGAACAGTAAGATATATAATCCGGTGTTCTTATTGATATTTTTATTTTTACGAAACTAATAACTGATACAACAAAAGTTAATAAAAATGAACCCGCTACCACCTCTTGTCTGAATGATTGGATTTCTCTGTATCCTTGGAAACAGTGAATTATGAATTTTTGTGTGCGTTTAAAACTCAGTAAATTTAAAAAATAAGTTACTCCAATATTCACTTGCAAATGAAATGGAACTAATGTTTTTAATTTAATTACAAAATTAAATTTGAAGTTTTTAGCTTCCATTTTTGAAACATGCTTATTATTGTGTAGTGAAAAAAACCATATTTTAAACCAGTTAATTTATAATATCTAGACACACATTTGTTTTTTTGTATATGCACACACAAATACATATTTATATATATATATATATATATATATATATATATATATATATATATATATATGGCTTTAAATTTCTCAGTGGGAGGTTAATGATTGTTACAGATCCTCTCACATCAGTTGCAGTAGTTGAGTGAATATGTCTTCAAGGTGAAGAGTGTTGTGTACATAACTGAATCTACCCCTTTTAAAACTAGATATTTATATGTTAATAAGCTTAGGCATTTGTTGTCATGTGAGTGTCATTTTTATTATTTATTTAACTAATTATTGTTTTTTATTTTGTTGGAATTTCTCCTGAGCAGATAACCAAGTTGAATCTAGAAATCTGTCACCTACTTCAAAAGAGTGTTCTATCAGTGCGAATGATTTGGGCTCTGGTTCTAGTCTCACTACAAGAGATTGTACTTGATTGATTGATATTTTTTTTTTTTTTTTTTACTATTATGTTACAACTTGGTATAAAACTCACAAACACCTTTTTTATCCTCCAGCATCCTCATCATCTCACATGATGGTGCAATAAAATAATTGAAAATAAAGATTACGGTGGAGTTATGGATAGCGGCTCGGATTGAGGAATTGGAGAGCCAAGTTCAAATTCCAATCCAATCCATTACATTTACTTACCTGCTAATACCCTTGGGAAAGGTATGAATCCTCTTCTCCCCCTAGCTATGGGTAAATAGCAGAACAAACTGGGTTCTGTAGCTTTGGATGGAAACTGGTCTACTGCAGAAAGAAATGGCAGCCTACTGTGGAAAAATAATCTGCCTCATCAGTCATGTATCGAAAGATATATGATTGCCTAAGCGTGTATCATGCATGGCACGTAATTGACTGAAGCCTTTCTTTTACGTTGACTGCCTTCTGAAGCCCTATTTTTTTTTTTTTTTGTTGTTGTTGTAACACTTGGTTAATTTTTTTTACTCTCCCTGAGCAACATCTTTTATTGTCAATATATTTTCTATTGCAAAATTATTTTCAATCTCTCTCTATCTCTCTCTATCTCTGTAGGTACACACATTATTTCCATTTTTTTTTTTTTTTTTTTTTTTTTACGGAATACTTATTTTCAATCTTATGAAATGCATTTACATTATACATAAGTCTAAATCACTTGTAGTCATTCTTGACAATCGTGCTGGGTCAGACGTTAAACTACATCCAGCAATAAGGCTTCTGATCAGGAGGTTTTGAGGAACATGGAACCACCTCTTAAATGCTGGTGTTCCCAGGTCCACCCTTACCCAGGGTGGTAGCAACTGTTAGGGTCCCAGCTATGGGGCAAATAGTTAACTATTACCAGCAATACTTTTTTGAAAAAAATTATTACCAGCAATACAATATTGATGGAAATATATTACCAGAAACAGATTTTTGACAAAACAAAATATTACCAGCAATAAAAATTTTTGTCAGCATTAAATAACCCATTGAGGTTGATATGCCGTAAAACAAAATAAACCAAACCAATCTAAACCAAAGAATACATACTCTATTCATAAGAATCTATCTTAAAAATGTTGTTGGCATTAAATAACCCATTGAGGTTGATATGCCGTAAAACAAAATAAACCAAACCGAAACCAAAGAATACATACTCTATTCATAAGAATCTATCCTAAAAATGTTGTCAGCATTAAATAACCCATTGAGGTTGATATGCCATTAAACAAAATAAACCAAACCAAACCATTCTTGACAACGAACAATATTATCTTCATGATTTTCAATGTCTAATGGATTATGTGCTAACATTTTCTAAAACAAATTTTAGGATAAAAATAACAAAGATTCAGTGTTTAATCGTCAAATATTTTCCCTTTCTATAAGAAGTATTTCCTTAAGAAATGTGAATAAAGTAATAACTGTAACATTAAAGTTTGCAGGAATAAATCCCCCACAAAAAACAAAAAACAAACTTTTTCTATGTATACCAGGTTCCAATTCATTGTGATTATTTTTTTAATTATTTGACCCTATTTGACCATTTTCATATTTTGATTCTCTCTCTCTCTCTATATATATATATATATCTATATATATATATATATATATATTGATGCATGTTTCATTACATAATATAGACAAGTGTTGTCTATTTATTTTATGTAAATTCTTTTCATATTGTTTGATAAGCTTAATAACATTATCATTAAAAGAAGAAAATCACAATATTGATACATATTTTTTAATAATAATTTTTTTTGGCTTACATAAGCCATTATCAAAGATGACAATTACATTACAATATATTAAACAATACACGGACAAAACAATAACGATAGTCTGTTTTTGTTTACATGGAAGATTTCCAAGTAACGACAAACTTGTACATAAAATAAATAGACAACACTTGTTTATATTCTTTAATGAAACATGCATCAATGAAAAAATGCTGCCTAAATACACACAATGTATATAATCTCCATCAGTCTATCTATTTATCTCTCTATCTCCCTATCTCTATCCAAAATCTAACTAGAGGTAGATAATACCTACTTGCTTTTCTTTCTTTTAAAATTCTTTAACGACCAGAAATCATTGCTAGACTGCATGCCAAAGGGTAAAAAAGAAAAAGCAAATTCATTTTATTTTAAAAGGGAAGCTTTAGTAAATGAATAGCAGGACAGGGTTTTGGTGATATCTTATGTCTATAAAAAATAACAAAAAATTAATTATAGTGTCAACAATAATTATAATAATTATAACAATTATAATTACCATTAGTTCATTCATTCTAAAATAATGAGAATTGACCCCACTTTACTCCTCTACATGCACACACACACACACACAATATACTTACTATCAGGCAAGCAGTTCACACGGATGGGTCGTTAACATATGCAGCAATGAAAATTTTGTTTCCTTTTTCTTTTGCAGACCATAATAGTAACATTTATCTTTTAGCACTCCTCAAAAATTTATGTAAGAAAACCCCAGACATTGTATTTTTTTTTCCAATTATCTAGACACTCATTACACGCATTTATAAAAAACATTACAAAAAAGACTGTATAGACTTTGCTTATTATTTGTCATATTATTCTATCAGATTCTGATCCATATTTGATCGACATTTGGCTCCAAATTCACAATTTTACTCAGTATTGCTGTCTCTCATGTCTCCAACACAACATAACAACCAGATAATAAATAATACTCATTTTGTTGTTTCTGCATCTTGCTGTTTTCTCATTTTTATGACTATTTTTGTATATATGAATGTAAGGGGGCTTATAATTATTTACTCAGTTATAACTCACCTACAGATATAACAAAAGGACAATTTATTAAGAGCTACAAAGGACAGGAAATTGTGCTGAGCTAATGTCCTGAACGATCATGGCACATAGAAGTTCTTCCTATTTTTGCTTTCACTATATGCAAAAACTATCAAAATGATATTTTAACATTTAATCATCAATTGATGATATCTGAAACCTCAATTGTTGATACCAGCTATTTAGAGGTTATCCGAATGTAAGTCAGCAACATAGATACATTACTAAGGAGTGTTAACAAAAGAGTAATTGGGAAGACAGTAGATAGCAATTGACATTGCATTTAAATTTTTGAAGATTAAAGTTGACTGGATCTGGAAGGGAGTTCCACAAGTGAGTAAAGAAAGTGCTAAAACTTCCAGTTAGACTAATTCCTTAAAATGGTTTCTCTTAGTACTGGGTTCTTCTTTTTAAAAGAGTCAACGTCAGGAGTGAATGGAAGGTTGAGGTTAGCAGGAGGTTAGAATTGAATTCTAAAAGCAATTAATTTTTAGAATTGCTCCTGCCAAGCAAACATGTAATTCTTTCAATGTGGCCATTTTTATTTTTCCCATTTTTTTTTTCTTCTGATTTTAAATTGGCTATTATTCCAACAACATGGATTTTATTGGCCGTAAACTGAAACCACTCTGATGTCTTTCTATTAATTGCTTTTATCTGAACAATATCTCTTTTAGTAATAAAACAATAGGCTCACATTTATTAAATAACAATTGTGGTATTTGAAAGAATCGTACTAAAATTACATTTAATATCACTAGTTCTGCTTCTGCTCAATTATTTGACTCAAACATCAGAAGAAAGGGCCAACCAGTGAAAGGTCTGTGGTTTGTCAATTCAAATTTGATAGTGTTATGATAATTTACCCATGCCTAGATGGACTCTGCAAGTTACAAATAAGAGCAGGTATTGCTCTTTTTAGAGAGTGTAGTTTTCCAGCGGTCAGATCTGGCAGTTGAACATTCTTGATAGTTTGTATATGATTGTATTACTGTTTTTCTGTTAATATATTTGTTAATTCAATTCTTCTCTTTGTGTCTTTATTTCTGGTCCCAATAAGGCCACAACAGATAGAAAACAAAATATGTTTCTCTTGTAATATATACAACATTTCTGGATAGTAAATAAAGCTAAGCAAAGTATTAAGAAACAGAAAAAAATTTGTTAGAAACAAACAAAGAGTACTGAACTGTTATGTAATATCAGTCTTCTTACTATGGCAGGGAATGCTGAACAATCTCCTTACAGATAAAGAGACTTAAAGCAACAGAAATATGGTTCTACAGAAGGATGCTGAGAATACGATGGAATGAACATGAGCAACAAGTTTTAAAGAAAATGGAAACAAAAAGAACACTGATACTTAATATTGGGAAGTGAGAGTTGAAATTTATAGGATATATAATGAGGAAAGAGGGCTTGGAAAATTTGAGACTCACAGGGTAAAGTGAAGGCAAGAGGGAACAGGAAAACCATGCATAACCTACTTAGTGAGTTTGAGTAAATGGATGGTGGGATGAGGTTTAGGAGAAATAATAATAAAAAGACAATTTGTTAATTGCTACACAAGACTAGAAATTGTGGAGAGCCATGATCACCTATGTCCTGATGCGACACAGCACATAGAAGAAATATATTTAAAGAACTTTTCATTGGAATTTTGTTTTCATCAACAATACCATTAAATATTTATCATTGTGTTTATTCATTTGTCATCCTTTATAAAGTATGACATATACTCTACCATTAATTGACATTTAATATTGCACTATTATTTTATGAGGCAAGGTTTAGCTTACCAGATACCCAAATTCAAAACACCAGAAGAATGTGTGTGTGTGTGGCGGGGTCATATCTTACTGTAGAAGCAACGGGTTTATAAAGAATGAAATTTGCTATAAAACATATATAGGTTGAAAAAAAAATCTCCAAATTAAAACTATGACAGTGAATGCTGGACAATTTTCTTAGTGATGATGAGAAAACTGGAGGCAATGGAAACTTGGTTCTACAGAAGGATTCTGCGAATATCATGGACGCAACATGTAAGCAACTAAAAAGTCTTAATGGAAATAAAAAAGACACTTAAACTTAGAATCAAAGATAGTTAAAATTTCTTGAGCATGAAGAAAGGGAGTTTGAAGAATTTAATACTAACATGACATATCGAATACAAAAATGATGGGAAAGGAAGCAGACCGTTTACCCGATAAGTTTGTGTGAATGGATAGTGGAACTGGAGTAGGAGAGATAAGACACGTATTACTAAGAGCTACAAAGTATTGTAAACTGGGAAGACATGATTGCCAATGTCCTGAAGTGACATAGTACATGAGAGATCATCTTCTAATGTATTGCAATTAAAATTATTTTGATTAAACTTCATAAGGTTGATGTGCCAGTAAACGATATCTTACCATTATCTGTCTATATTTCTGAGATGAGGTATTATGTACATTATCTACATTATTCGGACTATTGTCCTCATCTTTGTCACCATATTTATAACAACATTTCGGCTTTTCAGTATCTGTCTATATATCTGAGATGAGGTATTATGTACATTATTTATATTATTCGGACTATTGTCCTCATCTTTGTTGCCATATTTATTATGTTTTGGCCATTGTATGCTCTGGCCTTCTTCAGGTGGTTGGAATGTTGAACTTAACCCTTTATTTCGCTCACTGGGGTAGACACTGTGCCATGTGTCCTCAAGGACACATGGCACAGTGGATAAAGGCGTTGGTTAGATCCAGTAACAGGGCCCAAAGAGTGTGAGTTCAATACCCGGTTAAGGCAGTGGAGAACTTTCAGAGGGAAATTAACAGGAGATAACTGATAACTGACATCCATTAAACATGGCACGTGGAACTAGAACAGTCTATCCCAGTGAGCAAAATAGTGTTAAGTTCGACATTCCAACCACCTGAAGAAGTTCAGAGCGTACAACAGCTGAAATATTGTAATAAATATGGCGATAAACATGAGGACAGTCTGAATAATGTAAATAGGATACCTTACCATACTTTAATTTTTTTATGACTTCTTGCCAATAATCAACTAGTTCGCCAAAACTTTAATGTTAGAAATTACTTGGTTTTGACTTGAAAAATTCAGTTTCAAATGCACATCCCTTATTGAATGAAACGCCGATTGCAAATTGTTGAAAAGTAACCGAAAATGATGATAATCTAAAGGCACTAAATTGGAAGAATGCGGTTGGTGTGGTAGAATTTCCCAACTAAGTTCTTGAATAGCATTTTTGGTTAAATTGGTAATGTGTAGCAAGTGTTGAAGTAGTTGGTGTCGAAAATACTTGTTTTTTTTTTTTAATTCCATCTACTTGGTATTCCATCGTCATGTTTGAAAAGAGGTAAAATTTCAATAAATTTAAAAAATGATAAACAAAAGTTGTAGAGAAAGAACAGCTACAAATAACCATAAAGCATGATGGTAAAATATTTTGCCTGTTAATATGAATAATGTTGGAAGAAACAAATTTATCTGACAACCCAATACTTCTCATCTTCAGTCCCATGATGAGGTGCGGTTGTTGGATTACTGCCCAACTGAGCACTGAACCAGTTCCCTCCACATCTCTGCATTGACAGCCAGAGGGGTATTCATTTATTCATTTGTGTATAGCATGTCTTAGACCAGTAGACCTACCACAGCCAGTGTCCTTCTACTTGAAGGCTCACCTTGGTCACAAACACATGGCCATTGATTCCTTTGGGGAGAGCCCTTTGTCCTGACCTTTGACTTCAGTCTAGGTAGTCTTCCAACTAACGATGATGTGTTATCACTCCACATGGTTATGGGGTCCTGTCTAACCCCATTGTTCTAGATTTGCCATTGACCTTACAAGTAGGTTCATTTACTTTTTGACAGGTTTTGTTTTTAATAATGCTGGGTATCTAGCAATCCTTCTCTCCAGAAAAAGGTGGGAGAACAGGTTTAGTTGCCACTGATCCAACTGTGCTGCTGGTATTACTGAATTATATGGTACTCGTAACACTGACATATAATAACATATAATGTAGTACTACTTATAGTATAATTTTAAAAAAAGGGCTGACAAAACATGTAATGAGAGCTGTATGAAAAATCTTTTTTTAATAATGCTACTGTAGCAGTTTATAAAAGAAAACAAAAAGCAGCTTAGTTATGTCAAAGCTTTGCATAGGACCCAGGGGTTATTTTGATTATTTATCTTTGCCTTATATACCATCAAATAGAATTTAGGTTTTGTTAATGGATAAGCTGCTTAATTAATATGCTGAGCTTCTCTTTTTTTTTTTTTTTTTGTATGGCACAAGGTTACACATCTGGGACACCAAGTAAATATCAAACTCTGTTGTATTTGTGTGACAAACTTCCTATGACAAGGCAAACAAACTCTGAATTCTGTGTTTGTATGTTGCATATAAACACTATACATCATGTGTAGAAGCAAAAAGATTTAAAGTTAATGCAAAAAAATTCTTAGTATCATCTTTTGGAGGATTTTAGAAATTTTCTAAGTGTTCATAAAATTTACTCAGATTTTAATCAAGTAGGGCCCAGTGAGTATGTGGTGGGGGGTGCTAAATCTGATAAAGATTCCTGATTCTATATTTATTTGATACTTTCAAAAAATGAATAAAAAAAAAAAAAATTATCCTACTGTAAGCGCGCGTGTGTGTGTATATATATATATATATATATATATATATATATATAAACTCGGTGGGTGAAAAAAACCTGGATAGCACAATTTTTCAAATAAATTGTCATCTTAGGAAAAATGGAAAGAAAAGAAAGCACCAGAAACCTCCAAACAGGGCGAAAGAAATTGTTCAGTACCTTAAATCTTTGGTTCAAAGAAAAAAAAAAAAAAGCCAGTAATAAGTTAAAACAAAGAGTGATCAATACACTAAGTAGAGAAAAAGTAAAATAAATAAATCCTAATGAGTCAGGTACCTAACTACCTAGGTTGTTCACCCTGATGATCCAATTTGGTGAAACCTAGGTAGGTAATACCTGGCTCATTAGGATGTGTGTGTGTATGTGTCATACACTATGAAATGGACAAAGTCCAACAATTATTTTAATATATTGTTTTACGTTATTTACATAGAAACTAATATTTAAGTAAATGTTCTGTTTATAATAAACAGTATCAACACCATTTACCAGCCTGAACATCCGGGAAATTTTCACAAAAATGTTAATACTGTTTATTATAAACAGAGCATTTACTTAAATATTTGTGTCTATATAAATAATGTATAACAATAAAATATCTTAAAATAATTGTTGGACTTTGTCCATTTCGTAATGTGTGATGTCACTTGTTTACGTTTAGATACACTTCAAGCAGATATGGACGTTTGAGGGAAATCATGGAAAATTGTAGTTTAAAAGCAGTAAAATCAATCTTGCTAACCAGACACTGCTGTGTAGCTAAATTGGTATAGCACATCCATATAGGATACAGGTTTGATTTCTGTTGGAGGACACATATTTTCTATGAAAATTTTTTAGACTTTCAGACCAGCAAATGTTATTAATACTGTTTATTATAAAACAGAGCATTTACTAATAATATTTGTATCTATGTAAATAACATATAAGAATAAAATATACTAAAGTGTGTGTGTGTGTGTGTAAACTGGTGCATTATCCTGGCTCAAGAGCACATCTACCCTCAGCTTTCCTCTGTGTTTTAACTTGATTGCTTCCCTCAGTTGTCTTAATTCTGATGCATAATACTGTCCATAATTGGTTTTTCCCTTTTCCAAGTAGTCTATCATGATTATAGCTTCAGAATTAAAAAAAGAAAAAAAAAACAGAAGCCATCATTTTGCCAACAGACGCTACGTGCTTGAACTTCTTGAGGGTTTGAGAACCAGACTGTTTTTACTGTTTGTTTTGAATCTTTAATTCAGGTTTGAAGTAGTGAACCAATGTTTCATTTTCAGTTACCAATTTTCAGCCTGGAAGTAAGTCAGAAGTGTCCTAGATATGTCAAGCCATTTCAGCTTCTGCTCCGATGTCAACATTCTTGACTCATCTTGAAGACAGATTACTCATCCCCAAGATCTCAGTTAAAATACTATGGACCAAACCAGAAGTACTAATGCCTGTGGACTTAGCTATGTGCTTGAGAGTAAGATGTTTGACATCCAAAACCATACAGTCAATGGCATCACCTTGTTCATCAATGGGGAGGTTTTTGGATGACCTGACTGAGGGTCAACTTCTGTGCTGTCCCTGTCCCACTTGAATTCCTCACCGTTGTATAGGAAGGGGAAGCCTCAGCAAGTGTCTGTACCATGTCCTCATGGATTTCCTTGGGTGTCATACCTTTTCTTTTGCACATAATTTATGACTGCTTGGGCCTCTGCTTTGCCTACTTTTAGATTTGTTGCACACATCTCAGCTTGAAAATTAAGACAGAAATATGAATTAGATCTATAAGAATAGGTAGTGTGTTACCACAACAAAAATGTTCAGCTATAGCCACTTCTTTCTGGATGAGGCTTAGAACTTTTTGAACAACTTTGTGTGTGCAATATATATATATATATATATATATATATATATATATATTACACAGGTTATGCCTATATAAAAACAAAAGGAAAACATTCCTTTACTAACACATTTTGCTCCCTGAGGGACTTTATCAGTGTAAATGTAAGAATTTTATTTTGCAATATGTATTTATAAATGGAAAAAAATATTAAGTTTTAAAAATTTAAGATCATTCTAGAATATTCTTAAAGCTAACTGGGTGCATAAATGGTAAACAATGGAGAAGGTTAAGTGCTGTGATTTAATGCTTAATAAAATTATTTTAATCTCAAAAATTATTTGTGGATGTATTTTAAATAATGGGTTGTGAATTAATAATTTTCTTTTAAACAATATTTTTATGGTTATGCTTTGGAAAGGAGTATTTGTTTTAAGAAAAGAAATCCAAGGCATAAGTTAACATTTTGGGAAGATTTGATAGCTGCACTCTCAAGAAATTTCTAAGTAAGTTATTTTCTCTAATGCCACACTTATTAAAAGAGAAAATAACTTATTTAGATGGAAAGTTCTTGTTTTTATTGATTATTTTTATTTATTAATAAAAAAAAAATTACTTCTCACACACACACACATATATATATATATATATATATATATATATATATATATGTGTGTGTGTATGTTTGTGGCATATTCAGGCAGCAAGAATTCATTCAAACAAGTTTTGTGAAACTTTACCAACAAGGTCTTTCTCTATAATTTTTCATTGCATTCTTCCCGAGACTGTCAAAAGTATTTGAATGAAAACAGAACAATACTTTAACCCTGGGCAGTTAATCCATAATTTGATCCTGATGTACAATTGCAAAAATATAGTAAAAAAAGGAAATAATTTTCTCTGTTGGTTTAATTTAACAAAACTGGACATTGTGGTCAATACATAGTGGTGATAGTCTGTTTCATGCTTAAACACAATCTTCAGGCCATCTTTTTGTGTTTAAGCATGAAACATTGTTGCTGCTGGGTGTTAACCTCAATGTTCACTTTAATATTTACATATTTACATTTATTGAGGAATTTTAACCCATAAAGATAGCATTCCTTAAAACTATTAGGTTGGTGCAAAAATAATGACGTTTTTTGACGTATTTTTTAACGTCGGAAACGTCATTATTTTTGCACCAACCTAATATGTTCTTATCAAGGATCTGCATGGAACTACCAATTGCCATGATTTTTATGTCTACATGACTTATATCTACAAACACTCAATCCCTGATATTGAACACTCTTCCTTTACTATATATAGCAAATTTTAAACATATAATCCATAAGCATGTATCCAAATGATGAAAAGCTTTTATTTTACACAACACTTATTTTTCAAGATCATTTCGTTCCTTGATAGACTTAATTCAGTGTTTATTAATCAAATAGATTGAACATTCTGTGAAAATTTCAAGTTGAAATTTTGCTAAGATAGGTATGTGCACATCAACCTGCATATACTTATATTAGTGTGAGAGAAAATGGTTAGTGGTGGGTAGCTTGAAGTTTGTTTTTTTTTTTTCTTATATCTAGAAATTGCAGATATTTTTCTTGGAATGAAGTTATTTTTTTTATCTGGAGATCGTATTAAACATATGTTTATCTAAAATTCAAAAATGTTTCTTTTAAATACACAAAGAGGAATATATACAGAAACACACACATATTGATATATAAACATGTTTCCATATAGACCAAAATATCTATTTATGTGTATATATATATATATATATATATATATGTGTACAGGTGGAAGATTTATGATCAGTGTGGGAGGGGGGCAGAAGTTGCCCTGAAAATGTATCATCTTTTTGCTTTGTATGCCTATGTGTATATAATGGGTAACATAGAGGTAAGCCAAATCTGGCAAAAGGATATATTTGAAGAGCACCTATTAAAAAAAAAATAAATGTCTGAATGGTTAGAATGTTTCCTTTTTGACCATGAGGCTGGGTTCAAATCTCATCATGGTTGATTTGTCAGTCTGGGAAATGCCTGAAAGTCATAACATGGGTTGACCCAAGCCTTGTGAGTGAAATTGGGTAGATGGAACCATATAGGAGCTGTTGATAATTGTGCTGTCACAAGTCATCATGACCAAGAGTTTGAGCATATTTGCCATTGTTAGGTCTGTTGATCATGTTGATCTCTCTCTCAGTATAGTTGCAGTAAAAAGGTGGGCTTTGTTAAAAAAAAAAAAAATATGAAAGTACCTGAGCAGGCGTCTGTAACAGGGATTAGCTAACTCTAGTAGACAGGCATACTTGGATACAAGTGCCTAGCCATTAATGAAAATAAAATTAAATAAAAATGTCTCATCAAAAAAAAAAAAAAAAAAAAAAAAAAAAAAACCCTTATTAGTAAGTACCCAGACAAAGATGGAAGAGAAACTGAGGAAGGAGGAGTTGGTAGAATGATGAGATTTTTGATTTTGATTAGTTGTCAAGGTTTCTGGGTCTGGTGATACCCGAGAAATACTTGCTGGTATTACACTTGCCAGAAACAAATTTATTTCTGATTGTTTTTTTTAGTTTCTCAACCCAGCAAAAAAGAGGTTTGTTGTGTGTGTGGGGGTCAACAATAATAAAATGGAATAAACCAGTAATAAAATCCACATATATAGATAAAAATACATACATGTATATTAATAAAAATGCATGATAGCCCACACCGACAGTATAGCTCAGAGTTTCGTGCCTAATGCAATCTTCTGGTAATGGTAACAAGTAATAGATTTTTTATTTATTAATTCAATAGATTTTTATCACTGAAACATTATTTTTAGTTGATACACATATTTGAAATGTTAAAGTTGCATATTTTTCTTTAAGATTTCTCAAATATTCAGGCGGGTAGACGATAATAAATATACTGTTTAAAAATAAAAATGGAGTCTCTACTCAAATATGAATATCCACTAAAAATAATGTTTAAATGATAAAAAAAAAACAAAAAAAACGTACACACACATGCACACACACACTCTCTCTCTCTCATATATATATATATATATATATATATATATATACACACACACACACGACAGACTGGTTTCCATAGCCTTGGGTGGCAACCGGCCTAGGAGAAGGTAACTTTGAATTCAAAACTGTCCTGGAGAGGGTTAGGCACCTTCAGGCTATCTTACCCAAGAAACACCACGTCTACTGTCCTCCTAATGGGTCACTGGATTCACAATCACGTTCAATTGCTAAATGATTCATCCAACTGCAGTAGGGATTGAGCTTGTTCAGGTAGTAAAAGTCAAAATCTTTGGTCTAGACTCTAGTGATTCAAGCAAAAGTAACACTCCAATTATGAATTAAGGTATTTTCTGGTATGGCCAGTGGAATGAGAACAATCTATCCCAAGTTAGTTACTTATCCTTTATCCTCAACATTTTCTGTTTCCTTCACTCTCAGTAACCCTCGGCATCTTAGAGGCTTTATTGCCTTACTTGGATGAAATGATAAAAACAAAATTCTACAATAGAATGCTGGAGAGTGGACTAGCTGAAGCATTATGGTTATAACAACCAAGATAGGATCCCAATTTACAAGGTGACTGAAAAGTAATTCCCCATTTTAAGATATTTACAATTTATTGATTAACTATAATTTTTACAAGAAATGATTATGGGAGGAAAGTGTTTATCATGAGGTTTTATTTAAATTTCAATAAGGGCACCAGATTTTGCTATCAGCTTTTCAAGCTGCCAAGAAATCATGTCAACTGACTTCATCAGGAACTCTTGTGGTATGGAAAACTTCTTGTATTCGCCCTTCAAGTTTTTCCAAAGTCTTGGTTTAGTATAGTGGACCTAATCCTTTAACCAACTCCAAAGAAAAAAGCCACAGGGTATTAAGTCAGAACTCCTGGCTGCCCATTCATACATAAAATAGGCAGTTACTTTTCAATCGCCCTGTAAATAAAGCTGGTTGTAAGGGTAATTCTTTATCTTGGAAATTCATATAGAAGCAATGTTTTTGCTTTTATATAAAATAGAATTTTCTTTTTTTTTTTTTTCAATTTGTAATTTTAAAAAAATTCTTCTTGGTAGTGTAACAATTTTTGGTATTGAAAGTGGAATTAATGAGCGAAGATCAAATTCCAGTCCACTCATTTTCTCACTAACATCCCATGTGAAAGGCATAACTTCATTTCTTCATCTCCCAGTTTCAGTTTAAATAGCAGGATAGACTGAGCTTTCTAGCTTTTGGAGCCAGTCAAGGCAAAGGATTACATTGATTTGAAAATGGTGGAAAAGGCAATGGGGTAACCACTCTACTGTTTTCTCTTCAAAAATGTATGATAAATACTAGATAATAAAGAAAAGGAATCTGGAGAGCCATGATCAAGTATATCCTGAAGACACATGGTATTTTTTTTTTTTTTTTTTTTAAATTACAGCTTGGCTTTATGAATGGATGCTTGGGAAATCCTTCCACGTCTGCCACATTCTCTCAAGTGGTTAGTGAGGCCTCCATAAGAGAAACCCATTTTCTATATTAACTTCAGAAGAGGATTTGATATAAGCAGTCAAAAACTGTAACAGTAGCTGTTTTGTCACTTGACATTAACTTGATTTGTTTTCAAAATGGTTTTCCAATTACTATAAAAAACAAAAGTGCCTTCACAAAGATGTATTCATAAAGAATTAATTAATACGAGATATTCTATGGATGTCAAAAGGAGAACATCTACTCTTGCTGATTAAATAAACAGTAGAGTTGGAAATTACTAAGTTGCCAAATACTACAGGTACCTGAAGAAGGTCATAAGGTACAAAAACAAAAATATAACCATAACAAGGATACTAATCTGGGTAGGTCAATGTATAATCTGAATTTAATAGTACCTATCAAGTATAACTTGGTCATAAGTTATTTGTTGTTTTCAAGTATTTCTTTCTTCATCTTTCTCAATTCCTGTATCTATACTTTTGGTGGTGATAAGACTACTCTCTGCATAGAACATTTGTTCACTGTAAGGGATTTGGTATGGGAGTCTGTCACTGTTCATGCAAGAGAACATGTCTGTCAAAGGTGGTGTTTGATGTTGATGGCTTCAATTGCTGACTAATGTTAATTGATATAAAATTGTTTCTACATACCTTGATTTCAGTTGTTAGTGGCTGTTTGTCATTTCAAAGTTTTTCATTCTTATGCTTTACTTTTCGTTTCACTTTTTCTGTGTCTCTGCTTCTGGTAGGTTACAAGACTGATTCTTCCAATGAATATTTTTCCACACAAGTAAAACCTAATCAATGGAGCCAATCCTTTTTGTATTTGGCAAGTCTTCTATCTTTGCCACTTGTACTCCTTGTTTTTCCATCGTTCTTGTTTGAAAAGATTTTGAGCAGTCAGTCTTGATGTCAGAGTGAACAATTTGTTGTTAGTCCCTCCTAGTTTTGCCCTTTTTCATCGTCTGTTTCAGTCGATCCTTAAATATAACAGTATGAATATATCCAAACTGCTATCAAGAGTGCCAAATATATACTTTAACAAGAGTTTGTGTAGAAAAGAGTAAATAGTGATCAGGATGAATATTTTTTTTTAAAATAGGAGGTGGGAGTAAAAAGATGCAGGAAAAAAAGAGAGCTGTCTGCATTGATTGATTTTGTATCTTTTTTAATGGCTTATCAACCATTTACAGGTTATTTAATGCCAGAAAATATTTTTAGATTGTAAAGATTTTTTTTGTTTAGTTAATAATTATTTACTGATATGTCCTACTAATTAACCCATAGCTGAGTGAGGAGAAGAGGTCAATTCCTGCCTTTCCCCAGGTTATTTGCATGCCTAATTGAATATAATGAACTTGACTGGCATTGGAAGGTCTGCTCTCCAATTTTCTAATAAGGGCCACTATCCATTATGCCACCTACATATCCAGTCCCATATTTCTGATATTCCAAAAATACCAGCACCTGATATTCATATGGGGTCACGCGTCTAGATACTGACCAGGCTAAGTTTTGCTGGTCATATGAGATTGCTGTGAGGCCTGTGTCTATAATCGTAGATATGCTTTATACATTATAAAGCAACAGACATTGACTTTTATATATATATATATATATATATATATATATATATATATATATATATATATATAGATTGTATTTATGTCTACAGCTATAAATAAAGTAATCATTGCCAGATGGAATTTTTTTATCTTTTATAATAAACACTGCTAAGGAAATACTTTTCAAAATGATTCCAACTTAGATTTCCTATATTTACTGATTGATTGCACTACAGTAAACCTGTAGTCAATGATTTCCTTCTTCTATGTGAGTCATAAGTTTTATACAGAGTGTTAGATTTTATCATTTCCAGTTAATCAGATATACGCGACTTGTCAGGTTACAATAACAAAGATGTTAATATGTAAAACAAAATAATAGCAGGACAAATACAAGGAATGTTTCTCAACACTATAGCTTTTAATATTGATTTGT
Organism: Acanthosepion lycidas; assembly: GCA_963932145.1. NCBI lineage: Eukaryota > Metazoa > Mollusca > Cephalopoda > Sepiida > Sepiidae > Acanthosepion > Acanthosepion lycidas. The sequence continues at coordinate 3,041,551 of OZ010593.1, read as the reverse complement.
TTTGGTTGATTTTGTCTAGTGGCATATTGACACCTCTATGGGTTATTTAATGCCAGAATCTAAATATTTTGAAAACAATTTTATGGCTTCAACTAAATATATTTTTGTAGTTTAAATGAGTCTCTATTACTCGGACGTCACTCGTACAATTCAAGATACCGCTGGTTCAATCCACTGTTCTTGCTTTCCGCACACTTCAAAACGTAAACCTGTTCTTCCCTTCTCACTGCTTTAGCCTCTTTTATCAGGCCAACCCAATGGTCGACCAACCAATCAGCATCCTTCACTTTTATTCTCAGTTACCCAGGTAAATAGCCTCCTCCAGTTCAACCAATCAGCACACAACTTGCTATTGGTTGAACCATGCCAAACTGTATAAAAAACCCTTGTTACCGCACATACTGCTGGAATGGCTAGACGGGAGAATAATGCCATTTTCAAGGAGCAAAATTGCTGATGTTACATGCCACACATTGAGGTAAGACACTTATTTTCCTTTGCACCAGATGCAAGCCACTCATGCTCGCTTGCTTCTACAGGACTGTTCACCTCAATTTTGAACATAATTGTATCCCTTCAACTACAGTATTTAAATGTATTTCTGGTAATTTTACTATAAATATGTAGTGGTGGTCATTGTTTTTTTTGTCTGGCTTACCTTTTCTAGTCCATTTACGCAAATTTGTTTGTTTGGCTTCTCACAGGTTTCCTCTGCCCTTCTCATTTTTAATGTCAGGATAAATTTTTCAAACATTCTTTACATTATTTACATTATTTGGACTATTGTCCTCATCTTTGTCACCATATTTATTACAATGTTTCGGCCATTGTATGCTCTGGCCTTCTTCAGGTGGTTGGAATGTCGAACTGAACCCTTTATTTCGCTCACTGGGGTAGACTGTTCTAGTTCCACGTGCCATGTTTGATGGATGTCAGTTATCTCCTTTAATTTCCCTCTGAAAGTTCTCCACTGCCTTAACCGGGTATTGAACTCACCTGAAGAAGGCTGGAGCATACAACAGCCAAAACATTGTAATAAATATGGTGACAAAGATGAGGACAATAGTCTGAATAATGTAAATAATGTACATAATACCTCATCTCAGAAATATAGACAGATTCTTTCTTTATTCTGTGTCCTGGAAATTTGAAGTCATTCTGATTCTAAATATAGGCCTTCTTTTGTTTTCATTTTCTTTAAAACTTTCTCATTGCTTACATGCTCGGTCCATGGTATCTCAGCATTCTTCTGGAGAAGTGCATCTCTGTTGTTTCAAGTTTTGTGTTCATCTGTGAGGAAATTGTTCAACATTTACTGTCATATAGTTTTGGGGGTCACATCTTTTGCTGTTTCAATGCACCTCGATGTCACATTTTCTGTCCTCTATGAAAACACTTCCCAGATATATAAACAGCACTTTTTTGAAAAAAATTGGAAATTAACATTTGAAATTCTGGGTTTGTTCTGAACTTAAATCTAAACCCCTGTCACTAACTGGAGGAGAAATATGCAACTATTTCAACCATGTCATAGGTCATTGGAATTGTGGCACTAATTCCATTGATACTATTTAGACACCCAGCAAATATAATAGATTATATGCTATTATGATTCTGCTTCTTCTTTAATTTGCATGTTACACCATGTCAATACCTATACTTTGAATATATGCTCTTTATCGCTAGAGGGTATCATCAGTGAACTTCTGAATTGGGTCATTGGGCAGTTTCAGATCTTTCAAACATCATACTACCCTCACCAAGTTGACCCCCATCAGAGCTGATCAGTTTCTGATGCACCCACATGCTAAGTTAACAACCTGCAGACACTGACTTATACTAGGCAAACCATTCCCCTCTATCATGCATTTGATTGGAAGTTGACCAACAGCCAATTGCAATGGCATGAGCTCTATTTAAGTTGTTTACAGGGGATTTTTACTTTTTCTTTTTTTTTATGTGGATACTCATCGGATACTTGGTAATTGCCAGGTAATTGTGTTTTCCGTTTTTTTTTTTTTTTTTTTTTTTTTTTCATCCTCCCTCAAGTTTCATCTCCCCAGCTGATAATTAATGTTAGTAAAAAATAAAAATAAAATAAAATAAAAATATGCAACCATAAAATAATTAGAAATTTGCATTGTTTTTACAATTAAAATAAATAAATAAATTAAGACTTATGCAGCGTGTTAAAACGAAAATAAATATAAAAATAAATGTTGTTTAAAAAAAGTTGAACGAGTAAACTTAAATTCAATTAAATCTATCGATTAACATGGTAAAATTAAATTTACGGTTTTTTATCGTTACGAAAAAAAAAAAGACTGAAAGAGGGATGAACAATATTGCTAAGTCATTTAACAAGAATTAGTCACAATTAATTATAATTCACATATAATCCAGTAGTTAGTGACAGAAAAAGGAAAGAGAGATAAAATGGAAGTCAAAAGACTTCTATTAAGCAATAAAGAACGAAAATGGTGGGGGGCTATCGAAAAATAGACCCCTTTTGAACTTTACGAGGTTGTGCCTTTATTCTAGATGCTAAAATATCAAAATCACAGTTAATGAATTATTCCATCTTGATTATAAGGAAAACGGTTTCTGAAATGCTGTGTGGTTTCAGCTGGAAAAAGAGAGAAAATAGGAGGCAATAATGCTGCCTGTGTTTAACATCTGCTTTATTGAAATAGAAACCTTATCAATTTTTTTTCATTTGTACTCACTTAATTCTTTAAATAATGACCTGCATTCAGACTTAGGATTGTTATTGTAATATTGGCTGAAACTGGAATATTTAACAGTGCAACTGGGGAATTTCCACATAGTTGTGAATCTCACAAGGAGTTTATTCAATCATTGAATTAGGATTCATCAGATAATGAAAACCGCAAAATTGAAATTGTCACAGATATTTATAGTTCATAAATCTTACAAAAATTTTAATTGTCAGCTCCAGCTACAATCTGGTAGATGATGTTTTTGTTAAATGTGTTGAGTTGTCCTGAAACTGGACCACTTCTCCATTAACTCTAATTTATTCATTTTTTAAATATTCTTGATCTGAAGGGATTAATCTCTAGTTATATATATATATATATATATATATATATATATATAAAGACATTTTTTATGTTTATACGTTCTTTTTATAGATACAAATATTTAAGTAACTGCTCTGTTTATACTAAACAATATTAACAACATTTACCAGCCTGAATGTCCGAGAAATTTTTATAGAAAATATGTGTCCTCCGACAGGAATTGAACCTGTATCCTATACGGAAGCATCATATAGCCTGACATGTTTTTACCGATTGAGCCACAGAGGAGTGTTTCAGTTAGCAAGGTCAATTTTACTGTTAAATATTTGTATCTATAAAAAGGACATATAAACATATAAAAAAAATGTCTTAAAATAATTGTTGAACTTTGTCCATTTCATAATGTGTGTGTGTGTGTATGTATGTATATATATATATATATATATATATATATATATATATATATATATATATATATATATATTAAAGAAACTGATTATTTCTTGTCTCACTGCCTCTTGATTTTTTTTTTTTTTTTTTTTTTTTTTTTTTTTTCACTTTATTAACCTTTTTAAGGTTATTCAAAGCCAAAATATATTTTTGATTGTAAGAACTTTTTTTGCAGTTAATGATTTTCTGATACAAGTCCTGCTATTTAACCCATACCTAGGTGGATTCATAGCTTTTCCCAATGGTATTTGCTTGCATGTAAATGAATATAGTGAACCTGACTGATATTTGAACTCAGCTTTTCAATTTCTCATTCCAACCCATTATCCATTACACCACCAGCACATCCATGTTTATGGAACCTGATATTCCCAAACAGTCACCCATCTAGGTACTGACCAGCCTCAACATTGCTTAACTTCAGTGATTAGATGAGAACTGGTGTCTGAATGTGATATGGCTATAAAACTTATGGTGCTTATTGTACAATTCCACCAATTCTTTTTAACATTATAATCTAAATATTTAGTTTCATATTTTTTTTTTTTTTTTTTCAACTGCTTTTAAAGCGAATTGACTTTTATTCCCGTTATTATTGTGTAATGACTTCTTTAGAAGAAATTTTTGCTTTATACTTTTTATTTTTATTTTTTGTTCATGAATCAGTTGGTGAAACATAGTTACTAACTGCATTTTGAGTTGTAGTATAATGTTTATCCTGTAAGGAAGTATTGTTACTGATATAGCATTTTGACTTCAGTCAGTCTCTCACTGCCATAATGTGACTTCCCACTGTCTTTTCTATAAATATTTCTATGGCAATCATTTTAATGATCTTTCCTCCTTGATACCTCCATGTAAGCATAATACTAGATTGGCTAATAGGTCTCATGGTTTTACTGTTAAAATAGGTAGATAAGTTCTATAGTAATGGTTTCTTTTCTCTTTTCATTGTGGATTTCTTTTTTGATTTCTTGCTCTCCTGCCACTTACAATCTTCAAAAATTTAAATTCAACGTCAATCGCCATCTTCTCTCTTCCTGAAACCGGTTCTTTTATTGTCCTTTCTCCTCACTAAAGTCTTCTCATTCAGTTGTTAGAAAGTTTTAATAGTGAGATGCAATGAAACAAAAGTCTTGAAACAATGCATTGAGATTCAATAAAGTGAAGATAAAGAAATAACAATTAAAATAGAAGCCAATGAATTGTTTAATTAATCTATTCTCTTTATTTTTTTTTTTAAGATTTTCAATGGTATCTATGATTTATTGATTACTCTTGGTATTATATAAATTGCTTTTTGCCCAATATCTTTTCATGCTAATTATTTTATGCAATTAATATAACGGTGAAATGGAAATATCTTTTGGAAGAAAAATATTAGCAACAGAATAATAAAGCCTATTTAAAGACCAAGTTGAAGCAGGATGATCAATTAATAGACAAAAGAATCTGAGTACCTCACAAGAAAGGCTTGAACAAATAAGACTGCATTCTCAGAATAGGGGTAAAGGAACTGATTAATTAAAAAGTTCATTTTGCTCATGAAGTAATTTTGTTTAAATGCAGATAAATATTTTATTTGTATAGATTATTAAAATGACTCAGGGATTAATAAAATCCATAAGGTTTTGATCTTCTGTAAAACCTAATACCTTTTTTAAAGTAGTAATAAATTGTATCTAGTGTTCGTTATATACTTGTAATTTGATTGGTCATTACATCTTACATAAAAATATTTCCCCCAGTGGGGGTAGTAGTTGGTTTTTGAACTCTTTAAAAACTTTTTATTTTACTTGCAACACGATCACTTGAGAAGACACCAGAAGTAGCTATTTTTGTAGTGATGTTATAACATACATATGTTATAATTTTTAAATAAATATTATTCACTGTACTCTGCATTGAGCACTTTTAAAAAAGAGTTTTGGGTTACTGGAAGTTTATCACATCTATACCAACCTTGTGCTCATGTGTGTGTGTATATATATATATTATTATAGGATCTGATGAGGAAAATCGTCGTACCACTACTGACATCAGTGAGACTTAAGCAACTGAAAAATAAAATAGAAAAATGTAAACAGAAAATAGATACTTGATAGAAAAATATAATAACTTTTGAAATAAGTTCTTACTGTGTACTCAAGAATTCTACCAATTCTATTAGTTTAATTACATTGAAATCTCTTTCATTTCCATTTATTAGACCCAAGCATAAAAGATTTAAGCAGCATGATGGTTAATTCTTGTAGAATATTGAAACCACCCCAGTACTGATCAAAATTCCAAGTTTCTTCTAAAAAGAAAATTATGTATATATGTCTGTGTTAGAGGTGACAGTTTGTTTCATGCTAAATGCAATTGTCATGGCTTGATGTTTGTGTTTAGTATGAAACCCTGTTGTCTCTGGGTGTTGATTTAAATGTCTTTTTATATTTACATATGCTTTATCCCTGATATCGAACACTTTAACCCATAAATATAGCATGCCTTAAAGCTATGTTTTATATATATATATATATATATATATATATATATTATGACTAAGTAAATGGCAATCTTTTCGTATAATTTTCTAGAATAATTCATTTTATGGTAACAAACTTGATTTACAAGATAAAAAGAAATATAAAAGACCAAATAAGGTCCTAATATGATATAAAACTTGGACTTTGTTTAATAGATAAACTTTGGTATGTAGAAACACCTGTTTATCCTTTTCTCTTCTCTATAGTGCTGCAGGCAAATCACAAGAGAATTTTAAAACTTGTCTATTATGTAAGTTTTGTTACTAAGACATTAAAGGTGCTTTAAAGGTTTGAGATTCCAGCTTGGGTGTTGGATGTTTTGCCATATGTCAAGGGGGTGATGAAAAGTTCTCAGCCTTACTCACTTCTCAAAAACTTACCAGTTTTTTTTTTCTTAAGCTGGGAAGAGTTTCTTGATCTGAGAACTTTTCAGCATGTCTTGAATAAGTTAATCAAGAAAGCTTGCATTTCTCAGTTTTGTGTGCCTATAAAATCTAATATTTGAGAGATGGCATTACTAAAGACAGGAGTCTTGCATTTAATAAGCTTAATATTCTTAAGCTATTTTAACATATAAGAATACCTAGAGGGTAATGAACTCTTTACTCTTAATAATTGGTCTGCAACATGAATTTCCTCACCACCATTTCACAAGAGGTGTCTCAGCTTAATGGTGAAGAGGAATGAAATATGAAACTTGAATCTTTTCATTCAAAATGCTCGTGTAATAAAAGTTTAAGAGATTTAAGCTTTTACTATATGGTTGAGCTAGTTGCCATTTTCATGAAAGATCTATTGTAGAGCTTGAATAAACTACAGGATTTAATTTTTTTTATCATTTCACCCCAAGCAAAGCAATAAAGCAGATGAGTAAAAGAAAACACTATTAAGAAAACAATAAAAGAACAGGAATTAAAAAGAAAAGATAATGATTGATATTGCATTTAAATTTTTGAAGATCAAAGTTGACTGGAAAGCAAGAAGATAAGAGTTCTACAAATAAGAAGTGCAAGAAAAGAAACTGTTAATATAGAATTCATGGTTAAATCTAGCCATTTCAACTGTTAGATGATAAGACCTTGCTGCTAATCTAGTAGTACGTTTAAATTCATAAAGTCTAGGTACCATAGAGAAAAGCTCATCAGAACAATTACCATGAAAATATTTATAGAAAAGGCACTGGGAAGCCATGTTATGGTGGTGTGAATGTTACTGAAGCCAAGATGCCAGGTCAGGACCAATAACATTGCAGATTCTTTTTTGTATCTTATCAAGAATCTCTAAATATATAGCAGAAATGCTAGACCATATATACCAGCAATAATTAATGCATGGACAAATGGCAGACAAATGGCATTTACAAAATGGGCAAGGTAGATTCTGGCAAAAAAAAAAAAAATGTCTAGTACAAAACAGTAAACCAACTTTCTTAGCAGAAAACCTAGCAATATTGAAATTTCAAAGTAGGAGGCCTGGAATATTACCACCTTTGAAAGATCAGTGCAAAGTCTTCCTACTTCTATTTATCCTTTCCGTTTAGTCCTAAACTAAGTTTATTATGAGTTAAACATTAAATGCAGTTCAAATATGGATTGAAATCCGACAGGATGATAAAATAGAGAACAAGTAGAAAACTTATATTAATCTAACGTTTCACATTTATTAAACCTTCATCAGTGAGAAAACAGACAAAAAGACAGAAACTTTGGTATTTTCAATTTTGTTTGGGTCAATTCTCATTGATCAGTTTCGTATCACATGCATTAAAACTAGATAATATTATATGTATGTAAGTTTGTGAAGATTCTTGTATGTTTTAGGTGAGCAGTGGATGGTAATGTCTATTCGGAATTCAGGAGTTCTAATATCTTCACCTTTGTGTGGTCAGCCAGTGCAGTGGGGGGAATTCTGCTCTAAACTGGGACTGATCTTTTTAAGCATGCACTCTTTGTATTAGATATAAGTTAGATTCCTTAAGAATGGATTCAAAGAAAGATGGCAATGTAATGCAATGTTTTAGGTGTCTGTTTATAGTTGGTAATAATATTATTATTAAACTTTCAAAGTATTTTCTCCTTAAAAAATTCTTTGTGTGTGTGTATATATATATATATATATATATATACATAAATAAGAGAAAGAGGTTATATTGGTTCCAACGAGAGAAAAGTGTGTATATTAAACAGAAAAGAGAGGTGCCGCAAACGTTTTTGGTTGTAATGTGGAATTTAAAAAAAAAAATATTATGCCTTATTTTTCATAATTTTACTACACGTGTTTCTAATATTCTTACTCTGTCCTGGACATTGATTTCTACCTGGATTCTATCCTCTTGGAAATATATATATATTGACCATTAATATTCCATATATATATATATATATATATATATATATATATATATATATATATATATATATATATGGATAATTTAAAGAATAGAAAGCTTGATTTGAAACTGAAATACTTTCAGAAATCTATAGATTGTATCAACTTCCTTTTTGCAGTCTCAAAGCAAGTAATTTCTTGTGTTGTGATAGTAGCAAGAAAGAGATACAAACAGCAGGAATGCACCACTACTTCAACAAAACCAATGAGATAGGCCATTACATGCAACATCTGTGGCCGTGTCTGCCTGTTTTACATTAAATTTTACAGTCACATGGCTCTTGAGCATGAAAAATAAATGGAGCTCTATGATTTACAACTTACTGGTCAGTTTTGGTCAAGCACATTCTTGCACAGGATTGGTTTATGCTTGCTTCCAATGAGGCAATAGAAAATGTATTTGTCTGATGACCAGTTTAAAAGAGAACAGAAATTGCATATTGAAGTCAAGAGAAACTGTAACCAAACGAAAGAGTTTGTGTGAATAGTTGGCAAAACTGGAACAAAGAGGGATGATAAAGGGTCAAAAATTACTTTTTCGATAGACTGGATCACAAGTAGGCAATAAATAAATACAAAATTTCAAGATCAAGATCTACTTGGCCGGAAGGTAGGGTATTCCGGTCGTGGGCTTATATAGATAGGTTGCATTCTCGAATGGTAAGTATAAGGCGTCTTTCGAGACTGAATGCCTCAGTCACTGAAGCATTCAGAAAGACTGGCAGTCGCTATCGAAGATCTAGAGTTGAAGTGAAAATGACAATTGCCATCAGAGAAAGGCAGTCGGTGATCTCACTAGTCGAAGAGAAGATCTGGTTCGTTTTAGTGATTTGGTCAGTGGCTAAAAAGGAAAAATATAAATGCTTACCGGCAAAAAGTTAGAAATACTTCAAAATAACTTGAGTCGGCAGTTGCTAGGTTTTTGTGGTATAGTTTAGATGCCAGGTCAGCGAATGGTAGTAAACAGACTGCTCTGAAGCAAATTTCTACACCTGACTTTGCTATCCAACTCACTTAATTTTGGTGCCAACCAATACCAGGATGAAAGACCTCTACGTATAAAATTATCTGATGACATCAAAGAGTTCTTTGGAGTCTTTTTATCTAAATGACTCAGAAATCACAAGTTTCTTTCATAAAAATAGCTTCTATGAATCTATGAATAAAGGGATCAGTATATTGAAAGAGGATTTGGTTTCTTTTATGGCTATGGCTATATTTCACTGTCTGGACAACGCGGAAGTAATTGACACTTACACAGGTGGGGATCAAAATACATCTTGGCGTGAATCCCTACAGTCGGTGAAAAACAGACCGAGGGTACATGGCTGTATATTTATACCAGGTTACAGATGTTAAAAAAATCAGTTGTGTCTTATTCAAAGTTGGTCATAAAATCTTTTTTTCATATTGATGTCCTGCATGATGCAAAAATATCTAATCTGTTAGCTTTCTCAGATTAATCATTAAAAATGGCCAGGCAAAGTACGTCTTCTATGCCATCAAATATATAATATCTGTTAAAGCGTCTAACCAATCCCTGTTGCAGACATCTGCTCGGGTACATTTGTGTTTGTTTGACACCCACATGAGTGGTTTATACTGCAACTATGCCGAGCGAACGTTAAGGAGAGCGCGCATCATCTGGCGTGATCAATATGTAAAGTAAGGCTAGTACACTCAAACCCTCGGTCACTATGACTTGTGACTTCGTGCTAACACAACAATCGGCGATCAATTCCGTCTACCCAATTAAACATACAAAGGCTTGGGTCAAGTATGATATAGTTTTCAGGCACTTTCCAAATGTGTCGCACACTGGGGTCGCATTGAAAGGCTGCGACCATGGCCTCATGGTCGGAAAGTAAACGTTCTAACCACTCGGCCATACACCCATATGGTCAAATATGGTAATGATAAACATAGCAGAAAAAATTGAGTAAAACTATATGAAGGCGTCATTCTTTAGGCCAGTGGCCAGAGGCAAGTGAATCACCAGAACAATACCCAAAACCTCCATTGCACCCTAAAAAGTTAATAGTTACTGTATGATAGTCTTTCAAAGGCGTTATTCATTATTCATTCTTGCCTCAAAGGAAAACAACCTCGTATTGTGGAGAAATTGAAAAACAAACATCCTAGACTTGTGAATAGGGATGGCCAAATTTTGCTGCACGGCCGCACGCTTCTCGATCAAATGTCCAAAAGCTGTCTAGCCTGAATTATGAAATTTTGCCTCATCCTCCATATTCACCTGATATCTCTCCAACTGATTATCACTTATTTAAGCATTTTGAGCTTTTCATACGCTATAAAACATTCTCCAATAAGGATAAAGTAATCGAAGCATTTGAACTGTTTATCACGTCAAAGGATGAGAATTTTTTAAAAGATGGGATCAAGAATTTAGAGGTAAGTTGGAGAACAATCATTTATAAGCATGGTGCCTATTTCAACTAAATAAATTTCAGAAGCGTTTTATTCATTTCCTATAAAGTGCACCATTTCATGTGTGACAACCTCTACTAATATTAGCATTTTAATTATTCGATGTGTTCATGAAGTTTGAGAATTTACTTGAAAGATAGCTCAAGAATGATAACTAATAGAAACAACAGTTTTTAGGTGCGTAATTCGTAATGAAGAAGGTGTTTCCTTTGCCAGGGTGGGGGGAAAATAGGTTAAAAAGGTCATATTTGGAATATATTTCACTGGAAACCTTGTTACGCAATAGACAAGTGAGTTATGACGCAGTGCTTTGTCTGTTACGTGTTATCAATCTTCATAACCGGTCTAGGAAAGGATTTTCGACTTTCAAACGTCCTCAGGAAACTCGTTTCAGAGCAGTGGAAATTAACTGTTTGCTCCCTACCTGGCCAATAGTCTCTTCTTCTTTTTTTCTTAAAATGGTGATAACGAGACCAGAAAATCACGAAAAGTAACCACGACATTTTACACTTGTGTACATATGCACACGTACAGGTGTATATACACACTCGTGTGTGTGTGTGTGTGTATATATATATATATATATATATATATATATATATATATACACACACACGCACAGACAAAGAAAAAATCAATCTAACACCAAGAAATGGCGCATAAATTTTTTTTTTTTTAATTTAAAGTAAACATAACGAAAATTAGCTGATCAGCAGACAATTGCTGATGCCTCCTGAAGAACGATAAAAGTCCGTCTACAACTCTGGAGTAAGACAAATTTTATATTTGTATTAATTATATGGTATCGCACATAGTGTTGTTGTCAATAAAACGGTGTTGGATGTAATATAACAGAGCTGTTTGGTATATATTAATAAATATACATGTTATTCCTCACCGGTAGCATGACTCAGTTTCATGCACAACGCAATCTTCAGGTGTTGGGTAGAGACTGACCGTTACGTAATTTAAATTCTAATAAAAATATCTCGTTAGCGCAATACGGGGATTACGGTTTTTTTATTTAAAAAAAATATCTATTGCATTTAAAATCGACGAGATTTTAAATTTTTATATGTATAAAATGGGATAGATATGGTAAATTTGCTTTTCAATCCCGGAGCTAAATATCTATTAAAATTTTTCGAAATCATATTTCCGTATAAATGTACAAGCTGAACTCAAATTAACAATTACAATTATGATAAAATGATAGAGAAGCGAACGTAACAGATCCGCAGTGAATCTGATTATACAAAGTCGGTAATGGTGGGCGAATGACCACGATTAAATCCGATTTTTTTCTAGTCGATAACTCCAAAACGGTAAGTTTTATCATAGATATTTTATATTTAAGATAAACGGGGATTAATGGTATCCACTTATATACGATCTATTCTTGATATTGATTACTTTTTAAACCATAAATATAGCATATCTTAAAACTATATTTTATCTTATTTATTCCTTACTGTTCGATGCAACTTTGAGATTCATGCACATAGCAATCGTGACTCACTATGCGCTATTTTACGTTGAAAATTTCAGTTTACCAGAATTCTCTATATGTAAGACACATCATGTTCAAATTACCCACGGTTTGCATCCATTCTCAAAGAATCTACCAAGTGACAAGACCTGTAAATTATCTGATTCAGCATCTGTAAATGAACAAACTGATTTGTAACTCAATATGAAGCTGTTCACAAATCCGATTAATCAATTTCGACTAGTAATATTTCATTTTAATAAATATCAAGAAATTCTGTACCAAAAAAGAAAAAAAAATCAAGATCCAACAAGAATCTTCTATTTTTGTTTTTCTTTCTATTTTCTGAAACCTAAGAAATATAGAATACAACTAAAAACTGAATGTTTTTAATTTGCTCACGGAGACGGCTTGATTCCAAAATGGTATGACATATTAGGTTACGGCCTCAGGGAGTAAAGTTGAAAAAGTGTGACACACTGACACTCGTATTTATTATATAGATTTATTTTTCTGAAAGTGAATTTCTGGGCTGAAATACAACCAACACTAACACGTTAGGTTTATACATTATTCCCACTATGATTTACACAAAGATATTAACCTCAAATATCCTTCCTACATGTTATTGTCTCAAAGTGGATCTACATAACTACTAAACTACCTAGCTAAAGATATTTATACATTAAAAAGATCTTATTTTAAGCAGGAAATAAGTTGAACGCTTAAGTAATTTTTGTGATGTCAGCGAACACTCGTTGCCACTTTTGTAATGTCAACGAATACTCGTTGTCATTTTCGTAATGCTTTTTGTAGTGGAGACTTTGTAATCGCAGTTACAACTATAGTAACGCCGTTAAACATTACTGGTATCAGACGGCTTCGATTAACACTCGCACTAATAGTACTTGCTCGATAATACTCACTCGAATCGTAACCACCGAATAGTGATCAAATAAGAGAATAGCGATCCGTATAGTAATAGAGGAAAATATCAGAAATGGTGATCGTTTAGACACGCTAATTCCCATATATATATATATATATATATATATATATATATATATATATATATATATATATATATATATATATATAGTTTCTTTGCGATCACGTGGTCTTACTTACTTCAGTAATGAGATCGCCTGTGTTTGCTCACTGGCGATTTATGTTCAAACTCCAGTGTCGGCAGCGACACTTTATTCCTATATAACATTAATCAAACCTTTTGCTTTGCCTTTTTAATTCTTTCTTAATGTACAATGTTAATGTCATTACAACGGGGTCTCCAACCAGCTTTCCACTCTCCGGCCAATCACTACCTCACGTTACGTCTTCATTCATGCTCCTGTCAATGTGTACCCCAAACTGGGAAAAGTCTGTTACATGTTCGCATGGAAATGAAAGGCGAAAATAAACGCAATGACGAGAAATGAGGTTTCGAACCGTTTCCAATATATTGCTTTACTTGATCGGTGTGGGTGAGTGTGTAGGCAGTTCTGTTATGTCAGACTAACAGATCAGCTCTTCTCGTCAACCCTTTCTCCTAACAAATCTTTACTCGTCCTAGCATTACCAAGCGACTAGAACAGTTGGCATCGGAATTACCCGAGGGTCACTCTATGCCCGTTAACGGGCAGTTCAGAACTGAACCAGCTCAATCCAAACTCTAATTGTTAATGTAAGTCTGTGACCGGAAATCCTCAATGTCACTTGACCCCAAAAGTTTACATTTATTTATTTTTTTATTCCATTTCAATCAAGTGGGTGACCGTTTTAAAGACCATATCTCTAAGACTTTTCATTAGTCATAAAACACAAAATACTTGAGGTCGATATAAAATCGCACACTATTTCCTCTGTATCCAAATTATTGTCACAAACATTGTAACAGGCCTCTTCATTTTACTCGCCAATTTATAACTGTTCTTAATATTTAAAATATGAGTGTAAATGTAAAGTGTAATGTAAAGTGAGCCCGTTAAATGTCAAAATAACTGAATCGATTACTTTATAGGTAAAATTGGAGCTTCTGCCTTCACATTTAATGTGAAATGGGAGCGCTGACAACCAGAATTTAAACAATTGTCACATCAGCATCGTGGTGTTTTATCCATTAGGCCGCCACTCATTTCTTTCATGGGGTAATATGTAATTCATGTCAGGAGATACCAGATGGTCTGAATCAAAATTTTATGTCAGTGAGGAACCTTTGTTCTAAAAGTTGATCTGCAGTGATCCTGAGAGATATCAAATTTGGCTTTACACTCGCCATCATAAAACAAAGAGCCAGGTGCATCAGAAGCTTGACCTGGAAAGTGATTTTTATAGCCACCAGGTGCAGAATTGGACCTTAAATCATGTCAATGGCTTCTCCGACATGTAAATAAGGTCAACCTAGCCGAGCATAGTATTCGCTCACGTCAGATGACCGGCAATTATATAAGCGCCCCACTCGAGGAGGAAAAGTTTATCTCTCACATCCTTGCGAGAAAATCAACGTTTGAAGAAAGTACCTCGGACTATACTTTGTCACGTTGAAATTGCCGAAGTTAATAAAAAGTAATTTTACGTATGAAAAACTTAGTCTTGTATTTTTTTATTAGTCTTTCTACAATAATAATGATCTCTATATACATTATTTGTCTGTGAGCGTGCACACAGATGTCTGCTCCTAAACTGATTTTTTTATAAAAGAGAGCGTGCGTATATATATATATATATATATAGAGAGAGAGAGAGAGAGAGATTGATAATATTAGTGGTAAATATACACATACATATTAAAAAAAAAAACCTCTCTGTTAAGTTTTAATCTCCCACCTTCTCTCTTTAACATTCATCCCACTCTCATACTTACACTCTCTCTAAATTTTATTTTTTATTTCCGTTTTCTTTTTGAATTTGTAGGTCTGATGAATTGGATCGTATTTACGATTCCAATGGAATAAATTATGACCATGGAATATTAGTGTTTAAGCCTTTTTATTATATATAATATATATATATATATATATATATATATATGTGTGTGTGTGTGTGTGTGCTTATGTTGCGAGGCAGTTGTGCATGTATCGCCCGATGAGTGTTCCGAGAACTAAAGAACGCTAAAATAATTCAAGTTGTAGACATGTCTAGGGTTCAGACTTGATTAATTCAGATTACACAATTTAAACGATACTATTGTAAGAAACTTCGCACCTGAGCAGTGCTGTCTGAATTCGAATAAATCTCAAGGGAAAATAAAATTATAGCCTAAAATTATCAGAAGCCGTGACCAAAATTGAGGATAATAATGTGGCCATTTTGAAAATTACAGTTGTCCTGCAAAGTATACTAAATCTTTCCTTCAAATGGTCAAACTAATGTATTTGTTTCTGTCTGAATTTCTAAGATGAGAAGTTATCATTATTTACATTATTTATATTCAGACGATTGTTCTCATCTTTGTTGTTGTTAGCAACAACGTTTCAGCCGTTGTGTCTCCCGGCCTTCCTCAGGCAGTACTAAATAAAAATAAGAACTAGACAATATACCTAGACATGAGCAGTGGAACGAGAACAGTCTACCGCCGTAGATTGAATAAAGGGTTCAATTCAGAATTCCCAGATCGATATACACCTGAGGAAGGCTGGAGGGAACAACAGCCGAAATATTGTAATAACAACAAAGATAAGGAGAATAGTTCGAATATAAATAATGTATTTGTGTGGTTATTTTGGCAACAAAAATTAATAGAAACAACTGAGACGGTCGAAAGTACATCAACAAGTCATGCACTTTCGGCAGTTAATCTACAATTTTGATTTTATTCGAAAATTGGGAAATTGCAATTCAATATTAGAATTTGATAACTTATATGATAGGGCTGTTTTAAATACTGTTGTAGCATAGCTACGGACGATCATGGGTATGTCCCCATTCACATAAAAAATACTAGTAAATACTGTATGTGGGTCTGCAGTTGGAGATTCGTCTCCAGCTGTTCAAATTCTCTACCCCAGGACAGAGAGGATCCCCAGACGAGTCTCTGTCGAAGGGCAGGGTCTCGTCTCGAGATACGACTATCCGATCCCGTTTTATACGGGGTCTACGGGGAATTTTTGGCTGAGCCTACGGGCTCGGATACCCCACATTAAATTTCCGCCTTGTGCCACATCTGATCGCGTGGGACGGTTTGTAAATATCATGCAGTTGGAGATTCATTGTGGCACTTGACTCACTTCTAGCAGTTGACTATTACTTCTACCCTCCGCTGGCAGATCTTATATGTGTTGTTCTTGTCTTATCGTTCATTACCAATCTTCGTTTGATTATTCTATTTAGTAACCTTCCCTAGATTACAACAATTATTAACTTGATATCGAAACAAATGTCAGCTACGTAAACATCTATCTCTCACTCACTCGTCTAAGTCGGGTCACACTTGCTCTACATAGACATATAATATCTTTTGGGAATCTGGATAATCCCTGCATTGAAAATCTACTTTTCAAATGTAAATGGATAGCAGGACAGGCTTTTGGGGAGAGATAAAAAATACAAAAGTTATTAAGAGCTACAAAGGACAAATTGTGGAGAGCCATTATCGCCAACGCCCTGAAGGGACGGGAAGTCAAATAGAAGATATTATGGGGATTGTTACAAATACACGACTCTCTTTTTCTCTCCCATCACTCTCTCTCATATATATATATATATATATATATATATATTGTGCGTTAGGGCTGGTTGATTTTGGAGTCGTTGTATTGCACTCAATTTGAAATTTAGGGTTTTACATGATAAATAACGACACAAAATACTTTTGTTCAAAATCATTACCGTTTTTTGAGAAAACTACTTAAGTTGAAATTCAAAATCATAATGTTATTCTGGTGATCAAAGAAAGCCTTATATCACAGCCTTATAAAATTTATAATTTACTGAAGCTTTACAAATTGTATATAGACAAGATGCATGTCACAAGCATATTATTACTAAATCATTGTGCCATCAAATATGACCTTCATTTACTTCAAAGGGAAATTAAACTGAAAAATTTAGCTATATTATGATATATTATAAAGTGCAATAACTTTTGTGTGATTTTTCAATAAACAATGCAAATTTAAAACATTTTGTCTTATAATTTGTACCCAGGAGTATTATGGTGTTATATACACTTTATCTATTTTTTTAAAAATTATGATCTAACAAATGATCTTATTCATTGAATTGCCTTTTTCGTAATCTTTTACGATTTTTTACAGTTTTTGCTTATTGAATAAAAAATAACCTATTTTACTTGTAGTGATTCATAATTAGAATTCTGGTTTGAATATATTTTTTATTTAATGTATCTAATACAAAATATATTTATATGGATTTATTCTTGAAATAGTAAAATTCTGAAGTCCGTTTGTAAGCAAAAACCTGAAGAAATTAGGTAATTCTGTACGTTTTTTTTTTTTTTTTAGACAATCTTAAACCTAAGTGCTCAAAAATTGGTAAAAGCTATGAATCTAATTTTTGGTGTCAGTACTTATCACACGAAATCTCAGCTTTCACACAGAGTTCAATGTCGATTTTTTTTAAAAAGAGTGAAAACACACCTGCTTTATTGTACGAATATGTGAGAGAAAGCGCTATATAAAAGCCTTGTAATGTATAAAAAAGTCAAGCTAAGTTTTAAGTTTTCTTTATCCAAATGCGAGGAAAGTTTCTAAAATTTACAAGCGCCTCGTAGAGCTGCTGACGTATGGTAATTTTCTAAGCGTAGCTTAGATGTGGCACAAGGCTGAAAGTATGGGGCACCCAGTGAGGATCGAACACACTACTCAGTCGTAATTGTTTTAGCGAGAAAAGCTTGTTAACCATTGTACCACGTCGAGGGGTTCTAATTGCTTAGATGTGGCACAAGGCTCAAAGTATGGGGGCACCCAGTGAGGATGGAACGCATTACTCAGTCGTAATTGTTCTAGCAAGATAAGCTAAATTATATTACGTCGAAGCGCCTAAGCAGCTGACGTATGGGTGACCAATAATGACCAAATATCAAAATATGGGGATGTGCCTTTTTGGTCAGGCCGAGAACTTTTCACAGCCTCCTCGTATTACTCAAAATAATGGCAATATTATATTCCTGACATGGAAACATCGTCATATGATGAACAAGTCTTGTTACATAAAAGTGAGATGAAGTATCATTATTATTATTTAAACTAATATCTGCTGTGTTTCTATTGGCTTATTCTTTGGTTGTTGTTAAACACCAAGATATGGCTACGCTACTAGCTACTAATTAACATTATTCACTTACCTGACCTCCCACGCATATTCTTTGTTCTCTCGCTATACTCCTACTCATTTTGTTTTTCTCTCTTCGTAATATGTTTGTATGTATACAGGAAATGTATATTATTTCCTGTTGCTAATTGATGACAACAACTTGAATAGACTATACTGTTTTACATAACTCCTCTGCCTCTTGGTGAGAGAATACGACTACCCTATTCTTTCCTCTACAATTCGACCTCTTTAATCAGTGGTCCGGCAAATACCATAGTCCGGTACATTTTTTTTTTTTTTTAAATTAGCCGCCATTAAATATGTGGGCAATGCTACACGCAGTTTGCAACTTTCCACAGCAGGAAAGTGTTTTGGTCATACGGTCTTGTTTATTTCTTATATATGACTGTATACTTATCCATTCAGGATAATACGGATTGGTTTGGTTTGTTTTACGGCATATCAACCGCAATCGATTATTTAATACCAATAATTTTTATTGCTGGTAATATTTTTCCTTCAAAAATGTATAGCTGGTAATAACTTCTTTTTTTTTTTTTTTTTTTTTTTTTTTTTTTTAATGTATTGCTGGTAATAAATTTTTTTTTTTACAAAGTATTTCTGCTATTAAAACCTATTTTTACACTTCCATTATGTTTTGACCCCAGTTTGGGGGTTAACTATTTGCCCATAGCTGGGACCCTAACAGGTGCTACTTCACCAGCAATTAAGAGGTAGTTCCATGCTCCTCAAAACCATCGGATCAGATACTTTGCTGTTGGACGTAGTTTATCGTCTTACCCAGGACGCGGATGTAGTTTATCGCCATACCCAGGATGGTCGGGATATTATATATATATATATATATATATATATATATATATATATATATATATATATATCCTGAGACAATAAAACTCTTGTTTGGAAGCACAAATGTAGCCTTATTTTCTGTTTTGTTCTTTGTTCTTCTTTTGATAACACAGCACTATATATATGTGGAATGATCTGGCAAGATCATGTTACATAGGGTTGTTTTTCTTTTTAGTGATGATTTGTCATTCGGCAGTTGCCTTGTTGCAGAGATGCCGGATTAAAGATGTCGGACGTATTATTTACAAATTTGGAAATATTATTTGACGTTGTGGATCGTTTCTGTTAACTCACCCCAAATAATGTAAAGTTACTTATCGCAAATATTAATTCATACTAAAAAATTATAAATTTTAAATCAAAATTTGTTTAGCTTGCCTCGCAACAACTCCAACCTTCAGAATGAAAAATTACCAAAAATCAGGGAGTTATTCTCATTTCGTAAGTGCAGATGATATTCGAAGTACTTACAAGGAATTTTTGTACAATTTAAAAAAAAGGAAAAAAAAGGGGGAAAAACATTTGTTTTTGGCTTGTTTATCGGGGGCGAACGCAAAGGTTAACCCAACTGGAGTGCAATGGAAGGGCCTTGTTCTGGGAGAATCTGGTGTAAATATAAATTCTCTTTTATTTTGGGAATGAATTTGGGGGTGAATTAACAGAAGAGACCCAAACTCGAAAAGCCAGACTAGATTCCAAACAAACACTCACTCTAACTGCACACGAGTTTATTTTATTTTATTTTTTTTTTTTTTAGGACTCCGTTTATTTACTCGATCTCATATTGCGAATGAATTTGCCTTTTTTTTTTTTTTTTAATTCTAGGGAGTGTTAATTCACAAATATTAATGCACTCTAAGGAATTATAAATTTTAAATCAAAATTTGTTTAGCTTGCCTAGCAACAGAGCCAATCTTCAGAATTAGAAATTACCAAAAATCAGGGAGTTATTCCCATTTCGTAAGTGCAGATGATATTCGAAGTACTTACAAGGAATTTTTGTACAATTTAAATAAAATTGTTTTTTGACTAGTTTATCGGGGTGAGCGCGGATGCTGACCCCACACTTAGAAATAGCGCACCTGCTAGATGGCGTCGTCAAAAAGTAGTATAAAAGAATAGGGGCGCAATATCTCTTTCTTCACCCCCCTCGGGATGCCGTAGGAACAAGACATACCTCATTTTCACTCCGCGGGTTTCCAACGAAGTACGCACCGCATTGTACACAACACGGCATAAAGATGCCCTCAACTAACAAGAAACTCTCTTTCAATATGAATCACTCAACATTTTAAATAGGACTTTACACACCGTATATACGAATAAGGACAACTCCATATATTCTCTTGTATTTACCTCTTTTTATTTATATCCTTCCTATTCTGTGGGGGAGATTCAGTGTGGCTTCTGTATTCGGATCCCCCTACGGTTACAAAAGTTAAGGGGATGATGATGATACTTAGTTTTTGGTAAGACAGTAAAATGTAGTACAATATTATTTGCAATTTAATTTCTATCTCCTCTTCGAGAAAACTATCGTGTATCCATAAAATTATAAATAGAATTTCTCTATGATATAAATTAACACAGGCATCAGTAAATACATCTTCAATCAACAACTGGTCTTCGTGCAACAGCTTTAACAATCTTAACCGGTTTAAGGTGGATGCATAAAAACGAATTTTATTAAGTTTAATGTTTTATTTATTTATTTATTTCAATTGTATCATGCAACACCTTAAGATACTCGGTGAATTTATACCTATCGTAATGACTAATCGTGTAAGTAGACATTTGCTTTTTGATACGCAATATTCAATTAGCAGTAAAATCTCTTTTCACAACAAAATGTTATGACAGTTTCAGACGAAATATAGAACATATAGATGGCGAATAATTTACCACCCAATCTAGAACTGCGCTTAAATTCATAAAGTTTAGGTACCATAGAGAAAAATTCATCAGAACAATTACAATGTAAGTATTTATAGAAAAGGCGCAGGTAAGCTATATTGCGGCGGTGGGAAAGTAACTGAGTTCATGATGACCGGTCAGAATCAATAACATTGCAGATTCTTCTTGGATTTGAATAATCTTTGAATTTATAGCAGGAGCACATGACCATATGTGGCAGCAATATTCAAAGCATGGATGAATGGTAGCCTTATAAATATGTAAGATAGACTTTCGGGAGAAAAATTGTCAAGTACGACACAGTGAACCAACTTTCATAACAGAAGACCTAGCCATTGATTTTATATTAAATTAAAAAGATCATATTTTATTAATTTTTTTAAAAATTTCAACTCCTGCAAACATTTTAAGATGCTTTACTACTAGTTACA
The DNA here is from genome assembly GCA_963932145.1 of Acanthosepion lycidas. Lineage (NCBI taxonomy): Eukaryota > Metazoa > Mollusca > Cephalopoda > Sepiida > Sepiidae > Acanthosepion > Acanthosepion lycidas. Next base: position 3,019,713 of record OZ010593.1, on the reverse strand, counting down.
TAGTATTTGAAATATGAAGTACACGACTTGGTATTTTTAGAACTTCTTATATTTGAAGAGGCGTCAACACCTGAAAAATATATATTGATTTTTTTTCCACCGCTTACTCTATTTCGTTGGATATAAAATACACACTTCTATCTTATTTTTAATTTTATTTTAACTAAAGTTTAACAAATACAAAGTTTAAGAGCCACTCAATCTAGATAGATAGTTACTGAATGAGGTGTGTGATATGAACGTAAAAGGAGGAAGATGTCGCTGTATGGCAAATAGATAATGATTGACGGAAGACTGAAAAATTTAAGATTGATGTGTCCTGTGAAGCACCCCCGTAGGTATCTGTTTCACAGAATAACAGTTCTTAGGAAGAGGTTTTCGGAGTGGAACGCCGTTCTTACCATTTGAATACGTAGGGAATGAAAGCAATACAACCCTGTGGACGTAGCAAGGCAGATTTTGGTTGTAAAGGTCTAAGTTGGTGGCACTAAAGAATGGATCTTATCGGAACATTTGCCATGAAATTAGTGATCGGCCTTGCAACGTTGCATCTGCGGGAAAGGGACTGTTGTCTGGTAGGAGGAGTCCGATACTTTCTGGAGCGGCACAAGTAACTGAACATTTGAGGTCTGAGGTGAACTTGAATTTTAATAGACGTCCAAAGCAAGATGCAACCACTCATCATAATTGAAGAACATTCTGCGTCTGTTTCGTGGTGATAAAATGTTACTAGCTTTGTTTGGGACGTATTGAATGTTACAAGCTATCTCGCCTCCACTTAGCTGTTAGAGCTAGATCAGAGGAGTGATCAGCTGCCACGTCCTGGGTATGACGATAAACTACATCCGGTAGCAAGGCCTCTGATTGAGGAGCGTAGAACTACCTCTTAACTGTTGTTGTTCCCAGATCCACTCTGAGCTGGGTTGGTAGCACCAGTTAGGGTCCCAGTTATGGGCAAATAATTACCCCACAAAACCCCGGTCAAAACACTATGAAAGTATAAACAATTTTATCGTAAAAATACCGACAATACTTTTCTGTAAGGAAAAAAAAAATACCAGTAATACATTTTTTGTCAAAGTTACAGTATGGTCGAAGTTGTCACTATTTTCCTAATATTTTCCGTTGAAATTGTTGCGGGATGCTAGGATGTTAGTGTAAATATTTAGTCACCATTATGTTTCAGTAATCAACACTTTGGATAGTATATATTAGGTTGGTGCAAAAATAATGACGTAATAATGTCGTTTTTTTACGTTTAAAAATACGTCAAAAAACGACATTATTACGTCATTATTTTTGCACCAACCTAATATTTACGGGTTCCTGGAAAATGTATTTCACAATCTATATTGGCGAACTCAACGTGAGTTCAAGTAAAAACGAGTAACACATAACAATAAATATAAAGCGAATGACAATCCATGTATTTGCAAAAGGAATTACATGTGAGGAAAGGAAAAAAAACATGAAATTATTAGGTTGGTGCAAAAATAATGTCGGTTTTTGACGTTAAACAATACGTCAAAAACCGACATTATTTTTGCACCAACCTAATAGCTATAAAAGTGTGTGAGAGAGAGAGGTGGGGGGAACCACGAAAATGAATGTGTACCAGTGGGGACACTTTTTACCCACGTGCGACTACATCTTAAAATATCTTAAAATGTGACTGGATAGAGAGACTACATCTTGGCTATTAAGTATTCGTTACTATGGCGACTTGTCACGAAATCTGAGTGTTCGTGATTGTGCTAATATGATAAAAACTAAAACATAAGATTGCTTTTGCAACAATTTACTTTATTGGAAGAGAACGTAAGGAAGTGTGGATAAGGGGAGTTAAAATGAACGTATCTGTTTTGCCAGCTTTTCTCACTGATTTGCTGACCAGCTTTAAGTGGTTTGTCCGCTACCAAAGTGGATTGGTTGCAACTCATCTCTGAAGTCAGTTAAAAATCCATTTTTCCACCTTTTTGTTTACCGTTGTGCCATCCTATCCCTGCCTTACTCATATTCCGGCTTGAGTTTTCCTTAATTTTAATTTATTTGGAGAGACGAATTCTCTGCATTTTTTTGCTTTTCGACTGTAAGTGTCTCATAATGAAAATATGAATTTCTATTCTATTAGTATTTGACAAAACAAGTGGAATGATTTTTTTCTATATTTTATGTGCCGTGTCCCCTTAAAACGTAAGCGATCGTGGCCTTCCACAGCTTCCTGTCCTTTGGTGCTCTAAGCAAATTTTGCCCTATTAATACCCCCCCCCCCAGTCCCTGTTCTGCCATCCATTTACATAAATTCGTCAGGTCGGCTATTTACTGTTTATTTGCTGTTTAATCCCCCACACCTCATCCTCAATAGTCCTGTGACCGTTAACTTCTCCAAGCCCTCTCTCCTCGTTATATATCCCAGAAATTCCAACTCTCTCTTTCTGATTGCTTTTCGTTACCATTTTCCTTATAATTTCCTCGTTCTTCAAATGTTTTCTCCATGATATTCTCAGCATTCTTCAGTAGAATTACATCTCTGCCTATCAAGTCTCTTCTTCATCTGCGAGGAAATTGTTCAGCATTCACTGTAATATAGCATTTCAGTGTTCTTTTCTTTGTTTCAAATGAAATTTTCCTGTTTCTTAATACTTTACTTAGTTTATAGCAGATATCTTTAACTATTCCAATGCAACTTCAGATTATTGTGTCACCTTTTTCATTGTCTCTCATAACTTTTTAGTTTCTGATATCTACAATTTTTGTTGCTGACTATATGTTGTTTATTTTTAGATTCCTTAGTCCTTTATTTTAGCTTTCTTTTATTACCTTGTCAAAGAACCCTTGCAGTTTCAATTCTGTGTATACCATCAACAGTTTCATTTACACATCTTATGTTGTGTCTACCGATAAATCCTGGTAGGACTTCTAGTTTTCTTACGTTCACCTGGCTCTTTGTTTACATTATTCTATGAAGAACATAAAACCAATATTCCAAGCACATTCCAAGCGTTCTGTCTGTTGAACTCCATTCTTTCTGTTGCTTAGGTTGTTATCAAAACTCTCCGGCCAGTCCATTTGTTCAGAAATGTGTGACCTTTCGTTTTTGTTTTTTTCCATCGTGAATTGTACAGATGATAAAGGGTTTGGATGATCCAACGTCTAATAACTTGAGTCAGAACATAAACTTATTTAAGATAAACTAACAGAGGAGATAGTTAAAGCAAGTTGTGTTTTGTGAGGGGATATATTGCAAACTATTGTAAGGTTACATCAATACTGCCTTTAAAAGTACGGCCCTTTATCCAGGAATATTGTTTAAATTTATGCTATTAATAAAATAAAAGATTAAAAAATTAATACGTTCATGTGAGTGAACAAGATCTTAACTTTATTAACAAATTGAATTAATTCTTATATCTTGACTTGGCGGCTTATTAATTCCTCCTAAGGTAAAATGTTTTACAATGAAATGTCCTTATTTAGGGAGAGAATGCTGACTTGATCTAACTTAACTGGGAGGATCCGATTTAAAAAAAAAGATCCTATTTTAATCATTTTATTTTCAATATAGGGTTGCATTTAATGCCGTATCTGGTAGCCGCTTTTCATTTCGATTATTTTTTTTTCATAAGCTTCATTTTATATGACTTTAGACTATCATTCCTCATTTCCAGACTTACTTCATCTGTTCTTAAATTTCCACCCATAGTTGAATATTATCTGTTAAATTATGACACAGCAGGGGCAGTTTTAAAAATTTCAAGTGTTTTTGTTTACCTTTGAACCGTTCGCTTTCTCACACTTGACGTAATTGAAAAGAAAGAAAGGAAACTTACTTTTGTCGTCAAGTTTAAATATAACCGGAGATTGTCAGTCAGACATATAGATATATATTTTTTTTAAATAAGTATTGTCAATAATCAAAGGTATATATGTAGATATAACAACCATAATGAAATATAAGTAATATTTATAATAATAAGTAAAGTCTGTGTGTGATTTCCAACCAGCTGCCAGTTTTACTTTGGAGACGTTTACGTGCTGCAATGAAAATCTTTGGATCCTAATATTTTTTTCGACGTGACACACTTATCAATTGAAATCAATAAAGTATAAATAAAATGGTTTTGTCGTATCTTCTTGTTTCTCTTCAATAAACACGTTGTTAGTTGATTATTGTCATTAATTTCTTTATTTTATTTTTACTATTGCTTTCCTAATTATTGTTACTGATCAACGTAAAGTTCAGTAGAAATTAATTACAGTCCACAGAAGTCAAAGTGATATAGACTCTCCAGGCATTATCCCTTTGAGCCATGCGTTCCCGAACAATTTGAACCTTTCTACCTGAGCACCTGAGTCAAAATTCGCAAATAATTGGTACGTAATGTTTCACAGTAGATATAAAAATAGTTACAAGTGTTTATCCACTGTTCAACCGGTGGGTGGGCATTACGTCATTTTTCTCTACCACCGGTAAAGCGGTATGGCTCAGTGTTAAATGTTCCCCAGGCACCAGAAGTTAAAGCCAACTGATTTTGTTATTCACTAAGAATTACGCTGTATAATAACTTCAGAGCCAATAATGCATGTGTCTGTTTTTAAATTAGTATATTTCTTATTTAGCTGTTCAAACTTTACTATTTAGCCTAACATTGATATTGATTTAGTTTTCTTTAATTTTATATATGCTTCATGTATTAGATTGGTGCAAAAATAATGTCGTTTTTCTTTTGAAGTCGAACGTCAAAAAACGACATTGTTTTTGCACCAACCTAATATTTAGTTCGTCTTTTCCTTTTTAAATAATTTTTCCAACTCTGTTAACATTTTAACACCACCATCAGCCGTTAATACAGATTTATCTATAGCAATGGCAATTTCTTGAATTTTTTTTCTTCAAAGGGAGGTGCCAGTGTCTAGCTTTGTCCATAATTTGACTTTCAATTTCCATAGTCTTGATCCTTAATTTGGGTGACTGTATATAAATAGTCATTTTTTACTCTCACCCATTAAGTTTGGAGAGTGAAAATAACTGAATTAGTTAACAGTTACTTTTTATTGCAACACTTAGATTTCTTTTTTTGCATTCTCTTTTAACACATTGACTGCCAAGCAAGAAATAACTCGTAGTTGGCATTTTATTTATTTTGACGCCGACTAAAAATTATTCCGTGCTTGGTATTTTTTTTTTTTTTTTTTTTGATACATTTTCATTTGAAGGCGCCAACAGCAGGTTTATTCGCAGTGATACTTTTAGTGTGAAAACAATGTAAAGACTTTAGTTGAAGCTATGACTCAACTTTGTAAAGATGTTATAGCCTAAGTTTTAAAGTTGACGTTTGAAGGCAGATTTCGTAAGTGATCTCTGGCAATCAATGTGTCCAACAATAATCATAGCTCAATGATAAATAGCCTCTGACTAGTTATGAACTCGAATCCAGTAGTCTGTCATAAAGCGCCTTACAGATTCAGTCACAGAGTTTATTAATGAGCAGAATCCATATTTAATCGAATGTGTTATACACCGAGTATGGTTGCATGAGAACAAACAAAAGAAAAAAACAAAATACTGCCGATGAAAAGAAAAGGAAAGAAGATATGTTTAAATCCTTTGTACTGCCGATATAGAGAATCAAGAATATCTCTTTGTGGGCGAGGGAAGCGACCTGGAGGATGTGTATTAGTAGGGCTTGACGTTGAAGCTTGTGTCGGGTTGGTTGACTGAGGTCAATGGTGGTGTCGGTGACAGCCCATGTACTTCTCTGCGACAGCCTTGAGTGCCACGAACGAATCCTTGTAAGCAGTCAGGGTGGATACATGACTCATCGTTTTTTGTCACGCTTTTGCTTTAGCGGAAACGTTCATTATTGGCGCCTTTAAAATTGTATTTTATATTGGGGAGATTGTCTTGTTGAATCGGGTGTGATGCTCAGAGCCGCTGAACAGAGAGTGACTTTTTATTTTGAATTTTACTTTCGTGATGTTCACATCCGTCCGACAAATTTTTGATGTGGAGTGAATCAGAAAGAGATTTAATTTGAAACAGAGTAGAACGAATATTTACATTCTTCCTTATCCGGTTATCCCTAAGACGTAAGGTTTGCTTACACGTTTTTGTCATAGTAGTAGTAGTAGTAGACGTAGGTCTTAGATGAATTTTTAAAATAAGCTTTGTCATTGAGTTTAGAGGTAATTTGTACGTGCATGTTTATGTGTTTTGAATGTATCTATTTGCATGGTCTTTCATGGTACATAAGTCCCTCCACAGAACGTTTCTGTTCTGTCTTGTCAGTAGCTGCCGCTCGCTCGCTCGCTCTCTACTGCAGGATCGTTAGCCCATCTGTTTGAGGTTTCTGTAATCAAATTGTTTCACGACTGGGGTGACTGACCCTATGCCCAACCTCTGAACCCTGGGGATGGTTTACTTTGGAATGTAAGTAGCTATCAAAATACTGTTTGTATTGGTAGCCTAGATAACAGTCACACTTGTAACATTACATTCGTCAGAAAGAGACAGTTGAAATTTTTAAGATACATTACGAGGTAGGAGAGTTTGGAGAATTTGAAACTAACAAGATATATTGAAGGAAAGAAGGAACCTGAGAGTAATCTACGTAACATGTTTGTGCGAATGGATGACATCAGTGGGAGAGATGTTAAAAACCTTCCTAAGAGTTACAAAGGATAGGAAGATGTGGAGAGTTATGATCGTCCACATCATAAAGGGGCACGGTACATAGAAAAAGATGAAGATTTAATTATTACTTTAAAAGTTTGATATCGTGCAACTATTTTAGCAGTTGGACTTTTAGTCTTAAAAGATTGCAACGAAACTGCAACTGATAATTTTTTATTTATTCATCCATTCATTTTCTACGGCTTATCAACCCTTTGCAGGCTATTTAAAGCCAGAAAATATTATTTTTAGATTTTAAGAAGTCTTCTTTTTTAAAACATAAGGATTTAGTTATACAAGCTGCGTGGATTTATAACTTTTCCAAGGGTATTTTCGCGTAAGCTTACATCACGTGGTATTCCCAAGCAGTCACTCATCTAAATACTGACTAGGCTCGACGTTGCTTAACTTCGTTGACCATGACCAAGCATGTGAGCAATGATGAGATCTTAGATAGGTTACAAACAAGGAGAACGCTTATACTTAACATCAGAAAGTGGCAGCTGAAGTTTCTGGGACACATAATGAGGAAAGAGGGCCTGGAGAATCTGATACTCACGGGTCAAATAGAGGAAAGAGAGACAAGGGAAAGCGGCGCGTGACATACCTGACAAGATTGAGTAGGTGGGTGACGGAACGTGGTCTGTGGGAGGAAGCAGAGGGAAGGAGCTTGTTGAGAGCTGGAAAGGATAGAGGGAGGTGGAGAGCCATGATCGCCTACGTCCTGAAAGGACATGGCACGTAAAAGGAAAAGAATCCGTATAGATTGTATTGCTTCCTTAACTGGTTTGAATTTCTAATGTGTATTTTTACTTTTCAGTGTCTCTGTTGGGTGAGTTAAGAGTCTTCATCTTTATAAAATATGTCGTTAATATTCCATGCATTTTTTTTTTTCATTTTTTTTTTTTTACTTCGTTTTTAACGAACATTTTTTGTTTCTTAATACTTCACTTAGACTCTAGAAGACATCTTTGGTTATTCCAATGAATTTTCAGATTTCTGTGTCAGTTTATCCTTAGAAGAAGACATTTTTTATTCAATTTCCGTTTAAAATTTCGCCGTTACTCACATATTTAGTTCATAGTATTCTCAACATCTTTCTGTAGAACCGCATCTCCGTTGCCTCCAAGTCTTCTCATCTGTGAGGAAATTGTCCAGCATTCACTGCCATATAGGACGATTGATATGATATATCAGTTCAGCATTTTTTCTTCGAAATTTTCCTGTTTCCTAATACTTCGCTTAGCTTCTGGAATGAAATGAATTAAATTCTTCCTCTATGTTGTTTCCTCAAAACGGTTTGCCCGATCCATTCTATTTTATTTAGCTGTGTAACCTGAAAGATATTAAATGACAACAGGAAATGGCAGCTTCTCGACCAATTGTCATACCACGATAATGGACAGCAATATGTTCACGATTTATTTTTAATAAGCAACTCGTTTATAAACATCTGGGCTAAAATTTGACTGAATCTTAAGCAGCTCCACTACTGCTGTCAGTATGAACTATGCAAATAGAAATAAAAACTACGAAACAAGTTATTAAATAAGTTATTTTATGCTGTATTCAAGAATGCTACCAAGTTTACTAGTTTAACTAAATTGAAATATTTTTCCCTTCTATTAAATTTAATCAATGTAAACTTAGCATCAATCGTTATCTTGTGTCTTAATTCCTTTTCTTTTATTGTTCTCTCTCCTTAATAATGATTTCTTTTTCTCATATTCTTTCATACTTGGTAACCTCTTGAGTCTTAGTGGCTTTATTATCTTGCTCGGGTGAAGCAATCATTTAAACAGCTTAAGTACTAATTCTTGCGCAAAATTTCAGCAACCCAATTACTGATCTTCATCCGTTGTCTAGCATTCATTGCAATATAGGAGGACTGATATTACATAACAGCAGATTTTATTTCTTTGTTTCTAATGTTAATTGTCTGTCGCTTAATACTTTGCTTAGCTTTTGGAAGACATCGTTCGCTATTCCAATGCGTTTCAGATTCTGGTTTCCCATTATCTGTCATTTATTGAAACACTTGCCAGATATTTAAAATATAAGTGTTAATTTTATGAGATGATCAGATAAAAAATATAGAATCAGGAATATTTTTAAGCTTATCATCTGGCGTAGGCTTCCTCTCATTTTCAGCATATGACGTAGCCCCGCTGTCACTTTGAGCATGTGGCCTAACCACACCGCCGACTATTTATTTTGTAGCGGTGTGCCATAACAGTAATAAACAAGCTCAGAAACACTTCTTCTTCTTCTTATTCTTCTTCTTCTTCTTCTTCTTATTATTATTATTATTATTATTATTATTTCTCGTTTAAAATTAAGACAAGTCTTTAAAAGTCTTAGAAGTCTGGTTCATTTTTTTTTTCTTATTGAGGAGTCGGAGAATATATTCATATATTTACTTACTTTTCTATGAAGATTATTTTATTTGGTACTGGGATAAGTTACAACAAAAAGATTATTTTGTACCTGTTGAAAAATGCTCAATTTTCTCGAAGCAAGGTTTAGGATTCATTTTTGCATAAATTCAGAGGAATTAGAGATGAACTAGTTGCCAGGCGAAATTAATTAAGAAAACACACACACAGAGTGAGAGATCTTAAAATTTGTTCTATTTATAGACTAGATGAAGAGTGCTCAATATCAGGGTTTATAGATAAAAACAGTGAGGACATAGGAATATCAACACTACCTGTGTTTTCACCAATTTGATATATTTTATACTAATTTGTCTAAGGATTAACGAATTTTTTTTAAAGATTTTTTTTCTATATTTCAAATCATTTTCTTGTTTTCTGGTGAAGTTTAAATATAGATTGTCCAATATCTGAGTGCCTTTGGCTTTCATAAACTATTATCAAAGAATTTATCCTGTTATCAAATACTAGATATATTTAATTTAAACAAAACAAAGATGAAACATTAAAAAAAACGAACAAACAAAAAAAAACGATATGACGGTATTTAAAGAAAAAAAAAAAATACAAAAAACCCCGATGAAACTGACATAGCACAAAAGCCCAAAACTCATTGGTAATGGTTTGTTAGTGAAAATGTACTCAGACATTGGAAGATTTAAATTTCCACTCTAACCGGAAAGCATGAAAACGGTCCGGAATATAGAAAAAAATTAAGAATTTTAGTTAGTCTTTAACCAAATTTGTAGTAATGAAAAATTGCTGCTCAAATACACCCCAGCATATACACCACGAAATGGACAAATTCTGACAATTATTTTAATATATTGTTATACGTTATTTATAATATATATACACATAAATATTTAAGTAAATGCTCTGTTTATAATAAACAGTATGAGCAACATTTACCGGCCTGAATGTCCGAGAAAATTTTCATAGAAAATATACGTCCTCTGACAGTTTGATACAGGTTTGATTCCTATATATATATATTATATATATATATATATGAAAGCGGGGGTTGACATACGTATATAATTTACAATGGCATTTATAAACCAATTGATTTTATCTTTGAGGTGTACTCATGTAAAAACATTAGAAGAAGTAAATTGACTAAAAGAACATGAGTGCTAATTTGATTTTGCTGGAATGTCACTTATAATTATGAGCAAGATGGCGTAAATATTTCAAGTTGGAGTGGAGAGGTTCTTTCGCCAATATTTAAAACAATGCCTGTTCCATTACATTATAAGTGGAGTGTTGTTGATTGATGCTGCGTGACTCCGGTCAGGAGGACGGCAATATATAATAATATGAATAATTAGAGTAGGTATTCCTAACACTGCAGATGCGCAGATAGTAAACAGGTTATTGTCGCAGAAATGGGAGCTGCGTGAAGGGTTCAAATTCTGACCGAGATTGATGCATTCACTTTTGGCTAATGTCTCTAGGAAAAACATGAATTCGTTTGAGTGATTATTTCCTTTTTTTAACGGTTTATCAACCTTTTTCAGGTTATTTAAAATCAAAAAAATATCTTTTAGATCGTAAGAATATTTTGGGGATAACGATTTTTACTGATACAAGTTCTACTAATTAACCCATAGCTTGGGGGAGAAGAGGTAGATTCATACATTTCCCCAAGAGTATTTGCGCGTAAATGAATATAATGAACCCAACTGGAATTGGAACTCTGCTCGGTTCTTCGATTTTCAATTTCGAGCAGTCATCCATTACACCACCCGCACATCCAAGCTTACAACAGCTGGTATTCCGAAACGGTTAACCATCTAGGTACGTTGCTTAACTTCGGTGATCGTGCGAGAACCGGTGTTTCGACATGGCCGTAACTATCCACAGCGCTACAGAAGGGGATGGAGAGGCTTTTGGTATACCAGTCGACAAGAAATGACCTGGTTTGATTCCGTTTATGCAATGAAGAAGTGCAGTTTGTAGAAATGGGTCCCCTTGAATCCCAACATTATACTTCCACGCCGGGGGGTGTTATTAGTTATTATCTCTCAGTTGCGTCTCTGTCTTCGAGCCGAATGCGTCTTGGTTGCACTAGAAAGGGGTGTCGGTGTTCATACCGACGGTTGCAGGGGACTGGGTAATTTCTGTACCTAGCTCGAGTGTACGCGCTCGGGTTAACCACGTTAAACCCGACCTTGTGTCACATCTCATTGGGAAGACGAGGATAAATAGGCGAATCTTAAGTATTGGACCAAACATTGGGAACATGAAAACGCAAATAAATACTAAACATCTAATCTTACAAGAATTTGAACTCGAATCCAGTGTATTTTTAACAATATGACGAAGCAAGTCGGTACGGGGAGGATTCCTCTTAATGTGAACGGTGGACTGAAAAGGAATTATATTTGATAAGTAAGCGTTCTTCGGTCAAAGTTCTGCAAATCTCTGATAGCCTATAAAAGTGTCAGGTATTCGTATTCATAATGATGTCAAGTTTCTTGACAACCTCAGAATTCGAAAAAATATTTATTACTCATTTGTTTTGGAAAAGGGGAAAATAGAGGGGGGTGGGGGTTAAATTTCTATTAAAAAAATAGATGTAGATAAGTTTTCCCTTATACACTGAGTATATGTTTGAAAACTCTCAGTAAATGTTTCGAATAACGAATAATACTAGTAGACCTATAAAAACTACGCCTGTTGTTTGGTTTTATAGTTTTATTCTTTTCGTTTTGTTTTTTTTGGGGGGTGGGGATGTAGTTTTTTTTTTTCTTTTTGATTTTGTAATTAGATTCTTTTTGTTTTGGTCTTGTAGTTTTTTTCTTCTTTGTTTTGTAGTTTCATTTTTTTCTTTTTGGTTATGTGGTTTTTCTTTTTGTATTTTTTTAGTTTTGTATTTTTTGTGGGATGTAGTTTATATATATATATATATATATATATATATATATAATATATATATATATATAATCTTACAAATTAAACACAGTAAATGAAAAAAAAAACTAATCACAAAAATTAAACAAGTATTACAATACAGTGCAATAACAGTTAATGGCAAGATGCTTAATTCGTTTTATTGCAACATCGACATACGATTTTTGTTCTTGATTAACTCTAGAGCATTCGCCTATTCACTTAAACCAAATACTTCATGACTTCTCTTTAGTATATTTAAATAGTTCGCATTACTACTCTTGTGCTTTGGATTCATTAATAAATAAAACATTAATTTTACTTTTGACTGTAAGTAAGTAAAACTGAAGAGAAATGAACTACTGTATATCTATCTATTCGTTGCTTGTTTATCTTAAATAATTTTGTCTATTTTAGGGTTTTACCTTACGAACTTTATCTGCCTGAGATAACGGAGTATCAGAAATAGGGTAAAGTAATCTTATGTCTGTCCAAATAACCGTGGGTCAAAGTTGAATCTCTCAAAGACCTGATTTTTTTTTCTATCCACATTTTTCACTGATGTCAATACTAAATTTGTTTAGTCTGGTACGGGTCTCTTGCAACAATCTTGTGACTTCATTTTCAAAGACTATATTCGAGATCTGTAATTTTATTTATGCTTAAACATAAATCTTTAGTAATGGAGGAAATTATCCAACTAATTCACTCACCAAGAATGCCTGAATCCAGTAAATGTCTATATTTACTACATTTTTTTTAAAATCAATTCACCAACCTTATATTTTTCCCCGTCGGGAAATATTAAAAAAAAAAAAAAAAAAATCTCTCTTTTCACCTCGATTCCCACTACTTGTTATATTTTCTCTGTGTGGGGCACATTAGTGACGAGTGTGTGTGTATATATATATATATATATATATATATATATATATATATATATATGAGCTTGTGACCCTGGGTTTCACGCTTTAGCGATCGTCAGACAAACTGATTAATTTTTTAAAAAATTTTGGTTTTATGTAGATTGCGCGTATTGGTGTTATTGTGGAAGTCGTGGGGGGAAACTTCGTCGTTTTTTCATCGTACTGACGCAAACATCGATGTATGCAGACACATATACATACTTGGTCGTCCGTCGGGACTCATACATATATATAAACATATGTGGGCAGTTTCGGATATGACATATGTATGTATACGGGTGGTGTTGTGTCTATACATACGCATTTGTATGTTGAAATTTAAAGATTGGAAATGTGGCGGAAATGTCTCGTAAATGTATTGTATACATGTCATATATATATTTTTTTTTCCGCTGAATAATATTTCCTCGCATGTATGTATATACGTGTGGTGGGGTTTGTGTGAAATTATGATAGGTAAAAATTATTATTTATATTTATTTTTAAATTTTGAAAAAAATGGCGGTTTATTTGTTATATTTAAAGCTGGTTATTTATTTGTTTCTGACTGTGTATATGTAACAGGTAGAAATTTGTAATCCTTATTGGTTATTTATAATGGTGATGTTTAATATTTAATATGCTGGGTGAGAGGCTAGTTTGATTTAATAACGGGTCTATATGATATGATGTGATAGTAATGTTGCAAGGGATTGGAGGCAATGATAATATAATTAGCTAATAGTTATTGTAAATTGGTAGAAATGATTAGTAACGGTGGTGGGAGAATGATGAAACCATGAATGTAGTTATAGTGGTGGTAGCTAAAGAGTGGTTGTTGGTATTTTATTTTATTTTGTTCTAAAAGTTTGCTAGCAATTGACCCATTTTTTAGTAACACGTTTGTTTTTTTTTCTTACAGATTCCTTGTGATCGCAATCACGCCATCGATTTCATTAGTAAATAGGTTTATATGGAGAATATTTGTTAGCCACGTATCCAACCCTCCTCCTCTACTCGGGTTTGGATCAAGTTTGAAAGTTGTCCTTCTAGACTGGTTTCCACCAAAACCAGTGAGCTCGGTCTGCCCTGCTGTTTTTACCGGTAATTGGGAGAGTGGGAATAGATACGATATCATAGAATTAGTGCGAAGTGAACGCAGATTCTCAACTGGAAATCGAACTCTGCTCATCGTTTCCATTTTTCCGTCAGTAACTCTTTGTCTATCTGTATTTCATCAGTAACGCTTCTTTATTATTATTTTTGTATCTGTTTTTTCATGACGTGATCGATCATGGCTCTCCACTGCTTCTTGTCCGTTTTGTATTTATTTCATTATACAGACTGATTCCTTGTATTCTATTCTGACAATAGTAAAAAAAAATCTTTTTAGCAATTTTTTTATGGTTATTTATTAAAAGAAGCTAAGTCTGGTAAGCTTATGGTAACAGAATTGAAGCAACTATGAGGATCGTAAAAAGACTTGGAACGAGACGACGAACCGAGTTCGAATTCCAGTCAAGTTGGTTATATTCACTTTCACGCAAATACCCTTGGGAAAGATATGAATCCATTTCTTCTTTCTCCAATTATAGGTTAGATAAGAACACAGACTGACTCTTCAACCTTGGTTGGCAACCAGTCCAAGAGAATGACAACTCTGAATTCAAAACTGGTTGTGCCTGGTGCTAGCAACTGCACCCAATAAAACCTATTTGCTACGGAAACTACAACAGCAACTACTTTTTCAGACTGTGGTCCTGTACTCCACAGGGGGAGTTTGCAGGACGAGAGGGAGAGAGAGAGAGAAATCGGAACACAAATTGGTTTAACTATTGTACGTTTCTCTTATTTTATTCAGCACGGCTTCATTTGACCCAAGGCAATAATAATGAAGCACTTGCAAGACTCAAATTTATGACGCACTTGTTCACTATCGCCCATCCAGTAGAAATAAATTATGAGATGCGGGGGCTAATTAATTATTTTCTTATAGCTTCTGTTATTGTTCGTTGAATATTCTTTGACAGTTTGCATACGCACCCACTCCACTTGTTATTTTTGCGTTTCTTTAATGGAACTCTTTTAAATGGCGTTGTCTTTAGTTGTTCATTTAACTTTTTCTCTTGAATGACGCGAATGAATTCTTTGAAGGCAAATCATTGTATAAATCTAGAAACGACTATTCTTATTTTCACCTGTTTTAAGACCCATTTTTTTTTTATCTATCTCATTTATTCGCCTAAAAATCTTCCTATTCAATTTCCCCCCATTTAACTAAGGTCAATCCTAATTGCTTGCGCGCTTAGCATAGTGACTGGGTTATCGATGCGGAAAGTGAGATCGGCGAGTCAACTTCACATTCCGGTCGAGTGTTGCGTTCACTTTTGCACAAATGCTCACGGGAAATGTGTAAATCCTTCTCGTTCCCTAGCTATGGGTTAAATAGCAGAGCAGACTGAGCTATCTAGGAGAAAGAGAACTCTGAATCCCAAACCGATTAAGCAAGGGACTAGCAGCTCCAGCCTATAAACCCGCTTGCAACTGAAATCGCAACAGCACCACTTAGCGCTGTTTGGATGTTTCTCTATTCTTTACACAGTCTCCGGGTTCAAGAAGAAGAATTCTAATTGGTCATACCAAGTAATACAGAACTTAATACTGGTTGATTGATTCTTTTCACCCCTTTTTACAAGCACTTTATAAAAACAAGAAGATCGGTTAAAAAGTAATACCTGTTCAAATTTAATTCTTAAAGTATTAGAATTTAAATGATTTTTAGTTATAAAACATAAAGTGTCTAGAAGCCTAAGGAAAAAAATTGCTGTCTCACCTTTCTTTTCTTTTTTCTTCCCTTGATTCTCTTTCAAAATGGCCGCCCTTCTGGGCACACCTCAAAAGCAAAGAGTATTCATATCATTTTATTTTTGGAATGATAAAATGCTGTAAACATTAATCTAGTTAGGGGATATTTACAGAAAAACTGAACTTGATGTAAGATATGGATCATCAGATTTAATGGTAATCCTAGAGTGAAAAGATAAATTGGTCTTAGTGACAGGCTCTGCACTGGCAGGCCTGATGCTGCTGCCAATAAGCATAAGGCCAAACAAACTGATTCTCTGTTTACTATTGTTAAGCATTGCAAATATTTTGTAAAAAGCCTTCAGGTGAGCCATGGTAGTGCCTGCAGCTTATTGCATTCTCTTGGCTATTTCAATATCCGGGCAAAGTAGGTTCCTACTATTCTAACCGATTCCAAGAAGGAGAAGTTGGTGCTTGCTATCTCAGAGTTTTTGGAACTGTACAAGATAGATCGCAGTCAGAACAGCAACGATTCTCCAATGATGATTAGGTGAAAGAGGCAACTCGCACACGAAGCCAAGAAGCTTCAATGAGGAAGGTGTACGTCCTCTCTTTCAAAGATAGAATACCACGATTAAGAGGGAAAGAGGCTTTTAAAGACTACATTTTGAATCTTGAGACTTTGTGATCGTTTTCATATGGTTTGTGTGCTTCTGCTATTACACTTATCATTAAAGAACAAACATTACTTTTTGACCGACCCTCGCAAATATTTGGTAAAATAAGATGAACTCACTTGGGAAATAAAACCTAGGAAAAATAATTCTACATAAAGTTGGTTGACGCTGTCGTGCCAGACAATGTTTCGCACCATAATCCATCTTGCACATTTTTAAATCTAGCATTCCTCCGTACATTGAATATTGCTGCCATATCTAGTCTGGAGCTCCTACAATATATCTATACATTCCCGACAAACTCCAAAGAACAGTCTGTGATAATGTTATCAGTCCTGACTTGGCATCTTGACTTCAGTCAATTTTCCACCGCTACGATGTGGCTTCCCTCTGTCTTTTCTATAAACATTTTCATATTCTAATGAGTTCTCCTCCTTGATACATCGACCGCATTAATTTAAGCGTCCTGCAAATTGGCAACTAGGTCCCATCGTTTTACTGTTGAAATAACTAAATATAACCGCAAGTTCTATTTTAACAGTTTTTAACCTCACTACCGTGTAACTATCTTGATTCCTTGTCAGTTGAGATCTTCAAAATATAAATGCAACATCGATCGCCATCATTTGCCTTTCAGAATTCTGTTCTTTTACCGTGCTTTCTCTTTACTAAAGTCTTCTCATTCTCTTTCACTCTCAGTAACCCTTTGCGTCTTAGTGGCATTATCACCTTGCCTGGGGTAAAATTATTAAAAAAGTGACATCGTTGATTGTCAGGGATTGGTTTTATTTTACTAGACAGTAAAACAATTTCTACATATTAAAAATAAAAAATGAACATTTTTATTGTGAGTTAATCATTGAGTTGCGCCGCCATTTTTATCGCGTTTTTGTTCGTTAGATTTTGTGAATGAAAAAGTAAAGAAATGTTAAGCGTAAAAATATCTTTTGTTATCCTTCTGACTTCATATTATAAGTAATGGTATAAATGAATTCTGCTGAGTACAGATTAGTAATAAAAGTAAAGACAAAGGAACACGCGTTAATTCTACTTTCTTTCTTCATCCTGGGTATGACGATAGACTACATCCGGCAGCAAAGCCCCTGATCGGGAGATTGGAGGTTTTAAGGAGCGTGGAACCACCCTTTAATTGTTGTTCCCGAGTTCACTCTGAGAACTCGAGGTGGCAGAACATTATGGTCCCAGATATGGGCAAATAGTGAACTACCAAACAAAAGTCAAAACACTAGGAAAGTATAAAAATACGCTTTTATAGCAAAATGACCGGCAATACGTTTTTGAAGCAGAGAATATAGTGTTATAGGAAATAAACCCTATTTCCAACACATACATGCCAAAAAGATTCCATACTACAGCACACGCTGTTTAAATCAACCACGACAATATGAAATATTTAACCAATCAGAGAAAACTATTTTTCTTGAGCCTACTTTCAGGGAAAAATTATCATAAAACCATACGGATTTTGACTTTCAGGAGCAGGGATGTGACTGTCTCTAAGCCGTCCAAATACAAGAGAAGACGAGGCTACATAGTTTTCCCCTTCCCAGCGCGTGTCGTAAGAAACATGTGTCGGCGAATTCAAATGAATCATCTTCAACAACATGGTCGGTTAATGAATCTTCGCTGATGATCAGTCTTTTATCAACGACGTCTATTTACTGTGGACCAACTACTTAAGTCTGTTTGCAACCATCGATTTGACTGTGGACCAACTACTAAAAATCCTTTCTAAACTATGGATTTTTCTGTGGACCAACTACCCGAAGGCTTTAACTCAGCCAAAGACTATTTTTTACTCCCTTATGAATCTTGAATTCATTTACATGTCTGTAAATACAAATGATTTATTTAATAGGCTTACCCATGTTTTCTTTATTTTTATTTTATTATTGTTTGTTATTTGGATGTTGGGATTTTTAATATTAAAAAAAAACCCTGGACGACGGAATTTTTTACATTAATACAGTAAATGCTAAAAGTATTTATAGAAAATCATTATAAGTTATTTATTAGCTATTTAGGTAACTTGTATTTCTAATAGGTATATTAAACAAATCTATCAAAACTGTTCGATCACAGACGGTGCAATTTTTTTCTTTTTGGGGGGCGCTACAACATACGCCTTCTTTGTGTCCTTACTTTTCTGTAATTTGTTTTGTTACAACATTTATTAATTGTACTTTAATTCCAATGTCTTGTGTCCCTTTCACCCTGACTCGCACGAGTCTGCAAAATATTGTTTGCGGGACAAATACTATTGGAAGTCATAAAAGTATAATTTTTTTTGATTCCGCGATAAAACTTTAATTCACTCAAATGATTTCATATATAAACACAGCAAACGCTAAAAGTATTTATAGAAATTAATTGGAAATTATTCTTTTTAAATCAATTCAATCCAAGCAAGGCGATAATATCACTAAGACGCGAGGGGGGTTACTGGGAATGAAAGAGAATTAAGACTTTAGAAGGAACGGAAACCCGATCCTAAACAGGAAACAACGGATAAACCCAGGGTTGCTGGCACCCCGGGCAAGCTGAACTTTGGTGCCTGTACAAGTATAAATTTTTAAATTTTCACAAGAAAAACTGAAAATGTTGAATAACAAATTTATAGCCAAAGAATTTAATCTGTCTTTAGTCATGGACGACGGCAAGTATGTTTTTAGATTTAGTTTTGGAAGATCCCAAACACAATGTGACATGATGTCGTTCTCGACCTTAAAGGCGCCCCGGGCGACTGTCCGAGTTGCTAGAACCTTGAGCCGGCCCTGGATAAACCTCTACTCCTCGGAGGAATGTGAACCAAACGATAGATAAACCTATCTACTCCAATTTACTAGTCATTTAAGTAACTTGTCATAACAATGAAAGGATTTATGAAACAAATAAATCAAAAGTTATCCAATAAATACTTAGAGCATATATAGATATTTATTGAGATAATTAGTCTACAATAGGTAGGCATTTCAAAATATTAAGTTGGCTAGAAAGTCTTGACTCGCTTAGGAAGCAGAAAGAAAACAACACAATTTTATGGAGCAACATCAACATTCTTCAAAATATAGTTCATCATTCTTGACGATCTGCTGCCAGCAATTAGCCAGTAACCGAAACTGTTTCAGAAACCAGCCCGCTGGCTTTTATTGAATCAAAACAACTATAAACAAGCTTCATCAAAAGAGTTGAATGTAGCAGAAGAAATGTGCCATTGAGCGGAATAGGCCATAGTCACTCGGAGAAGCATTGGGATTGAATGGTGGATGTGGAAGAATCTCAACACCGTCCATCTGTTTGAACTTCTCTGGAGTCAAACTAGCAGTATGTGGCTTCGCATTGTCTTGCTGAAACCAAGCCTGACCTCGATTGATCAAAGCAGGGTACTTCTTCTTTAGTTTGTCGTACACGCGGTCTAGCTGCTGGCAGTACAGTTTAGTGTTGATGGCGCGATCAGAGGTGGATTCATATCTTTTGCAAGGAGATTTGCGCGTAAGTGAATACAACAAACCAGACTGGGATTGGAACTCAGCTGTCCAATTTCCAACTCTGGGCCGTTATTCATTACACCAACTGCACATCCAAGCTTACAGCAACTTGGTATTCACAAGTGGTCACCCATCTAGGTATTCACAAGTGGTCACCCATCTAGGTATTGACCTTGCTCGACGTTGCTTAACTTCGGCGTTCGTACGAGAAGTGGTGTTTTTAGTGTGATATAGCCGCGAGCCTAAAATAATTCTGGAGGTAGAAAGAAAATTAAACCTGCATTATTTTTTAAATATAAAATATGCTTTCGCGAGTTTCGTATACAAATGGGAGCGCAGGTTCGATCCCTGCTAGGAAACGCATTTTTTACTAAGATTTCTGGAATGCACGGTCCGATTGACGTCATACACACTATTTAATAAATGAAGACGGGGCGTCTATTTCAAAAACGAAGTATCCACTGTAATAACGTTTGAAGTAATAAAAAAAAGTCGGGTTAAAAATAAATCCATTAATTTTTTAGAAACTGTTTTATTTACTCTTCGGAAAATAAAATGTCAGTTTTCAAATAATTCATCTATGGGGAAGAGGATCTGTTTTTCTTAAAAAGGGAATATATAACCTTGCTTGCTGTGACGTTCTTCGTGGCTGGGCGGTAGAGCACACTAGTTCAAACGATTGTTTCTTCTACATAGAGGAATGCATTTTTCTTTACTAAGATTACTCGAAAGCACAGGCAGATTGACATAATACACACTGTTTAATAAATAAAAATGGAGCGTTTTTAAATACGAAGTATCCAGTGTAATATCGTTTGAAGTAATAAAATGTCGGAATAAAAATAAATATATTAATTCTTTAGAAAGACTTTATATTTGCAGTACATATTCAAAATCAAAAAACAGTGAAAGATTTTCTGCTCAAAATGAGGTTAACAGTGGCGCCATCAGGTAGGGAAAATGAAAATTAAAGTTAGTGATTCAACCTGCCTCGTGAACCAATCAGATCCCGTCTTTCCTACATGAAGCAGCAAGCGTCTTTGTTGTATTGATAGCTGTACACAGAATACAGAATGTCTTGTCAAGACGAACCAATGATAACAATGGGGAACAGTGTTGTGCTGAAAAGAAAATCTCCAGTCCAAATCAAACTTTCAGTCACTTCCTTACTTGATTGTGCTTCTGACTCATTCGATAGTTAAGTGCTGTTGTAAGAATAAACAAACTTGCAAATGGACATGTCTACAGTACTGGTCACTCGTCGTCTAAATGTGTTCGTTTTCTGAATTGCTTTGTTAAGTGCATCTACTTGCATAAAGACAAATAAGAAGCAGCTGTTATTTGGGCTCAAACCAGTTGGCGCCAAAACACTAATTATCAACTTGATGAGACTAGTATTCTTTAGTTCTTTGCTACTTACCTTTAGTGTTATTAAAGTTTTGCTCTTGTTTCTTTTCTCTCTTTTAAAATATTTTTTGTTTTCGTTTTATTGTTCAGATATCTTTCCAGCTGTCAGTGTTATCTTTGTTGAATTATCGTGCTCCTAATGATTCTCTTCGTTTTGTCCGCCTCGCGTTTCGTCTACCTTGCTTCTTGCTCTCTTTCTTGGCTTCGCCAATTTTCTTTTATCCCATCGATTTTTTTTTCTTTCATTCCTTATCTCTATTCTTTGTTTTATTGTTATTATTCTTGATTTCATTCAAGTGTTATTTTTCCGCTTATCTCCATCTTTTTTTGTTTTTTCTTGGCTTTCTTTACTTCTTGCCCTCGGTACTAATTTCATGGCATTTCTTGTTCCCTTAATTTAAATAATACCTTTATCATAACATTCTCGTGTATTTATTTTCGGGTCTTGAATAAAAAGGAGGGGTGGAATAAGCTGATTTGTAATAAGAACATATTTATAGATTTTTATACATTTATTATCATTAAATTTTTATGTCACGGGGTGCGTTTTGTAGATTCCTCAGAGAGGATGCAGTATTATGGTGTATGGAGGATTGGTTGGTGACGGACGAGTTTTTATGGTGAATGCGCAAAATGTAACGAGTGAATGGTTCGTGAGTCGGATTAGCTAGATATAAGATAGTAAGTGAAGACCAGCCTCAACCCCTCCTCCTTTTTCGGCCTCGTGCCGTAATTGTATTTATTACAATAAATATAAATAAGAACATATTTATTTTTTCAGAAAATTGATAAGCCGGCGTAAGTACGTTTATTGTTACAGACTCGAGAATGCAACACATCTAAGTCTTACATGAGACTACAGTGTAACCCGTATATAAGAGAGTTGTCGGGACCGGGGAAGAAGTCTCTTATATCCGGGTTAGGTCTATTTTGTATAGGTAAGTCTAGCTCTAATTTGGGACCAGAGAAAATCTCTCTTCTATCCGGGTTTCTCTCATATCCAGGTCACACTGTATATTTCTTTTAAATGTCCTGTACTAGGCCCGGGACCCACTCGAGGTCGAGGGTTACAATAAGGGGATAGTTTCTTTGGATAGGAGGGGAAAATAGTTAACTCTAGACTCGAACAGGCTAAGATTGTAGTGATCTGGGAAACATCCTCTTGGGAGTCTGTTCCACAGGGCATTGATTCGCGGGAAGAATCTGTTTGAATGGAACTTACTTCTCGCCGAAGGAATATGGAGAGAATGTGGGTGGTTTGCTACTATGTAAGTGGTGTGGTGGGTCCTAACCGTAAAGGCTTGAATTGGCGCAACCAAGGAATGTAGTCCATCCGAACACTTTCCATAGTAGTAGTGATATGAGAGACTCACCATATCCCGCCTGTGAGAGAGAGATTCAGTTCGTACGCGCTATTCACATTTTCCAAATTTTTGGCTAACACTTTATATATTGAAAAAAAAATGCGCGAACCGAATGTAGTACGGAAGTTTACCTTTGTGTGTAATGTTTTTTTTTTGGGGGGGGGGGATCACTTTTAAGTAGGTGGTTGAAACAAGTTGTTAGAATAAGTAATATTTTCTGTTATCCGTTTCCCCATATTTGGAAACGGCACCTTGAGCGCGTTTTGTGACACAGGCTTTTTCTTTATGTAACTCTCTACCTCGAGTGGCTCTTGGGCCTTGTTCAGGATGTAAAAAAAACAAAACAAAAAAACAAGAATTCTAGGAAAAAAATTGTAAACATTGACAAGAAATTCTTCAATTTCGAAAAACTTCAGCTGCTCCAGCTCTTTGTAGGAAAGTCAAGGAGGTGGAGTTTGATTGATTGTTTTCGGCTTATCAACCTTCAGTGTCTCAGCATAAAGAAAGATACCAAAGAATAAAGTTAACCGCTATTTATTCTCTAACTACTGGGCCATGCCCGCAAGTGTTTCTCTCATTTTCTTTCTCCTTAAGTGTCTTGCTGTTGAGAATTTCTGTTGTAATTTCAGTGTTTTCGACCAGCTGCAAGTACAATTTTGGTACACCCACGCGAGTTACCTATGAAATCTTTAGGTTATGTCAAGGCATCATAAATCAGGTTAGGTCATTACAAATAGTAATAATAATATTAGTCGTTTGCTAATAAGAAAAAATGCCATTTATTGACCGTGACTGTTGGTTGAAATTTATAAAATCTTTCTCTTAAAAAAATTCAGGAAAATAGGTTTCTCAAATTCAGTAGCTGATTTCGTTCTTTCCAGTATTGATGTGGGGTGAGTTCCTTCCTAATCGTTTGAAGTAGCGTGGGACGGAAACCTTTTGATGATGCCATTATTTTCTTATCGAATTCCATGTCTATTTTAGCTGTTGAAAGTCTGTAAGTGTTGTTTCTGTTGTTTGGTACAGTTCTTTGTGATTCTGTAACACCAGTCTACGTGATTCGAAGAAGGATGATCTTCGCCAAGAACCACAGGCTTCTCTCGTTTAAAGCCATTTTTAACGATTGATTTGAGGTTGCTGTTAACGTAGGCTTGTATCAGTCGATCAGTTATGACCAAGTAATGAATTAGGTCCTTACTGGATGCTCCTTCATCTCTGTCCTGTGCCCGATCTAAGGCTTATAGTCACAGTGTATGGAGTTGCGCTGTACAATGGAATTGGAGAGCCATGTGTATAATATTAACGGACATGAAAAAAAATAGACCAAAAAAAAAATTTTCTCCCCTGTGCATCACCGTTCGGTGGTGACTGTCCCTCTTTTCGCTCGGCCTCTGCACAGCTGTTGAACTATTGTTTCAAACATGACATGATCTACCATTTGGGATCGTTTGTCAGAAATATTTCTTTACGTAAAATCTGTTTGCAAAAAGGGTAAAATTCCTTAACTGTTTTGGTCGGCGAATAAAAGGCCAAGTGGTCTATTTTGCAACAAAACAACTACTCCTTGACTCTTCTTCAACTACGATATTAATTTGACCTCGATTTTCCTCTTGTCTTAATTGGTGTCTTCTCTATTAGTTCATTAATAATATTCATTAGGTTATATTTTTATTATTATTAAGTGATTCTTTTGGAGTATGATGGTAACCCTTACAGTTTTTATCACTGCTTTTCAGGTGTAATAACAGAAGGAGTATAATTCTTTCAAATACTTTTACATAATGACCGCAGGTTGTTAGTAATGATAATATTATAAGGACACATTCAGCATTCATTGACCGAGCAGCCAGTGCTACTTGACTTACACTTTTCTTGACTACCTGGCTAGCAGGCTGGGATCAAAATGTAGTACCTGTTCTCCTCATCAGTAATGTTAATAATAGCCGTTTCCTTATAAGGAAACATTCGGCATTCATTGACCGGGCAACCACTGCTGTTGTCGATTGAAATCTTTCTCTTAAAACAATTTTTCAGGAAAATAAGTTTCTCAAGTCCAGTAAATGTTATCACTCTTTCCTGTATTGAGAGGGGGGTGGGGGGTTCTTCCTAATTTTTTGTCTAAAGTAGCGTGGAAAGTCAAATCTTGATTATGTCATTATTTTCTCTTCAAGATACATATGTTATCCATTTTAGTTATAGTTGCTATTGAAAGTCCCCGAGTGATATTATTTCTGTTATTTGGTACAAGTTCTTTGTAATGTACTGACGCTACAGAATCACAATACTCGAATAAGAATGGTCCTTGTTAAGACCTATAAGTTTTGTTTGCTTCAAACCTTTTCAGTTATTGATCTGAAAAAGCAGTTTAAATCTGCTAACAGTTTAAATCTTTCTGAACGAGTTTGGTGACATGGTTGACATCCATATAAAAGTCTCGATCCGACGAGACTATTTAACGAGACTTGCATTAATTTATGGTCACTAAAATAGAGATTATTGATAATTAAACTAATTTCTTATTTTTAATGTGAATAGTCGCTCTATAATTATAAGTATATTTGGGCAGTAATTTTTCTTTCATGCAATTTGTATTAAAACCCGACGAAAGTTCTTAGTTAAATATTTTAAACTTTTTTGGTGATAGGACTATTGTTGGTATGTTTGGGTCAGTGTTTGTGACTAGCTAAGTTTAGAATTAAGAAAGAAGAACGTCCTTTTCCCCAATCCCCTTTTTGGCCTTGTGCCGCATTTTGTACCCTCGTACAAATAAATATCTATTTTTAATTTTTTTCTTTCTTCTGATTAAATGTTTGAAATCGGGACCAAGGCTTTAAACATTGTTCGAATTTTAAGTTCTTTCGCTTTTTATAAGACGTTTTCAACGTAATATTTGTTTTGGAAAAAAAAATAGCATTCGGACAATAATTGTACAGCCTTGACTCTGATGTCAAACACATCAGAAGGAATAAAACGTTCTTTCGTTGCTTTTTTTTAATACAATTGCGAAACACTAACAATCTTTCTATTTTTTTTCTCTTTCTCATTTTGAATGTTCATCATGGCGTTTTGGGTAAAACTTGATAAAATAATGATTATTATCATACTTCGAAAGAAAGAAAAATTATGCCCATCTATAATTCTTTTGCTAGTAACATTTGCTTTTAATCCTAATCTCTGATAATGTTAGTTTTCATCTCTCTCCCTCTCTCTCTCTCTCTGCTGAGTAATTATGAATTTTAGGAAGGTTTTTAAAAAAACTCATTATTCAAACCCACTCAAAAAGCTTTACTTTATGAAATTACCTCACTTGTTCAAAAACAAACTTCTGCTAATGACCGCCAGATGGCGTTGCCAAAGCAGTATATAAAGAAAAGACCTCAAAAGTCTCTCTCTCTCTCTCTCTCTTTTGGCTTTTATCCACATGATGCTTTGAAGATAGTATGTCTCGTTTCTTAAAGACTTTTCAGTTCCCAGTATAGGATAGCACTCATTATACAATGCCTTAAGCTTACCTGACTATACACAGGATTATTTAATAAGTCTACCATACCAACAAAAAAACTCTTCAACCTTTTCATACAAACTTTATACATATATACTATAAGGACGTCTCTCCTACACACATTCGAAAATGGATTTTTAAGTCTGTAGCCCAACACGAAGTTAGTAGCTGAATTTTGGTTTGAAGCTTTCTTTGTATAAAACTCAATTATCTGTGATTAAAATTCACCATTGAAATAATGTCTTTCCTTGTCTATGCACTTAATTTTTAAAATGTTTTAAACCGATTAATGCCCGCCATAAAATCTGGTATTTGTAATACTATTATTTATATATAATACAGTGTAACCTGGATATAAGAGAAACCCGGATATAAGAGATTTTCTCTGGTCCCAAATTAGAGCCATACTTACCTAAACAAAATAGACCAAACCCGGATATAAGAGACAACTCTCTTATATCCGGGTTACACTGTATATATAATTATTACTTCGAACGTGATTATAGTGGATAATCGTATTTGAAATAGATGTCCCATTTGATTTTTTTAAAACAGTGTGTATTACGTCTATCGGCCTGCGCATTCGAGAAATCTTAGAAAAAAAAAAGCACTCCCCGGTAGGGATCTAACCTGTGCCCCGCACTCCTTTGTAGAAGTAACCACCGTTTGATCCATCGTGCTTTGCCGCTCGGCTACAGAGAGCGTTACATTGTAGCAAGGTTTTGTTTTCCCTTTTAAGGAAAACACACTTCCTCATCCAGCTATTTTTCACGAAAGTCCATCTCGTTTCAGTTTCGTATCCGAAACGAAAAGAAAACAATTTCTAAAGACTTAATGAATTTTTCCACTGCGTAGGCCGATAGACGTAATATAATTAAAAGAAAATGGGCGTCTATTTCAAATACGGATATCTATTAAATAATGTTTGAAGTAATAAAAAATGTCTGATTTAAAAATAAATCCTTAATTCTTTAGAAATATATATTATTTGAGTGAGTGTGTGTGGGTGTACGTATAACATTTAATTGAGTGTGCGTGCGTATGTGTATAATGTTTGTCCGTGTAATATTTGAATGCATGTGCGTCTATGTATGTATAATATTGTGTGTGCGTGTGTTTAAAATTTGGTATATTTATAGAGGAAGAGTGCTCAACGTCAAAGCTTTTATTGATAGACAGCGTGTGCATCATTACCATGTATTGATTCCTATTATCGTACTGTTTGAAAGTAGTAAGAAATTATATATTTGTGTGTGTATGTGTCACCAAAAGAAAAGAGGTAATATATATACGGGTTCCAAGGTCGGGTAGAGGTTGCTCCTGCATCGATCTGGCATTACCATACTGTGACGAAAACCAATCTGATTGTATCATGAGGTATTGCTGGAGCGCCTCGGGTTAGTGACAATTTCGCTTCAGCTCCTATACTAAACTTAACTCCATAATTGTCATCATTTGATAACTTTGTTAGAGGAACTGCTCGTATTTTTGTAGCAAGAATTGGCTCAATTTATTGTATAATCAATCAGTTTCTAGGTCTGTTGTAGAATTCTGGTTTACACAAAGATCTCTCGAACATGGGAAATGGGTAATGGGCCCTATCCTGCGACGCTGGTAAATGACATGTTAATAGCTATGGGGTAGGGTGAATTCAAATTCTGTTTCTCCAAGACTGATTGCCTCAACTAAGGCTAAATAGTCCAGTCTTCCCTACTACTTTACCTATGCCCATATAATATTTTTCTGCGGAGTGGTTCACAATATAAAGTATTTCACCGTAATATTTTGTTTTAATACCAATTCTAACAATGCCCGTCGACTTTAGATTCTGACATTGTTTCATTTAGCACTAACGCCTTCGGAAAAAGGATGAACCCATCTTTCTCCAGGTGTAGGTTAAATAGCAGGACAAACTGAGCTCGAGATTTATTGCTCTCTCTCTCTCTCTATATATATATATATATATATATATATATAGATAGATATAGATATAGATATAGATATAGATATAGCATTTGTGACACAAGGCCAAAAGAGGGGAATAGGTTGATGCCGGTCGACACATACCTAGCTAATCAGATTCACGACCCATTCATTCGTTACAATTTACACAAACACCACAAAAACTCATCAGTCATAATTCACGCCTACATATATCACATGCACACAGGAAAACCTACAAAAACATCCCATGACATGAAAATTCGTATATATAAAATTATATATAAAAGTTTATCGATGATAAGCAATGAATGTGTGTGTGTGTGTGTGTGTGTGTGTGTGTGTGTGTGTGTGTGTGGACCCAAAAGCAAACTAAAATATAACAAAAACGCACAAACTAAAAATAATTGATGTTAGTAGGACCCGTCCAACCAAAGAAATGAGAGAGACCGCTGTATTCTGTCTACAGACAAAAATCAAGAGGCTCTCTCGCTAAGGGAGAGGGAAATATAAAATACGGACACAGGGGGGGAAAAACTGATCCAGTCAAGATGAAAAAACGTGACCAAAAACAAACTGGGAAGGTTGGGAATCTCGGCTTGGATCATAACCAAAGAAGACGGGAACAGACCAGGAACAACATTTACTCACATTAACTAGGTACACAAGAAGGGTGTATCCTAATCAGGAGAGGGCTCCACAGAAAACCGCCCCGATGAGACTTAGGGAGACTTAAAAAAAAAAAAAAAGAAGAAAATCAAAGCTAAACACGTTCACGCGTACCAGGCTTGCGCAGTCACCCACCCTTCGCTAAAATCTGTGGATAGCAAACGCTTTCTATCAGATCTGATCTTTATCCTCAAAGAATCTGACCAGATCCTGATGAGAATAGCGTTCACCTCGCAAGATTGCCTCCTTCCGCGTCGTCCAAATCCCCATTCGAGCCGTGGTTAGCAGCAACAGAAACATCACCCATTTCATTCCCGAATACGGGGGCGGCACATTGTTACACGCATTTTTTTTTTTTTTTCACACATTACAAGTCGTAACATTTCGTCCGAATTTTTACACTGTTTTGCTTCTGCGATTAGTCATTGCTGTAAAAAGAAAGCAAGACAAAGAAAAAAAAAAACGAAATACGGTCGTTCGTTTCAGTTTCAGTTTCTCAAGCTGTCCTTAAAAAACGCCTTTCTCCACTCTCACCCAGCGTCGATCTCCTTCGTTCTTTTATTGTGTCGCTAAGTACTCGATCCGGGTGTTTGGATTACATTCGTATAGGCATATGCAAATCGCGTCTCTCCCAACATCCTGGCTTGTCTATTGTGCGTTAATTCTACTCGGATAAATCAACCTTAACTGGTTAATGTGAGGTTCAGGTTCGAATCACATCAAAATCAATTCGGCTTATGGCTACAAACATTGCATGTTGCCACATGAATTCTTTTCGTGGCGTGCAAACGACGTCTTCTCTCGGAAACTCCTTCCTTACAATCATCTTGTCAAATCTTTTATTTTTATCAATTAAAACTTGAAAGATTAACTCAACTCTCGCATATATGTGGGTGAATCAAGAAGTCTGTAAACTAACATTTTGATAGGAAATTTTCACTATATAATGTTCGTATTGTATGATAATAGTCACTGCTGAATTAAATGTACTTACGAGACATGTTGCAAAATAAACAACATGTATTGTAAAATAAATAACTTTTTCATACTTATGCCGTAGATGTAGTGATGTACCTATGTAATTTCTGTGTGAATTTCTGGGATGAGAGCTTATCATTATCTGCATGTGGACTGTTCTACACTCAGGATTGTCCCATGGTATAATAAAACTAAGCGTTGGTTCGAGAATTCGGTGACATAATAATTGAGAGTTCAATCACTAAGTGGAAACGAAGGCGAGCAATAATTGAGTAATACTAAATAAAAATTGGTGAGATATCCCTAGACACGCCAACACTCTTAGATTAAATAAAAGGTTCAATTCAAAATCCCCTGCACGTTACCTGGATCGACAAGCACCTAATGAAGGCCGGAGGGCACAACGGCTGAAATGTTGTGATAATAACAACAAAGATAAGGATAATTGTCTACATGTAAATAAGATAAATATCTGTGATTTAAAAATCTGTATTTTCTATCACAAATTTATACTTATGAAATTGTTTTTATTTTTGAATTTTTATTTCTAGAAATTTTATTGTTAGTAAATGTAATTTACTCGAGATAAGTCATTTTTTGTTTACTTTTGAATTATTTTTTCTATTTATTTATTCATTTACTTAATTTTTGCAGGAGTTAAATTTTTCAATGCGTGCGCACACATTGGTGTGTGATTTTTATACATGTAGTCGCTTACCTATTAATGCTAACTTTTGGGGGAGACAGCGGTCATTAACAGGGTGTAGATATTTATTCCGGATTATATAACATTGGCATCCTAAAATTTCAGGAACCGGTTCTATGAAGGCATCTAATCTTTAGAAACCTATTTTTCTTATTTTCTTTCCAATCTGAAAATAGAAACATTACTTTATCGTATCAAAAAGAATTAAACCATTTTGATAATTTAACAGAAAATATTTATCTATTAAGATATTTCCAGATTGAAATTCTGTTTTCATCATATTTCTGTTCAGAAGTTTGATGCTTTTTTACTCTAGTGTCATCAGCAGGTTTATGGTTTCTTCACCACATTCGAACTGAATCGCTGTAGTCCCAAATATCCAATGGAAGGCCTATCAAATTTATGAGTAGATTTGCCATATTTCTTCTCTAGGTGCGTATACGAGTGTAGTGCAACCAACATTTTACCTAGACCATCGGTTATTAATATATAAGATTGTTTCGGATATTCCAACAACCGGTTCGCTAAGCTTTTATAACTTTAAGAATAGCTTCGCGCGAACCCACCACTTATAGGATGCGATGGATAAATTGTCTAAATTACGCAAAAATGAAAGTAACTCTGATATTTCATTTAACAGATTTATTTACCAAAATTACATGGAAATATCTTGAAATACTAAAGAGTAAGTTTATTCAATAAAATCACCATCGGCTTCAACCATGGCCACCAGATGACTTAGGAATCTTCTGCAACTCTTCTTGACGCTGTCCTTGTTTAAGTTGATGAATGCTGCATAATCTTTGCCTTCAGTTCATCGTTGGTGTTACAAGCAGTTTTGTTGGTCTCTCGCTCAGCTGCACCCCACACATAATAATCAGGGTGGGGGGTTGCAGTCTGGGGAGTTAAGTGGCCAGATGTAAGGGGTGATGTGGTTGCAGAAATTGTCTGACAATCATGACTGGATTCTTCTGTTTGTGTGGCATGCTGCAAAGTCCTTTTGCCAGACATAGGCTCTTCCAGCAGCCACTCTCTTGATCCAGGGAAGCACTACCTCCTCAAGGCACTTGATATAGGCCGCCATGTTGAGTCTGAGTCCCCCAACAAGAAATTTGAGAGTTCATTTCTTATCAGAACGATCAGAGTGAGTTTTCCGAGCTGCCGTACCTTCGTAATCACCATAAGACTCGTCCAACTCTTTTCGAATCCCTTGAACTGTCTTCAGATTGACATTCAAACATTTTGAAATGTTCGTACTGGAGCTTCCGGCGCGAATGTTAAGCGGTATAACATGGCGTTTCAAAATTTCTGTCGGCGTGTATTGCGTCATGGTGCCCAAACTGACCCTATTAAACTGTTCAATAAACAAAATCAAGCGTGAAATTAAGAACATAAGATTGCGACAATTTACCCATCGCACCCTCTATACACGTGACAGAATAAAGCCTATAATTAAGGAGGATGAATGCGGAATCGGCGAACTGAGTTAAAATTTCGGGCTAGTCTATTGCGTTCACCTTCACTCTAAAAGCATGAGTCCATCTTCTCTCTCTTCTCCCAGCTAGGGGTTAAATATCAGGGTAGACTGAGCTCTCTAGCATTGGGTGGTAACCAGTCTAAAAGAAGAAAAACTCTGAATTCAAATCCGTAGGTAAGACAACAGGAAATCGTTCCACTTACCTTTTCCAAGAAGTCACAACAATTGAATTGAGAATGAGAGATAATGAAGAAAAGGAACTTGTGGATTGCTATATAATCTTCCACGCCCTGAAGTAGCATGGTATTAAATTTTATTTTTTTTAAAGAAATCTACAATATAAGTTTTATTATTTTTGTACATTTTATGGTTAATGCCGGATTTTACAGTGGACATTACTTGATTAAAATACAAGTGTGTTTGTGTGCCTTCTAAGTGTATACAATTATATTCGTGTGCGTGATACGAATGTTTATCACATCATTGTTTTCCCTTTCTTTTTAAGTCTACCTCATGCGCCCTCTCGGCGTTGTAACATCTTGACCGCCACTCTATCCCACCTCGAACCCTCTACTTCCCCGCCCAACATCCTGACCAAACTGACAAGAGCCAAGTTAAAGTCGTCTGACTTAGAAAAACAAAAGGAGCCGTGTGTGATTAAACTGGAAATACATAACATTTTTCTTGACGAAAAAGCCGGCGATGGTGTTGATTTAGTTAGTGTTAAAAAGAAAAAGAGAAAATAATTATACATTTTTATTTTATATCTACTTTTGACTGTTCTACTTTCTGAAATTCTGGATTCCCACTTTTGTATGTAAAAAAAAAAACACTGTAAGTAAGAGTAACTTTATTTTATTATTTTTGATTTGTCATTCCCCATAGTACTTAGGTTTTAAATTTTAAAATTAAACTTTGAACAATGCTTTAAAGTCGAAAAAAAAAAAATGTCGGAAATATGTGGATTGAAAATTGACATGCATTACATTTTTTTTTTTTTTATTTGTTTAAAAAAAACATTGATTTTAAAATTGTTTGATCTGCAAGTTTCTGACCACACCAGTCATTGTTTTGTTTAGTAAGTGCTTGCCGATTTGGAAAAAATAAGTGGCGGAGTGTAAAAGAGTTTTTTTTTTTTTTTTATATATCAAATAATTTAAACTTTAAATTATTATTAAATATTTTTTTTTCGTTTGATACATTGCGGATACAGTGAAAAAGATCACAGGTTGGAACAGAAGGCTAAAGATATCAACCGGAATATTATCATTTTAAAAATAGCAACCATAAGATGAAAAAGAAAGTTGTAAAGAAAAATTTTATAGTAAAAAAAAAAATTAAAAATGATACTTAGTGTCGTATCCCTTCAGGATGCGTGCTTCTAAAACTTTTTTTTGTAGCTCTGAACTCTAAAGAATGTTTTTTACTTTTTATCCTTACTAGCCCTTTCAGTCCCTATTCTGCTATGATTTATGCAAACTTGTTAAGTAGGTTGATGATGGCTCGCCACAACTTCCTATCCTTTGTATCTCTAAACAATGTTTTCCCCAATCCCTATTCTGTCAATCGTTTACTTTAAACTCATTAGGTAGGTTATTCGCGGTTTCCTTCTGTCCCTTTTGCCATCAGTATGTCCTTAAAGTGTCAAATTCTCTGAGCTTTCTTTCCTCATTGTGTATCAAAAACATTTCAACTTCCTCTTTCAGATTCTAAATGTCTCTTTTGTTCGCATTTCCCTTAAAACTTTCTCGTTGCTCGCATGATATTCTGCGCATTATTTTGAATCAGTGCAACTGAAAAATAAATCAACTGCAGCATGTGTAACCTAGTTAAAACATAAACAAGAACATTTCAGAGTAATAATATATTTTATTATAAGTACAACGTAATTTCAAAATGTTGCCATTTTTGATGGCTCGTGATTGTTTAAAATGTGTTATGGCAGAAGAGTTCTTAATATCTATTTGAACATAGAAATCAAAATGCATAGTGACTGTCAGTTTTACGTCTCAAACTAGCTTCAGACCATATGTATGGATCTGTCTGTTTATCGCTCCATCTGTCTGTAATGGAAAATGAATTCTAAAAGGAGAGGCATGAATCTCATAGCTGTTAAACTGGCTCTATTAAAGTTTCTTGATTGTTTTTTGTGTGCTTGTTTTCACAAAAGATGCTTTTCTCTCAGCAACTCAGCTAACCTCTCTGCACCCCACCAAATGACAGAATCTCAAAGGTCTATTCATAGCATGATATGGTTTCTGTTATCTGGTACAGTTCTTTGTTCATGATTCTGTAACACCAGTACATGAAGGATGGTCCCCATTAAGACCTACACGATTCACTTGCCCGAAATTTTTAATTATTGCAAAAGTGGTTGTATACATCTGACAATTTAGATATTTCTGAACAAATTTAATGATCCATGCTAATGTTTTGATTCTGTAGCAACTTGCGGTGTTGGGCGAAACAATCAGTTATATGCTGTGCGTGATACATGCTTAGGCGATCATGTATCTTTCAATACATGACTGACAAGGCAGATTTTTCCTGCAGTAGGTTGCCA
This sequence comes from Acanthosepion lycidas, assembly GCA_963932145.1. Classification (NCBI taxonomy): domain Eukaryota; kingdom Metazoa; phylum Mollusca; class Cephalopoda; order Sepiida; family Sepiidae; genus Acanthosepion; species Acanthosepion lycidas. The sequence goes on along the minus strand of OZ010593.1, from coordinate 2,985,207 downwards.
AATTTAATGATCCATGCTAATGTTTTGATTCTGTAGCAACTTGCGGTGTTGGGCGAAACAATCAGTTATATGCTGTGCGTGATACATGCTTAGGCGATCATGTATCTTTCAATACATGACTGACAAGGCAGATTTTTCCTGCAGTAGGTTGCCAAATTTAATGATCCATGCTAATGTTTTGATTCTGTAGCAACTTGCGGTGTTGGGCGAAACAATCAGTTATATGCTGTGCGTGATACATGCTTAGGCGATCATGTATCTTTCAATACATGACTGACAAGGCAGATTTTTCCTGCAGTAGGTTGCCATTTCTTTCTGTGGTAGACCATTTGCCATCCAAGGCTATAGAACCTGGTCTCTCCTGCTATTTACCCATAGCTGGGGGGAAGAGGATTCATATTATTAGGGTATTAGCATGTAAGTGAATGTAATGGATTCAACTGGAATCCACTACCGCTACCCATTACTCACCATGCCGCCCCTCCACGTTGGGCAAAACTCAACTTTTTAAAATCTCCTTCATGAAACCTTTGTGTTATATTTGTTTTTGTGAGACGTTTGTCATCTTATAGTAGCTGCTTTTTTATTGCAACCTCCAGACTTATTTTTCTATGTACCGTGTCCCTTAAGGATCATGGTACTCCACGACTTCCTTTCTAGCTTTAAATATCTTTTGTCTTTGGCTATCACTCATAAGCCTTGTTCTGTCAACCATTTCCACAAGCTTGTTAGATAAGTTATTTTCTTCTTTTCTTTGTTTCTTGCCTTCAATATATCCAGTTAGTGGCAAATTCTCTAAGCCCTCTTTCCTCATTATGTGCCCAAGTAATTTCAGTTGTCTGTTTTTGATTCTATGTATTCTTTTTTGTTTTCATTTTCTCCAGAACTTTTAAGTGCTCATATGTTCAGTCCATGGTATTCTCAGCTTCCTTCGGTAAAAACATATTTCTGTTGTTTCTTCATCTGTGAGATTGTTCAGCATTTGCTGTCATACAGGAAGATTGATATTACGTAAGTTTAGTATGTAAACTATGAATTGGAGACTCTCAAATAAAAAAAAAATTCAACATCTAGAAACTGTTTTAACAAAGGAGGGAAGATGCATTTATAATCGAGATTTTCGGTTGATTCTCTCCACATTTAAATCTGCTTTTATTGACTGGTTATAAAGCAGCGATGCTGGACAATCTCCTCACGGATGAAGAAGAGACATGAATCAACAAAAGGGTACTGAGAATGCCATGGATCGGACATGTGAGCAACAATTAATTTTTAGAGAAAATGGAATCAAAAAGGAAACGTATACTTAACACTAGAAAGAGATAGTTGAAATTTCTATGGTTACATAATGAGGAAAGATGGCTTGGAACATTTGATACTCACAGGGTATATTGAAGGTAGGAGGGACAAAAGAAATCAATTAGCTAGTGTAAATGAATGGCAGAACAAGGTTTAAGAGAGATAACAAAGACAAAACTTACTAAGAGCTACAAAGTAAAGGGTTTTTTTATTTGTTAAAAAAGAAACTACAAAAAATAGTTAAAACAAACGTTTGAGGTAACATTTAATTTATAAGGGCACATAACAGAGACAGATAACACAGCATTCTGAGTAAGCGATAAACTACATCTGCATCCTGGGTAAGACAATAGACTACATATGATATCAAGGCCTCTGATAATGAGGTTTTGAGGAGCGTGGAACCACCTCTTAATTGCTGTTGTTCCCAGGTCCACCCTGATCCAGGTTGGTAGCACCTGTTAGGGTCTCAACTATGGGCAAATAGTTAACCCCCAATCCAGGGTCAAAACACTATGAAAGTGTAAAAATAGGTTTTAATACCAGCAATAAATTTTTTGAGGAAAATTATTACCAGCACACATTATTAAAGCAAAAAATATTACCAGCAATACATTTTTATAAATAATAATTACCAGCAATACATTTTTGAAGAAAAAAATGTTATCAGCAATAAGATCTTGTTGGCATCAGATAACCCATTGAGGTGTTGATATGCCGTAGAACAAACCAAACCTGACAACATAAGCCGAGTTTTAAAAACGGATGATAAATTTATTGTTAACACACAAAGATGAAAGAATTAAACAAATTAAGTGTATTATGTGCCAAATGATGGCCAATAACTTGTATAAAAAAATAATTAATGCAAATGAAATATGCCTTTTTAGAATAAAAATTACAATATTGCATAAGGTCCTCAGAAAAGGTAAACAACATAAAAAATAAAATGAAGGAGAAAATACTATTACTAGTTTTCAATGAATAGGTACAATTTTCGAAGCTAAGTCTGTGATAATAATGAAGAATAGAAAAATCAAACCAACTGATTAATTTCCTTTGATGTAAGGGCGGCTTTCATGTTCCTTTCAAGTCTCGTCTGGTGGTCGTCAAATTTCTTCTGTGTTGATTTTCTTCCGAGACTGGGGCGACCTGGGTTCATGCAGCAGCTGTTCACCGACCCCTCGAGTTCAATCCAAGGTCCCTATTTATTTGTTCAGGTAGGCTCCGAATTCACTTCTCAGAATTTGGAGGGAAACCCTATGATTGGTTCCGAACGAAAAAGAAAAGCAGTCAATTTCCCACAAATTGAAATGTACCAAAAATGTTTTTGAAATACAAAAGTTTAGGCAAGTCCCAATGCAATGTCACTTTTCTCTCAGAAAAGCAAATGATACATGCTCAAGCAATTTCTTACAAAAGGATAGGGCATTGTAGAGAGCCCAGGTTGTTAACGGCCAAAAGGGACCACTTCACAAAGGAGTTTGTATAAATGGTCGGAAGAACAAGGGATTAGGAGAGTTAATAAAAAGACAAAATTTATTGAGAGCTACAAAGGACAGGAAATTGTGGAGAGCCATGATCGCCAGTGTCGAAAAGGGACATTGCACACAGAAGAATCTCCAATGCAGAGCACTCTACTGTGTTTGTTATTAATATTCTTCATTCTACAGTCTTTATGTTTACAATCATTATGGAAAAGATTTGTCTTGTGAAAAATGGGAACTGACAGACAACAGTGTCATGAAATGAATTGTTGAAAGGTTGTGGTAGCAAGAAATGGTGGAATAATGGATAGTGGCTTGGATTGACAAATTACATTCACTTACGTGCTAATACCCTTGGGAGAAGTATGAATCCTCTTCTCCCCCAGCTATGGGTAAATAGCAGGATAGACAGGGTTCTATAGCCTTGGATGGCAACTGGTCTACCCTAGAAAGAAATGGCAACCTACTGTGAGAAAAAAATCTGCCTTGTCAGTTATGTATCGAAAGATACATGATTGCCTAAGCATGTATCATGCATGGCACATAACTGACTGACTGAACAACAAAAAAAGCAAAAACAATATTTTGAGAAAAAAATGTTTTTATATAAAAAAAAATGAAAATTGATGACATTTTAAGTTTTTTTCTATTTTTAATAAATCAGTTTTATTTATTTCTTTTGAATGACATCATTTCATTATGTTTTGTGTTATGTTTATTTAAAAACTACAAATAAGTTTCTGTGATATTTGAATATGTTTACCTTTGTTGAGCATCAAATAAAAATATACTTTAATTAAAATGAAAGGATGCATATCGTGGTGCCGAAATATTTTGGGCTCAATGCACTTCCCAAAATCTGAACAAATGACCAAACATGTGTAAATTAAGTCTTTATACATTGGATCGGCACCAAGTGTTGGTTTGGTTTAAATGTTATAGTCTATTATTTGTTTTCCTTTTTCAATATCAGATAACAAAAATGGTTAAAACTATCACAGATGGAATTTATTAAATGCATACATCAAAATATTCATTTACTCTATTGATTAGTGCCTGTGAATTTTAGCAATGGTAGTAAGCGGATAAAATCTTATAAACAAATAAATGGCAAATTTTGTATGTCTGTCTGTCTGTCTGAAATCCCTCTAACTGGGGCCACATTTGCTCTACATAGACATATTATACCTTTTTGGAATTAGGATAAGACCGGGATTGAAAATCTGTCCTTCATATGATGCTTGAACATCCAGTATTGGGATTTATGTTTGGATAAGGAGGGAACAGTTAAAAATTCAGATCTTCTTCTAAGTTCTAAATAAATAAAGGGCAAATTTTGTCTGTCCATCTGTGTGTCTGAAATCCCCTCTAATTCAGGCCACATTTGCTCTACATAGACATATTATAAGTTTTTGGAATTAGGATGAGACTAGGATTGAAAATCTGTCCTTTATATGGTGCCTGCACATCCAGTATTATTGATTTTAAAAGTTTTTAATTTATATTAAGTTTAAAGTAACACAAAAATTTATATTAAGTTTAAAGTAACACAAAAAATTAGAATGTAAAATTTTGTTTTAAATTCAGTTTAAGATATCGCCAAAACACTGAATTGAGAAAATCGATTTTATTTCTTCAAAATGACAAGAAATCAGTTAAAGTGAGAGGTTTCATGACGTGAGGTTTTGAAGTTCCACAGAGTTTGCGATTTGAAGAACTCACTTTTTGGCATGAATTGTGTTTTTGGCGTAATTGGACTCATAGCTTGAATCGGAGTTAAAATGAGGTTCCATGGAGTGAATTGAGGAATTCAAAGTTATTTCTTCATTGCTGTTTTCTAAGATCGACCAGAGGTTCCTTTAGTTTGGGACCAGAGACCCTATTAGCCCACCTTAGTGATAAATAAAATTGTATTTGAGCAGGGTTTATGAATAGTGTAATGGTTATCGGCGAGCAATGTTCAAATCGTGACCTAGTCTGTTGGTTCGTTTTTTTTTCTTTTTTTTATAAAAATGTTAAACAGCAGGATGGACGGGGACCTGTAGCCTTGAATGGCAGCCAGTGTAGAAGATGGTAACAGGAAACCACTATATTACACAAGAATCCATGGGAATTCACAGAAGAGGAAACTGTTGGGAGCCATGATCTCCTGCTATCTGAAGGGAGATGGCAGTTAATTAGCACTGGTCAAATTTCAATTCAGTCACTAGTTATGAAGTGGTGCATTACTCTTTGATGCTTTACTCCTGGGTATGACTGATAAACTACATCCGGCAGTAAGACCTCTGATCAGGAAATTGGAGGTTTTGAGGAGCATGGAACCACCTCTTAATTGCTGTTGTTCCTAGGTCCACCCTCACCTAGGGTGGTAGCACCTGTTTGGGTCCCACCTATGAGTAAATAATGAACACCCAAACAAAATGAATATGCCGCTAAACAAAATCAACCAAACCATATATTTATAAAAAATACGTTTACTCTGAAAGTATAAAATTATGAAAAAAATATATTTAGATGGAAGCATAAAATTGTGTTCAAAATATGTAGATGTTGGCATTAAATAATCCATATGTCGCTAAACAAAATCAGCCAACCAATCTTAATGCCTCATAGATGGGGAGGGGAGCATTCATTTTATTTATTAATTATTATTATTATTTTTTTTTTTTTTACATTTTCTGAAACTCATGGTTTTATTTAGACAACCTTGTTTATTAATTTTGCACATTTTGGCTTTTTAAACGATTTTCGACCCGTTTTAAGCCCCCTTCTCTGTTTATTGCATATGGGGAAAAATTCCAACCCACTAATTAAGACCTCTTGTATTAAGTACTTAAGAATTTACAATTCCAGAGGCAATTGTATTGAACATCTAATGAAAACAAGCAGGGTTGGCGTTAGGATCTTGAGACTTTGATATAGGGCCTTCCTCTACTACATGTCGATTTCAAAGTTTCCCAACCTGGAGGCCACAAACCCTCAGAATTGGTTGGAGTGGAAGGTGTCAGCACTTTTTTTAAATTACCAAAAATCAGGAAATTATCGAATTTAAATGAAACTTTCAGTACATATTCATTAATTATTTACTTTTATAATAAATAGTTGTTTTTTTTTTTTTATTTGAAAAAGAAATCTGAAATAATGTTATTCTTTTCTTAATAACCACCAATATTTTCATGACTAAATTTTACTATAAAAAAAATGTTTGTTACAAATTTTTACATTTCCATAAAGATTAAATGCCGATTCTCTCCGCTGAAAAAAAAAGTTTTACAAAGATTCCAAAAAAACACAAATAAAATTTGTTTTTAAAAACAGTATTTCAGTTTTCGGGAAAATTTTTCATGTGTTGAAATCTTTAAACATTTTTATTTTTTAAGCGATCACTTCCTCGGTTTTATCTCTCTAAAAATGTAAAAAATAGGGACTAGAAATTTTATTTTAATTACTAGCCATGGACCACTGATTAGTATTACTATTAGTAAAAAAAAATTCAGAGATCCTCCTTAGTGATATCAGAATAAGAATGATTTTACCGTGATATATTACACTCTTAATTGATTTAAAATAACTGTTTAGAAAGAAAATTACAATTTAAAAAAATAAGCGCTATTGAAATTAGCACTTTTGCCCCACTAGGCAGGGGGACCCATATGCGGTTGGAAGATTAGGCGTAGTAAGCACTGGCCCTGTCAATTATTATAGTTGATGACTGACAATAAAAATTAGGTACAAAAAAGTAAAAAGTACAAAAAAAAAACACTAATGAAACTAGCACTTTTGGGGGCTCAACCTCATCGGGGGTTTCCTGCGTAGTACGCACCGTACCAACCATACAGATACATAATGTATATTAGTTGATGGCTGGCAATGTAATGTCGGTTTAAAAATAATTTTTAAAAGTGGTGGATGGCCATAAAACAGTGCTGAAAAAAAAATGGCAGAGGCCACAACAAGGCCCCAAAAATGCAGTTGGGGGTAAGACATGCTGGCCCTGAAAACAAGACTTAATTTTTCATACACAACATTACATTTTATTTTATTCAACTATCTACAAAAGATGGCCCATCTCTCCAGGGTGGGTGTTTATATATCTGTCATGTAGCTTGTTCATGTGCTAGCATCTGGGCCTACTATGTGGATCTGTACTCAGTGGCTAGAAGGTTACTTCAGGTCAACCATGCACTTTACTGCCTTGATGGTCTGATGTGATATTGAGTATATACTACAACCAGAACCATCCAACAGCAACAGAAATGTGTAACACATGTATCTAGAAATGAAAATGATATAATGAAAATGTTGACTTTTCATGCTACCAAACTTCCAAAGTTTAATATTCCTAAAAAAAATGTTTAAAAAAAGATTTCATAAACACCAACTGACAATAAATGTTAACATTTTGATCAATGAATGCCAAACATTTCCTGTATAGAAACAACTATTTTCACATTTATTATTTAGATCTGGAAACATGGATGACAAACTAAAAATTGGCTATTGTATTAATGAAAATAACATTAATGTTAGTTTAATTCATAGCTCGGTGCTGTTACTGTCTGTTGTTTCCAGAACATAATATTGAAGCTAACTTCTGGGTATTATAAATCTAATGTCTTCAGCAATCATTTTTTACCAGTGCTCATATTGCAATTTTTGCTGTTAAAAACATGCAATGATAACTACAAAAATTGAAATATGAGCACTGGTAAAAAATGATGCTCATATTGCAATTTTTGCTGTTAAAAACATGCAATGATGACTGCAAAAACTGCAATATGTGCACTGGTAAATAAATAGTGTTGATGATATTAAGTTTCTAATACCCAGAAATTCACACACAGATATCCTCAAGGACACATGGCACAGTGGATAAAGGCATTAGTTAGATTCAAAGAATGTGAGTTCAATACCTGGTGGTGGAGAACTTGGAGAAGGAAATTAATAGGAGATAACAGATAACTGACATCCATTAAACATGGCATGTGGAACTAGAACAGTCTACCCCAGCGAGTGAAATAAAGAGTTCAGTTCGACATTCCAAATGCCAGAAGAAGGCCCGAGCATACAATGGCTGAAACATTGTGATAAATATGGCAACAAAGATGAGGACAATAGTCCAAATAATGTAAATAGTGTCCATTATACCTCATCTCAAAAATATAGACAGATAAATTGGGTTAGAGTTTAAGGGGTTATAACAGGCAGCTGAAGCCAAACAAATCTATCTTTCTGATGTTACTCTTTCATGGAAAAAGCGTTCCACTGAACTCTGCCATTAAAGAATCAGGTCTCAATTTCTGATCACGGAGATAACTAAGCACAGCCAGCCCCAAGATGATGTGATTAGTTCAGAATTTTTACCCTGTAACCAATCTAGTGGTTACAGTTCTCAACAAGTCTAACTCTATGTATGGCCGACTATCCATAAAATTGTATATCCTTTCTAGGTGCAGACATGTCTCATAAATTGAAGGCATATATGGTGATTCCCCTTCATGACAAGTATTCTGAGAAATTCAAATCCATTATCAGCACATTCTTAAAGAAAGTTTGATGACCACAAACATAATATTTAGGGTGGTGCACCAAACATGCTAATATCCTTGGGAAAAGTATGAATCCTCTTCCTTTCCCTCCAGCTATGGGTAAATAGCAGGACAGACTGGGTTCCATAGCCTTGAATGGCAACTGTTCTACCGCAGAAAGAAATGGCAACCTACTGCAGGAAAGATAAGCGCGTATCACACATAGCACATAACTGACTTCCCAACATACCCTTGGGACTTCCCTGACTGGTTTCTCATGGTTTCTCATCACAGTAGCACTAGTATACATAGGTAAAATTTTAACTCCCACTACCTGCCACATGACTCTATTATTCTTGTACATTATTTTTATAAACTAACAAGAAATCATCCCCAGTAGAGAAAAGTCCCCATTCTTTTGGCCATTACATTTCACAGCAAAAGAATTTATTGATCTGTCCTTTTATAGTCTTGAACAGTGCCACCTAGCTGTCATCTTTGCAGATAAAATGGGCTTAATCCAAAGAGGTTCCCTGTCAGTTGTTAATTCAATTTGTCAGATAATGTGAATAGACTAGAAAGAATTAACTGATATGAGATAAGCTCTAAGTATTGAAAGTGGAATGAGAACAATCTACATCTATGGACTGAATAAAGGGCTTGATTCAAAAGTTCAAAAAGGTTAGCAAGTATGACAGAGATTAAGTCTCGAAGGTACAATGGCTGAAATGTGAGTATAACAAACAAGATGAGTATATAGTAATCCAAATATATATATATATATATATATATATATATATATATATATATATATATATATAATCATGAAAAAGAAAAAATTTCCATTATAAATCATAGTTGCATTAGTTTCATCAAAAGCAGTAGAGATTAAGCTTTTTATGAGTTTACAAAAGGATTTTTAGTTTGATAATAGAAATCTATCTGACTCGAAGGCAGTGTTTAAATTCAGAAATTGATAACAGCTTGTCGGATACTTATCAAAGACAATATTTTAATCTCCTTTTGTTGCAAGAGATAACTGACTGCATTATGCTTTCTGGCACAGTATCGGAGGTGTACAGAGACTTATCCTCGTTTGCTGTCACTAAAAGTAATGGCAATCTGGAGTTAGTGAAAAAACAATGTCAAAGACCAAGATGTTTGCTGACCTCTTCTCAGCCCATTTCTTTTGATTTTCACTGACAGAAAATAAAATTTCAACTCACTGAATTTGTTTCAATTGACTAAAGACCAATTTCTGTTCAATTTTCTAGGATTTATCTTTGTTATTTACATGCAACCTACTGTTCTTATTGCTGTTATCATCACAACATTTTGTGTTCTCCAGCCTTCATCAGGTCCAGGTAACCTTCATAATGTTGAATAGAAATGGAAGGTCTCATTAGATAATAGGATACTTCCACAGGCAGACATTGGAGAACATAAGTTACCTTCTCTAGTGTTATATAAACAATTAAGTGGCCAGGGACCAAGTGTATTTTTGTATTTGTATCTCATTGGTATGAGAATAAGGTAACTCAGAATTATTACTAACATTGTCAATAATAATACCCTTGGGAAAGGTATGAATCCTCTTCTTCTCCCCCAAGCTATGGGTAAATAGCAGGACAGACAGGGTTCTGTAGCCTAGGATGGCAACCTACTGCGGGAAAAAATCTGCCTTGTCAGTCATGTATCAAAAGATACATGATCGCCTAAGCATGTATCGTGCATGGCACATAACTGACACTCTTTATTTGATTAATATACAGGGGTAAGTTGGAATCAAATACAGATCAAATATGGAACAGATTCTGACAGAATGATAAGATAAAGAACAAATAGGAAACATTTATCAGTCTAACATGTTTCACTTTTATTAAAACTTCATCAGAGAATGATATATGGAGAAAAAAGAAATTCTGATATTTTTACTTTTGTGTTTGATTTTCCTCAGTTAATCATGTTTCACGAGCATTCAATTTTCTTTTTTAAACAAATGTTAGTATAATCCGTGGTGTTCCAAATTCAAGGAGAGGCAATATGTCCATTCAAAGTTTCAAGAAATTAACAGATTCCAGGCCTAACTGAAAATCCATAAATATTGTTTATGTATGTAAGTGTATAATAATTTTAGTTTGTCTATGTGAGATTCAGATGATGATGATGTTTATTCATATACAGGGGTAAATTGTTCTTGTTCCACTGCCCATGACTAGGGATATCTTGTCTAGTCACTAAATTAATGATCCAACCCCTAAGTGGAGATTGACTGCACTCAGCCTTCTTGAACACTTAGATTTATTAAGTTTTTAGGATTTATTAAGTAAAAAAAAAAAATACTTTGTCTGACCTTTGTAGTTTGGCAACACCTTATATCCCTTTATGATAATGGATGAATCTTGAAGAGAGAAATTAATTTCTCTTGTTTTAGTAACAAGAGAATTTCCCCCAAACTAAGATCTTGTCTTGTTTTATGTCTGAGTTGATAACAAAAACAGTAAATGATGTTTTATTTTAAGTGGCATTACATAAAAATGTTTTATAAATATTGTTAATTTAATAGTGATACCTGTAATAGCAACTAAATTAATCCTAAGTGGTGTGCATACAAAAACTATTCATCTTTTAAATTCCTGGACAACGATTGTTTGCTTAGATGAATTCTGGTCCAATTGCAAACTGGGTCACTGGAACACTTAGCTGACCTTTTTAATGTTATAAGTTGTTTGTCAGGTTAAAGAATCACTTGAGAGTTATAGTCATATCATGTTTGAATATTGGTTCTCATACAATCAATGTAATTAAGCAACACTGAACCTGATCAGCACCAAGATGGGAGACCACTTGAGAATACCAGGTATAGTAAGCCTTGATGTATGGGTGGTGTAATGATAATGGCTTGGAATTGGAAATCAGATTCAATTACCGATTCCAGTCAGGCTTGTTATATTCACTAACATGCATGGGAAAGTTATGGATCCATCCCTTCTCTCCCAAGCTATGGGTTATTTACTCAGACTTGTATCAGTGAATAATTATGTCCAAAAATTCTTTAAAATCTAAAAATATTATCTGGCTTTAAATAACCTGCAAAAGGTTTATAAGCCATAAAAAACAAATTACTCACAGATTATTTGATGAATTTGATTGGAAGAAAGCTGATTTTTAGTTTTTCAGGGTTCCAAAATCTCTTTTAAAACCATTTGCATTCTGCGATTGATATTTTCACACAGCTTACTGCACGGTCATATGTCTATATTTGATCACCACCAGCAGGGTAACTTTAGTGAAGGTGTTTGATGTTGGATAAACCCAAAACTCCTAATGATCTCAGGGTAACATCATTGATGATTTGGTTGTGGTTATCTTAGAGATGTATTTCTAAATTGACAGTTCAAAATTGGTTTTGTATTTTAAAATGCACTGTTAAAGTTAGCAGTAAAGAAATTAGATTGTAATACTGACAGACATACAATTGTATATCTTTTTATTGTAATGTCTTTAAACAAATTAGTTAAATACAGGACTTGGATGTTAGTGTAATTTGCGGTACATATACATGCAGCAAATTACACTAACATCCGAGTCCTGCTTTTAACTAATTCTAATTTACTGTACATATACATACTCCTAAAAAGAAGTCCTATTATAATTAGGAGGTATGGTGGAGTAAATGGATAGTGGCTTGGATTGAGGAATTGGAGAGCTGAGTTCAAATTCCAGTTGGATCCATTACATTCATTTATTAGGTTGGTGCAAAAATAATGACGTAATAATGTTGTTTTTTGACGTATTTTCTAACATCAAAAAACGACATTATTACGTCGTTATTTTTGCACCAACCTAATACATGCTAATACCCTTGGGGAAGGTATGAATTCTCTTCTCCCCCCCCCAGCTATGGATAAATAGCAGGACAGACCGGGTTCTATAGCCTTGGATGGTAACTGGTCTACTGCAGAAAGAAATGGCAACCTTCTGCGGGGAAAAAATCTGCCTCGTCAGTCATGTATCTTTTGATACATGATTGCCTAAGAGTGCATCACGCATAGCACACAACTGACTGATTATAATTACTGTAATTGATGGAATATAAAATCTTTTTACATTTAATATTACAAGTATTGATAGTCTATGACATCTGGGTTAACATTAGTTTACCAGAAACCTCACTTTCACCAATAAGACTTTCTATTTACATTTAATATTACAGCATTACAATATCTGTGTAGCCATTAGCCTACCAGGTAAATAGCTTAACTTCAAATATAAGACCCAGGAAAATACATTTGAGTGTTCTTTTTTTTTTTTTTCCAACTGGGGATAAAGTACAGCAGCTATAACAGAAATATAGGTAGTAATTATTTTGAGCTGACAAAGGTTTGGTTAAAATTAATTTAAGAAAATGAGATTTTAGCTGAAGCTGGAATTATGTGTTTTTAATAATTAGTTTTTAATAGCAGAATTAAACATTGCTTTTAGTTTAATATCAAGCCTCCTTCAGGTGATATACATTGAAATTTCAAACTGAAACCGTTACTTAGTTCATGGAGGTGGATTGTTCTAGTTCCACATGCCATGCCTTTTCTGGATAACTCAGTTTCAGTTAATTCCCTTCAGTAACTCAACTCTCCATGTTTTTGTTCACCTCTGTTGTGGCCAGGTGTTGAACTCTCAACTCTTTAGGTCAAGTCACTGGATTACTTCAACCAATGCTTTTATCCACAGGACCATGTATTTGGTTCAAAATTCCAATATATATCACCTGAAACATTGTGAATATAGCAATAATGATGAGGACAACAGTTCAAACAATGTAATTAGTGTAAATAGTTACAGTACCTTATCTTAAAAATATAGACTGTGAATATGGCAATAAAGATGAGGACAACAGTCTGAATAATGTAAATAGTTACAGTACCTCATCTCAGAAATATAGATTCTTTCAGATATTGAATACTCTTTCCTTATAAATATAGTAAAATTCAAGATGTGTTTATATGCATGCATGTATGTGTGTGGATGCTTCTGAATGTTCCTCTGATAAAATGTTTACAATTATCTTACTTGCTAGCACTTGTCAATTATGATAAAAATGATTAGGCTGTTATCTTAGTAGACATGATTTAGCAAGTAAATTTTGACTTAGAAATTTTTTTTCATTCAGATTTAATTCTATAAATGAACAAAAATCTCTTGATAATTTATAAAATTCTGATTTATCTTTATACAGCAGTCTTTCATTCTTTTCGTGTCTTGCTTTTTATCTTAGAATTGATGATTTCCTGAATACTACAATCAGGACACTTGCCTGTATTTTTTTTGTTTTTTTTTTTTAATTTTTTTTTTTCATGCTTGGCTTCTTTGCAAAACCCCAAGAGAGCAGAGGAGACTTTTTTCTCTTTCAATCTTTTCTTTGCAAAGTTTAACATCTGCCATGATTTATTTTCTGCAAATCACCATCCTAGCAAAGCAGCTGTCTTTATTCTTTTCTCATTTCCTCATTCCTCTGTCATTTCATTTTTAGCAGTCAGCTTTCATGGGTTGATTCTATGTTGTTGCTTACTTCCTTTGGAAAATATAGTAATTTATACCAAACACACTTGTTACTACTCACCTATTAATTTATTTTTCTGGCCTATGGACACTAAATGGAAATTTGTTTGATGTTGGTTTGAATACAAAAATAAACTTTAGTATCTGTCTATATTTCTGAGATGAGATATTATGTACACTATTTACATTATTCGAACTATTGTCCTCATCTTTGTCGCCATATTCATTACAACGTTTCGGCCATTGTATGCTCCAGCCTTCTTCAGGTGGTTGGAATGTTGAACTGAACCCCAGTGAGTGAAATAAAGGGTTCAGTTCAACATTCCAACCACCGGAAGAAGTCCGAAGCATACAAAACATTGCAATAAATATGGCAACAAAGATGAGGAGAATAGTCCGAATAATGTAAATAGTGTAAAAATAAACTTTTTTGATCAATTCTATTTAATTTGATAGACTGTATTTAAATTAATGGCCTCAATAGTATTTCATAGAATTTATAATTATTTCCTATGTCAGGGCACCAACTGAATTTGGACTGAAAGATTTGTTCTAATTCAAGAACATTACCACTTAGTTGCTGCTATTGATTACTTGCATTATTTACATTATGCGGACTGTTATCCTCATCTTCATTGCCATATTCACAATGTTTCGGCCGTTGTATACTCTGGTCTTCTCCAGGTGACTCGAATTTTGAACTGAACTCTTTCATCTGGAGTAGATTGTTCTAGTTCCACGTGCCATGCCTCTTCCAGATGTCTTGGTTATTTCCCTTTAACTCAATTCTCCAAGTTTTGGTTCACCACTCCTGTAGCCTGGTATTGAACTCAGAACTCTTTGAGTCTAGTCACTGGCTCTACATACTTGTACATCACCCTTCTTGTTATTGAAATTACTACAACAAATGGATATTTTTTAGATCAGTCATCATCTTTCTTCTTTTATCACAATGTTTTGTACTCTCTTGCCTTTCTTAGATATTTGCTAAACTTCCAGGAATTTTAATTTATTCAAAGTGTGTGTATTGTTCTTGTCATATCTTGTGTCCTTTCTAGGGAAGGCTGGTGTGTAGCATTGTAATAAAAATAAAACGAGAAAGCTAATGTAAATAAATAATTGTATAATAGCTTAACCTTGTCAATCAATGTATTTTTTTAGTTATATTTCTTTCATCTGAATTTCAGTTGTCTTTTTATTGCATATCCTAGAATGTCATTTAATGATTGTAAACAACACAGATTGGAATGTGCAGGTGCTGTAATCGTTAGCAGCTCAGAATAAGAAATTGGCAGGCTGAGTTCAAATTCCATTCAAGATAGATACATTCACTCTCATACAAACACCCTTTAGAAACATATTAATCCACCTCTTAACCCCCTAGCTATCAGTTAAATAGCAGAGCAGACTGGTCTCTCTAGTCATGTCTGGCAACCAGTATAGGAGAACAACTCTGAATTCAAAACCATATATGGTCTTGGTAGGGCACAAACTGTAACTAAGGTCTTCCCAGAATGGTTGCAACATAAGCCATAGGTTGGCTCACAGACAAAACACTAGTGAGTTTGAGCAGATGGGCATGCTCAGAAATGAACAACTATGCTGAAGTGGAGAAATCACTTTGATTTGTAGTGTCATCAAATTGAATCAGCTCGGATAAGAAGCACAGACTCAAAATAGTCCCACCAGAGACTTATTCTTTCTCTATGATGAGTCAAAGATTTTTTTGTAATCATTTCAGCTCAAGCAAGACAATAAAAGCTGCTAGAGTTATTGAAAATGAAAGAAACAAATAGAACAATAAAAGAACAGGATTCAAAGAGACAAATGATGGCTGATATTTCATTTAAATTTTTGAACATCATAGTTGACAGGAAAGCAGGAAACCAGAATAGAATTCCACAATCAAGAAGTGCATAAAAAAAAATTATTAGCATAGAACTTATAGTTCCAACTAGCAATTTCAATAGTGAAATTATGAAACCTAACTGCCAATCTAGTACTTTGTTTAAATTCATGAAGTAGAGGCATCAACAAGGAAAGCTCATCAGAAAAATTAGCATGAAAATATTCATAGAAGAGGCAAAAGGAAGCTAGTGAGAAAGTGACTGAAGTTAAGATGCCAGGTCAGGACTGATAACATTGCTGATTATTCTTTTTATTTTGTCAAGAATCTGTAGATATATAGCAGAAGTACCAGACCAGATGTGGCAGCAATATTTGATGAACAGATGAATAGTTAACTTCTAAATGTGCTAGATTCTGGTTAAAAAAAAATTGTCTAGCATGACATAGTGAATCGATTTTCTTAGCAGAAGATTTAGCAATTGATTCAATCATTCCAGTCATTCATTATATTGTGGAGAATGTGAGATTAAGAAGGAACAGGGAGTTGATCTTTTAAAAATTAGCATTAGCCATGCTGATGAAAGGCAAAAACAGTTTCTTTAAGATGATTAATATAGAGTAGTTTCATTTTAGAGGCATTAAAATTAACAAGCCATTTCTTGCCCCAGTTAACAGATTGAAGGTCATTTTTAAACAAGCTGACCGTTTCCTTTTATCAAAACTATCAGACTTACTATTAGGACAGGTGTAAATAGATACCAATCAGGAACTGATAACATCAGGAAGATTGTTGATGAAAATAAAGATTGGGCCCAAGACTTAAGCATGAGAGACTCCTGCATTAATGTAAAAAGATCTAGAAGAGTGGCCATTCAAGACAACTTTAATTTAGCAGTTTGATAAGAAAGATTGAATCATATCAAAGAAACAGCCAGAAACACTATAACCTTCCAACTAATGAAGAAAACTAGCAAATACCTTTGAGATATCTAAAGCAACAGCTCAAGATTCTCAATTTTTATCTAAAGCTTGATAAACTTTTTCTATAATAACTGCCAACACATCAGCAGTTGACCTAGAGAAGTAAATCCTATATTGCTTTTTCTGGAAGAAGACTCTGCGAGTTCAGATGTTTAACTGATTCAGAGTTGATTAGAGCGTCTAGTGCTTTGCAAAAGAGAGGTAGAAGACTAACAGGTCAATAGCTGAAAGGATGAGAAAGTTTACCAGGGTTCTTAAAACAGGAATGACAGAAGAGGATTTCCAATCTGGAAAGCAAGAAGCAGCAAAGCATCTATTGGAGAGAATGAACATGTTTCTTAAAGACAATTGCAGGGATACCATATTTATGTGGCCTTTTTTTAAATGATTTGTCTAACAAAGTAACACCTAGAATATTATAGAAATATAACCAGTAATAAAGCTGACAATACTTGACTATGACAGTTTGAAGGTGAACAGTAATATCTTGTGCATCTCTCTATAAGGTGTGGATATGATAGAAAAATTTATATTTTTAAAAAAATTTAATTGTGTGTTCTCAGTGAAGGTCCTAGTGTTGCTGACATCTTGGACAAGCTGAACTTAGCTGTTCTAAGAAGTATAATATAATTTAAATTTTCACAAGAAGAAAAACTGAAAATGTAGAATGAGTTTATTACAATATACAACTTAATACAAGCTAAATAAAATATTCATTATCCTACCTAAAACATTTTTTAGATCTGCAAATCTTTTCATTCATGGCACTTTCTGCACCTCTCTTCTTTACAAGCTCATTTTCTATTGACAAAATAGCCAAAGAATTTAATCTGTCATGAGTCATGGATTACTGCAAATATGTTCTTAAATTAATGACAGTGTAAGCTCATGTTCTATGACAATAAAATATCCATAGATATTCCCCCTGTCATCATCAAATATTTGAACTTAACAACTTTAACAAAATATTGCAATAACAATCATAAATATGAATGAGGGCTGTTATTTTAAGAAGTGGGTACAAATGAAACAATTTGAAATTGACAACTTTTTAAATTTTACTAGAAGAGCCATTAAAAACTTCTATTATCCCTCCCTCCTTTCTTTCTTTCATTCATTTTCTCACTGAAATCACAACATAACATGATGGCATCTTGAACTTTGATGGTGCCCAAGGTGACTGTCAGAGTTGCCAGTACCTTGAGTTTGCCCTGTGTGTTCTTTCAAGCTTGCTATGTCTGTACAGCTATTCTTTACAGAAAGAAATCATTATTTTTAGTTTCTCTGTTGTTTGTTTCAGGCTTAAAGTTCTAAGTTCAGGATTAAAGTGATAATCCATGAATTTGGGAAAATAGTTATCATGGATTTAATCACTGAGCTGGGTAGTACAAACTTAAACCCACTGGTAATTATGGCAGGCAGTAACTGAGCAGTACTAAATAAGAACAATATGTGGTATCCTGAGACATGGACAGTACAAGAAGAACAGTGTACACCTCATAAATTTAATTCAAAATTCACTGAAAGTTACCTGAATTGAGAGACATCTGAAGAAGTTTTGAGTGAGCAATGGCCAAAACTTTGTAATAATAACAACAAAAATGAGAACATTAGTCTGAATGTAAATAATGATAACTCCTTATATCAGAAAATCAAACCTAGAAAAGTTTTTTAATTCCTCATTTTGTATTGTAATATTCAGTCATTTGGGAAACTCTTTTTGAAGGTGTTGTAATGTCACATTTGTTATGGGATTATCTTTCTATCATACATGATTAAATTCCCACCAATTTGTAGCCAACATAAGATGTTGACAACCAAATAGCTTTAACTGAATTATTTATGTTCACAAATGATATGTAATTGTCATCAGCTGGAAGAAACAGACATTACTTCCTCTTAACCGATTTATGGCTTTTTAAATCACTAATGAACTGCTCTCCAGGAATACAGGATTTAAACTGAAATCTGATCAGAAACTGGATTTGATGAGACATTTTTATGACTCAACTGTGAAAAATGGCTTGCTGTTATTTTTTGTTGATCTATTTTCTTAAGTTTTTTTTATGTTTCCATTTCTTTTTCAATTGTTTTTTTTTAATCTCTTCCTCTCCTATTACTCCTTTCTAGCCTTTTTTACTCTCTTCCTCTCCTACTCTCCCTTTTCTGGTCTCTTCCTCTCCTACTCTCCCTTTTCTGGTCTCTTCCTCTACTACTCTCCCTTTTCTGGTCTCTTCCTCTACTACTCTCCCTTTTCTGGTCTCTTCCTCTACTACTCTCCCTTTTCTGGTCTCTTCCTCTACTACTCCTCCTTTTCTGGTCTCTTCCTCTACTACTCCTCCTTTTCTGGTCTCTTCCTCTACTACTCCTCCTTTTCTGGTCTCTTCCTCTACTACTCCTCCTTTTCTGGTCTCTTCCTCTCCTCCCCCTCCTCCTTCTTTTCTGGTCTCTTCCTCTCCTCCCCCTCCTCCTTCTTTTCTGGTCTCTTCCTCTCCTCCCCCTCCTCCTTCTTTTCTGGTCTCTTCCTCTCCTCCCCCCCTCCTCCTTCTTTTCTGGTCTCTTCCTCTCCTCCCCCCCTCCTCCTTCTTTTCTGGTCTCTTCCTCTCCTCCCCCCCTCCTCCTTCTTTTCTGGTCTCTTCCTCTCCTCCCCCCCTCCTCCTTCTTTTCTGGTCTCTTCCTCTCCTCCCCCCCTCCTCCTTCTTTTCTGGTCTCTTCCTCTCCTCCCCCCCTCCTCCTTCTTTTCTGGTCTCTTTCTCTCCTCCCTCTCCTCCTTCTTTTCTGGTCTCTTCCTCTCCTACTCCTCCTCCTTTTCTGGTCTCTTCCTCTCCTCCTTTTCAGACATCATCTTTGAAGCTTTAAGAAATGTTTTTTTTATTGGGAAGATAGTCTTGCTGCCTTGTGTTCATTACATAGAGGGCAAAAATATAAGAAAAAATGCAAAAGTTATGCAATGTGATGTCTTTTGTTTTATTTCTGCATCAGGAACTGCTGCAATAGAAGTCTTTAGTCTTTGGAATTTCTCAAGGCTACTGGATAAAGAATCCTCTACCTTAAATCCTACCAGGAGAATGGGATTGCACCTGTGCAGATATTTTCCCATTTTAAATCTTTCCCTTTGTTAGATCATTCATTCAGTGGTGTAAGATCAAAACAAATGATGAACTGGAGGTGTGCACAAGAAAATAGTTCATACAGGTAAGCTGGAGTCAAACCTCTACAAATTTTGAATAGCACAAAAGACTTTTTATTGCAGGAAAACAAAACTATTAGAATTTGAGAACCATAACAGCAATATATTACAGGTTCACATTCTAGCTTTTCTTCTGGTCCTTACCCCAACCTTTTTCACCTGCTTTCATATCCAGCTCCCAAAGCTTTGATTCTTATCAGAGATAGGAATATATTTTCTGACAAACAAGAGTTGGAAAATATAAAAAGAAATTTAACCACCATTGCCCTGACCATGGTGCCATAAAGTCTGAGAGTAATGCTCACAGCTTTTCAGACTCTTGCTTCCAAATATCAGCTCCCAAAACCTTGGTTCTTATCAGAGATAAGAATATATTTTCTAACCAATGAAGGGGCCAGGAAATTTTGGAGGGAAAAGTCCCTGATAATTGTGAGCCTCCTAATCTCCATAAATATGGAGAATCTTTGCCTATTTAGAAGTGAGTATTTGACAACTTTCTGTGATAACTCGGTGGTAGAAAAGCAGTCATCTTCAAGAAAGTACTACCTACTAGGCTGTAAAGACAGAACATCGGCCAACTATCAAAAACTAATTGAGATCAGCCTCCTTGCAACTAGACAACCTATGAACTCTCTCAACTACGAAATTTGTATCTTCCAACAGTTTCCTCCTATATAAGAACTCTGAACAAATCTGAGTATTTTAACCTTTAACAATAATCTACTACTCGCTTAAAGAACTTTTTAGGCACTCAGAGAAATATTTTGAGCAAGCCTTTTTTATGAACATTTTTTTCTTCTTTTAAAGTTAGCAGAATTTTCTTCTCCCTTTCTTTCTCTCATAATTGTGCATATCCTTTTACCTGTTTTTTGTGCATGTAAATAAACATTTTCTTTTATTGTTACACACTGAGCAGGAGTTTGAGTCTTCATTCTTCTGCCTGAAAAAAGACAATTGTCTGCTCTAATGTTTCAAGCCGTTGTTGCTTCCTTTTTCAATTTTGTTGCATTTTTAACCTCAGCCCTTTCATGTGAGAAAGCTGGGTCAAATTTCTCACAAGACAACAGATCAACACAGGAAATGATTACAGTAACACTGACTTTCAGTGGCCACACTGTTCCAACCTCTACTCAACTGGATTGTAGTTCTGAGTATGACAATAAACTATATCTGACAGTAAGGCCTCTGATTAAGAGATTGGAGGTTTTGAGGAATATGGAACTACCTCTTAATTGCTGTTGTTTCCAGGCTCACCTTGGACCAAGGTCCTAACACCTATTAGGGTCCCAGCTATGGAAAAATAGTGTTTTTATTTTTGTTTGGTGATTCACTAAGAATTTATAAATATACATTATGGTAAAAATACCAGCAATATATTTATTGAAAAAATGACCAGTAGTAAGACATTTTTTTACCAAAATGACAATCAATACAGCACTAAAGTATAAGAATACATTTTTGTAGTAAAATTACCAGCAATACATTTTATCATTGACAAACTATATCTAAAAGAAAAAATGTTTGCTATGAAAGTATAAAGTTATGTACAAAATATTTGTAGTTGAAGCCATAAAATAGCATACAAAATATTTAAATTTCAGCATTAAATAACCCATAGAAGTGTTGATATGCCACTAAACAAAAGCTAGCCAATCATCTACTGGATTGGGTTGCAGAGCCATCTGAAAATTCATAGATTAATCTATACTAAGTTTTTTTTTTCAGATATGAAACACTAATTGTGTGTGTATTAATAAAAGCATAAAATCTTAAGTATTTTGTGAAATGTTTACTTGTTATAATATTCGTATAAAAAAAAGTAATAATAGTATTAAATGATATCAATATCAACTAATAATGCTACTCAATAAATAATATCAGTATAAAATAGTATCTCCACCAAATATGGATAAAATACAAGACATTCATTGTTTTTCTGCAAAGTAAAATTGGTACTGAGAATAATATTCTATATATAGACCTCAGTGTTTTATTATAGATTTACCAAACACATAACAATTATGTTGAGGCATTTGAAATGTTCAAAAGGCTTATCACAAGAGTGAAAGACTCAAAGAATTAGCATAATGTTCAGCCATTCTGTCCCAAGGATTTATGGTTAAGCTTTGGATTTTATCTGGACAAATTCAATAAGAAATTCCTAAAGGTATTCCATCTTAAAGAAAAAATTTTCCTGTTTTTTTTTTTGTTTTTTTTTTACCCAAAAGCACAATAATGAAAGAATTTTAATTGCTTATCATATTGGAGCTTTTACAAGCAAGTGAATACAGTTAAATCATGGAACATTGCAGATGAGAAACTTGATTAAGGGTTAGATTAGGGTTCTATTTTCTTTCTTTTTGTAGTTTCTCTTTTTATCTTTCCCTCTCTTTGTTTCACTCACTCACCACTCACTCTCTCCTTCTCATTGTTGATTTTTCTCGACCACCTGCTCTCATGATATTGCACTCATTTGCTCATCCACTCTCTTTGCTGCTCTCACTCACCCACCCGCTTATTTTCCTTTGCTTTCTCTTTTGCTGATTTTTTTAATTTCTTTTTCTTTCTCCTCACTAGTTTCCTTGATCTTTTAATAAAGAAAATTTCTATGACCTTAGAAATCAAGTTCAAATGTTTTCCTTTTTTTCTATTGTTCTCCCACGCCATTTCATGATTGCTAACAATTTACTTTATTAATAATAATTTACAGCTCTACCTTTAAAAATAATGATGGGTGTAACAGGTTTAAGGGTCCAATAACATAAATTGGCTTCTGTTGCTAAAGATACTCAGAGAGAGAGGATTGGTAAAAACAGAATTGATGAAGATGCTCTTAACAATGCTCATGAAAATGAGGTTTTCAAGTTCTCAATGGCAGTTGAAACAATCATAGGATGAGCATACTTCAAAAAGCAACAAACAAATTTCACCCATTGTAGGCACACATTTACTTTCGAGGGGGTGTTGAAAAGTTCTCTGTTGGTTGGTTGATTTTGTTCAGCGACATATCCACCTCTGGGTTATTTAATGCCAAACTCTAAATATTTTGTATGTAATTTTATACTTTCAGAGTACAGCTATGTTTTTTAGATATATATTTTGTAGATCATAAAATGTATTGCTGGTAATTTTACTATAAAAATGTATTTTTATATTTTTTAGTGTTGTATTGATTGTCATTTTCCTATAAAACTATATAGTTACTAATTTTATTATAAAGCGCTGTGTGTGCGCCTGCGATTTTTCCATCCTTAGCCCGCCGCCTCCCTGGTTGTCGTTTCGTCGGTCACGAATCGAATCGCCGCCGCCGAGGTCTGTTCTTCCCCCGCGTGTCTTGGCCGTATTCTTACGCGTCGGGAAAACAGATTGACGGACCGTGTACGTGTCGCGAAGATCAGTCCATCTCTATCCGCAATGACACCGCCGACCCCTCCGCTCCGTCAGGGAAGTAGCTCGTTCGTTCCGGGAAGCTGCCGCCGCCTTCGCAGTTTCTTGCCAAATTTTCGGTCCGCTACTAAAGTCTCCAGTCACCGTCTCGGCGCAGTCGAAAGTTCCGGGTGTCGCCCGCCTTCTTCAACCGACCGCCTTCTCGCTGTAGTCGTCGTCCTCCTGCTGCTACTCCGAAGCAGCCAGTTGTCTACCATCTGGCTCGTCTTCATCGCGAGACACGTGTCTACTGCTCGTCGGTTAAATGGTGATTTCCTCCTGAAATTCTTTATTATAAAGATGTATTGTTGATTTTTGTTTGGGGATTCACTAGTTGCCCATAGCTGTGATCCTAACGGGTGCTACCACCCCAGGTCAGGGTACCTTGCTGCCAGATGTAGTTTATTGTCATATCCAGGACGAGAAAAGTTATTGTCCTGATCCATTTTGCAAAAGTCGACAAAATATCAAATAGTTTTATTTTTTCATTTCTGATTATTTTACTTTTTATATATTTAATTATTTTGTTTTATTTTAATTTTTGTTGTTGTTTAGAGCTACAAGGGACAGGAAGTTGTGGAGAGCTATGATCGTCCACTTCCAGAAGAGACATACTGCATAAAAGATATAATTTAGTTAAAATTAGAAAAAAAAGAAAACTTTACAGAAATTTTTGCGTCTTAAGTTTCTAAATGCGTCTTTTCTATTTCTTTTCAATGACTTGAAAAAACAACTTGTGTTTTCTAATGTTAGACTTTTGTAAACTTTATATTTCACTGACAAAGCATTTAAAAAGTGTCATGGCGGATACATCGTGCAAGGAATGTTTGACTTGTTATTTCATAAATGTTGAAGACAGTAAAAGCAATAGTTATCATCAAAAGGTAAACAATATATTTTTCTGATGTATCACTGGCTCTAAAATATCCCAGTTGGAAGTTTCTAATTTTAATATTTGTTAAAAACAAACTTAGGGTTGAATTTTTTTTTTCTATGGCTAAATACTATTCTTGATAAATGTACCAATTTTATTAAAAAAAATTGATTTTTGCTGATATTTGTTATGGCGCATAACTCATAATTGATACAATAAACATTAATATAAATGAACACGCTACCGTTCCTGTATAAATGATTGGATTTCTTTGTATCCTTGGAAACAAAAAATTATGAATTGTATGTGCGCTTAAAACTCGGTAAATTTAAAAATAAGTTATTCCAAAATTCGCTTGAGGATAAAACAGAACTAATGCTTTTAATTTAATTATATAATTAAATTTGAAGTTTTTATCTTCTGTTTTTGAAACATGGTAATTCCTGTGTAGCGAAGGAGCCATATTTTTAAATGAGTTAATTTATAATATTTATGCTCTGTAAATTTACATTGAGCACTGTTTTTGTAAAAATAAAAAAAAAAAAATCAATAAGAACACCAGATTATATATCTTACTGTTCTTTCTTTTTATTATTATATATATATATATATATATATTCGTGTGCAGCACTTTTCACAACTCTCCACAACTTCCTAGCTGTTTATTTTTTTTTTTTTTTTTTTTACTATCTTACCCCTCCCTGTTTTGCCATCCATTTGCACAAGATTATGTAGGTTACTTGCTGCTTTCCTCTGTCCCTCTTACCTTCAATATATCCTGTGAGTGTCAAATTCTCCAAGCCTTCTTTTTTATGTGCCTCAGATATTTCAATTGTCTCTTTCTGATTATAAGTGTTCATTTTGTTTCCATTTTCCTTAAAATTTCATTGTTGTTTACAGGTTCTATCCATGATATTCTCAGTATCCTTCTGTAGAATCACATTTCTGTTGTCACAAGTCTCCTCTTCATCTGTGAAGAGATTGTATAACATTCACTTCCATATAGGAGGATTGATATTATATAGCTGTTCTGCATCCTTTTCTTAATATTTTTAGTTTTTGGAAGGCATCTCTTGATATTCCAATGAACCTTAGGATTCTGGTGTCAAATTTTCCAGATATTTAAATTCCTGTAGTTGCTTGATTTTGACATTTTAAATTTGCAGCACATATCTTGGGTGTTTCTTCTTTGAAATAACCATACATTCTGTTTTTCTGACAATTGATGGTTACTATTTCCATCTGCAGCCTCTGCTTTCAACATGTCTTGTGACTCTTAACACGTTGGCTCACAAACCTTATTTCCCTTGTTGTCCCAGGGTCACAGCACTTTATCTTAAATCTTGTTATAGTGAAATGAGGAAAACAATGAGTGCAAAGGAAGCTGATAAAAAACCCAAAAAGTAAATCCATTTTGTGCTGAATGTGAAGATAATCTTTCCCTTTGCCTTGAGTGTTTCAATAAGAGACACAAAATAAGAATCAATTCAATTTTTTCTTCTAGTGTAGCAATATCTGCTTTTATGTTCTTTTATATCTTTTCAAGAAATAAGACACTAGGAATATGTTTTTTTATTTATTTATTAGGATTGTGATTTCTATTAGATTAGAATTCTTGTTTATTTTACTGGTTGTAGACATCATTTTTGTTTCCTAATAAGGTATACTTTTTTTAATTTCATAATGTTTTGCCAATTAAATTTTCTATTTACTCCATCTTTTAGTTTATTTGAATGCATAGTATGGCTCTGTCTATGTAAAAATAAAAAAAAATAACCCCAAAAAACAAGAGTAGAAATTTCGGAAGGAAAATGAAATAAGACAAAAATATTTAAATTTTTTTATGGGGGAAAAAAATGTGGTTTTGGTGTACCATGATCTCAGAAGTAATCAATTATAGCATCCTACTTTCAATAATCCTTGTAGAAAAGAAATTGGAAAACAACCCACTCGAAAAACATGTGGACCTTGCAGATATGCCACAATGACACTCCGGTGGGTCGTGTGGGAGTCAACATCTTAAATTATCCAAAACTTCTTTCTTTATAGTATTTTTTTTCTTTTTTCTTAATCCTTTCATCCTAAACAAGGCAATAATGCCACTATGACACAAGTGGTTACTAGGTGTGAAAGACAACAAGACTAGTAAGGAGAAAGGACAATAAATGAACAGGAAGACAGAAGATGGTGATTGACATTGCATTTAAATTTCTGAAGAATGTAGGAGACAAGGAAGCAAGAAACGGAAAGTGAATTCTATAGGTGACTAGTGCAAGAAAAAAAGACTATTAGAATAGAACTTAATAGTTACATCTAGCTGTTTCAAAAAAACAATCAATGATACCTAATTGCTAATCTAGTAGTACATTTAAATTCATGTTGTCAAGGTGTAATGGAGAAAAGCTCAAGTCAAGATGCCAGCTTAGGACCAATAACATTGCAGATCCTTCTTTGTATTTTGCCGAGAATCTCTAGATAGATAGCTGGAGCACCAGACCAGATTTGACAGCAATATTCAATGCAAGGATGAATGAGATGTCTTAACAATTTCAACTCTTTCTGATTGTAAGTATAAGTGTCCTTGTCATTCCCATTTTTTTTAAAACTTCCTCATTGGTTACATGTTCTGTTCATGGTATTTTCAGCAGATCAAATACTGACATTAGTTAATCAGTTACTGGAATTATTTAACTCTAATTTTCATGGCAAACATATATGCTCTAAAATTCTCTTTTTCTACTTGTGATCAGATCCAGGAATATTATGCTTTAAGTTCCTAATTGGATTAATGAAACCAATTTCTCTAAGTATAACACTAGTTTTAAATTGGAGAAAAGAGCTCATCTCATTAATTATGAATCAAATCTTATATCTAAGCACCTAAAACGTATAAAATCATCGTGAGGTAAAAGATTCTTTTCTCTTTATGCTCACATTTGAATATTGACATTGTTTTTTCATAGATGTAAAACATGTAAAAGACTAGCAAAACAGGAAATGTGTAAGACAGAGAAGGCACTAAATGACCTGTAGCCATTTTAGACTTTTTCTGTTAACAATCTTTAATGTCCAAACAGGAAACTAAAAAGAGATGTGCATCATTATCATTATTATTATTATTGACTTCAAAGGAAGTTCTTAAAGTTAGTTCTCCAATTTTGATAGCTACTTTGTTATTGTTTTAATTTTCTGTCTTTATAAAAGAATAAGAATTTATAGGCGAGTGTGATCTCTCTCTCTCTCCCTCTCTCACACACACATGAAATATGGATTAGAATCTGACAAAGATAGGTTAAGGGAAGCATTTGTAAATTTAGCATGTTGAAAAAAATGAAATTGATATTAAATTTATAAATATTCCTTATATATATATATATATATATATATATATATATATATATATATATATATATAATTTATATTTAGGATATTAAAACAAAAACATTAAAAATCGCAACACAATTACAATTATATTTCAACACTACAAATGTGTCTCCTTGGTCAATGTTATACTACTGGTGAGTGAATAATTAATTTAATTTCTAAAGCAGAATACTTCCTCTTTTTTCAAGAGGCGAAAAAAAAGCCAGAATAAAAAATAGGCTAGTTGGCTTTACTGTGATTAACCAGTCAAATGTGACTTACACTAAATTCAAACTCAGCAATAAAATTTTTTTTATATAGGTCATGACATGAAGTTGTCTGCATATAAATCCTAGACAATTTCCTTATGGAGAGATACAAAAGGTTACACTATTTCATAAGATGTATAGAAGTCTGGTGTTCAATTTTCCTAATAGGTAAAAGTGAAAGAGATAGGGAGGTAATTTAACATAATGCTAACCAGTTATATGTTAGTTCAGCTTCTTACATAAAATTTTGTAGTTAATAAATAAAAGGCCCCTTTGAGAAACTGGTAGATAGTTTAACCATTTTGAAAAAAAAAACAAAAAAAAAAAACAGAACAAAAATACAAAACTAATTTGGCTAATTAATATGCAACCATTAAATAAAAAGGCTCCATATAAGATGTTAATAATACCAACTAATTAATGTGAGATGTCAATAATATTAACTAAACATCAATACAGATCTATATTAAATCAAAATGAATCTTACAAATAGAATAGTAAGCCATATAAGATGCACTGCAGTTCATCTGATTATTACTATAAGAAAAAGTATTATCAAATTCAAAGTTTAAACATATTGTAAGGTAGACTATGCCTACAATTTACAGTCAATTCACTTCTTTAGTTTAATAAGGAGTTTTTATCAGAAAATCTGATAATTTCTAATCATGTAAGCATAGAAAACAGGGTTC
This sequence comes from Acanthosepion lycidas, assembly GCA_963932145.1. Classification (NCBI taxonomy): domain Eukaryota; kingdom Metazoa; phylum Mollusca; class Cephalopoda; order Sepiida; family Sepiidae; genus Acanthosepion; species Acanthosepion lycidas. Next base: position 2,956,691 of record OZ010593.1, on the reverse strand, counting down.
ATTTAAAGATCTACATGTTCTAGCTTTTTTAAAAAAAATTCCATAAGAGTTTTATTAGCTTCTTTCCAAAAATATTTAGAAAGATATGTACTATTTTTATAAGTACTATTGGTGAAAGATTCTCTACCTGACCAACTCATACCCACACAAGTAAACTTGAAAGTTCAGAGATGAATTAGTAAACTCATTGGAACGGAAAACAGTTTTAGAGTTTAGGTGGAGATGTTAGAAGTATAGGGTTAATGTAGACTTTAGAAGGAACCAGAAACCCAATCCTAAACTAGAAATAAGGGATAAACTTCTACTCCTGTTCAGAAGACCAGGGTTGGAGTGTAAACAGGATGATAGGCAAGCCTATTACCACAAACAGTCATGAAGCTATTATAGGGAGTTCTGCAAGTGGCATATTCTTCAAATCTATCAGCTTCAAACTACCACTTGTTTTACCCTGTACAACACTCATTTTCTGGACAATGGTTTGAAAAAGTTCAAGATAGTAAAAAAATACATTAAAGAATTAAGTGAATTAAAACCAAAATTATTCTTTTATTACAGAATATACAATTTAACTTTAAAGGTGGTGTATTGATAGATTTCTTTTTATGGATTATCCACCACTTTGCCAAGATATATTTTGGATTGTATGAATAATTCTTTGTTTTTTGTTTTTTTTTTTCTTTTTTTTTTCTTTTTTTTTTGGTAGTTAATCATTTCCCAGATACAAAGCTTACAGTTTAACCCATAGCTAGAGGGAGAAGAGATGGATTCATACATTTCCCAAGTGAATGTAATGAACTCAACTGGAATTTGAGCTTGGCTCTCTGATTTCTCATTCTGACCTGCTATTGAAAGTTGGCATAAAGTTGTTAGGTTGTAGTAAACCAAGGAAAATATTTTGATGACTAAATGATGTTATAAATAATGGATTTTTTCAAGAATACTAGAAACTTAAGCATCAGCCTAATATAATAAAATACACATTTTACTTGAAGGTTACAGAATAGCAGGTCATGAAATATATTTATGACCAAATAATGAGGTTTATGAATTTTCATGAATAAGGTATATTAAAGAAGACTGAAAACTTTTGAATCACCTTTATAATGTACACACTAATAGATGAGAACTAACTAATGAATGTTATTTACATTATTTATGGGCGGACTAATACCTTCATCATTTTTAATTATTCTAATGTTTCGGTGATTATGCTCTTTGATCTTTTTTCAGCTGCTGTTGAACTGCATAAGCTTCCAGGAATTTTGAACTGAACCCTTTCATTTAATTTATGGGGGTAGATTGTTGTTAATAATAATAATAATAATAATAATAAAAATAACTCTGTTCAAAATTCCTTGAAGGTTTCCCAAATTGGAAGAAAGCTGAAAAAGATCAGAAATCATAATCACCTAAACACTGGGATAATAAAAAAAAAAGATGAAGAAATTAATTCATGCTGGATAATCTCCTCACAGATGTTGCTCTACAGAAGGATGCTGAGAATACCATAGACTGAATGTGTGAGGAATGACAGTTTTAGAGAAAATGAAAACAAAATGGACATGAGGAAGTGACACTTGAAATTTCTAAGGTACGTAATGAGGAAAAGGGGCTTGGAAAATTTGATACTCACAGGGTATATTGAAGGCAAGAGGGAATAAAGGAAAACCATGCATAGCCTACTTACTGAGCTTGAGGAAATGGAGTGTGGAACAAGGTTTAAGAGAAATAATAAAAAAGACAGAATTTATTAAGAGTTACGAAGGACTGGAAATTGAGGAGAGTCATGATCATCTATGTCCTGATGGGATGCGGCACATAGAAGAAATATATTTAAAGAACTTTTCATTGGAGACTTTTGTTTTCATCTACAAATGGAAACAAAAAGGAAACTTATACTTATCAGAAAGAGATAGATGAAATTTGTAGAGCCTATAATGAGGAAAGATGACTTGGAACATTTGATACTTACAGGGCATATCAAAGGCAGGAGGGACAAATGAAAACAACGCATAACCTACCTAATGGATGGCAGAACAAGATTTAGAAGAGATTGAAAAAAAAAAGACAAAAGATTTTAAGAGCTGCAAAGGGAAGGGAATTATGGAGAGCCATGATCACCAATGTCCTGAAGGGACATGGTACATAGGAGAAGATTGTTCTGTTGTCCATGTCTAAGGATGGCTTTTTCTGAAGTGTACCCAGACTGACAGACACATAAAGGTCAGTGAGCACAATGGCCGAGATATTGTGATAACAACAGGAATGAATACATTATTCCAAATGTAAATAATCTAAGTAATGATTTACTCTTCCTCCCAGAAATTCAGACAGAAACTAGCTGAAGAACATACTGCTATTTGTTTTTTTGTTTTTTTTTAATTATTTCACTCTAAGGCAATAAAGCTACTAAGACAGTTGCTGAATGTGGGATACTACAAGGAAAGAAAACATTATTAAGGAGAGGGAATAATAAAAGACTTGGAATTAAGAAGACAGAAGATAATGATTGGCATTGCATCTAAATTTTTGAAGATAAAAGTTGATCAGAAAGGAAGAGAATTCTACAAGCAACAAACGTGAGAGAAAAAAAACTGTTAACATAAAACTTACTGTTACATTTAGCCATTTTAACTGTAAAATGATGAAACTTTGCCGCCAATCTAATACTGTGCTTAAATTCATAAAGTCTAGGTAATAAAACTCATCAGAATAATTACCATGAAAATATTTATAGAAAAAGCACAGAGGAGCTATGTTATAGCAGTGGAAAAGTGACTGAAGCCGAGGTGCCAGGTCAGGGCAAATAATATTTAATAGAACTTTATAGAATCACTCAGTCTTGTAAAATAGACTAACATACATAGGTAGATCAACAAATCTGAAATTTAATGATAAAAATACATTTCAGGACATGATGATCATAGCTCTCCACAGCTTCCTGTTCTTTGTAGGTCTAAACAATGTTTGTTCCTATACTATCCCTCCCAGTTCCTGTTCTGCCATCCATTTACACAAGTAAATAGGGCTCAAGATAACTCTTTCCAAAACAGAAACTATGATCTGGAATTGGAATGAAAGCAGTGCTTGCACCTAAATTGAATCCATCATAAAAATTCAGAATGTGCAATGAGTAAATATTAGGTTGGTGCAAAAATAATGTCGTTTTCTCGCATATGTTACTGTGAGAAAACAACATTATTTTTGCACCAACCTAATACTCGACACTTCAAGATACTTTGGCGGAGAGATCAATTATAACAAATTTAGTATAGTAGAAAAGAAAACTGAATATAGAATAGACTGTGCTAGAGGTAGTTTTACTTAACACCGCAAATTGCTACTAACCTGAAACATTAACCTGGAAACTCAATTTATAGTCTTGTCATGTGAAGAGTTTCATATAGATATTTCTGAACAGGTTTGGCTCCATGCATGATGTCTAAACTGTCAGCTGTATACAACTGCTTTCTAAGATCAATGGTTAAAAATGGCTTTGAGTGAGTGAAGGATGTAGATCTTGATAAAGACCCTTCTTCTTGAAACATTGTGAACTGGCACTACAGAATCACAAAGAACCATACCAAATAACAGAAACCACATCACTTGAAGACTAGCAACAACAGCAATAACTAAAATAGATAGCACATGTAATTTGAACAGAAAATAATGGCATAATCAAGATTTTGATGTTCCATATAATGTCAAATAAAAGGTTAGGAAGGAAACTCCTAACATAACTGGAAAGAATGATAACAGCTACTGGACTTAAAAAAATTATTTTCCTGAAAAATTGTTTGTTTTACAAATTTCAACTGAAACTTTAACTTTAAAGGTGATGTATTGATAGATTTCTTTTTATGGAGTATCAAACACTTTGACAAAATATATTTTTTTTTGGTGAATATTGCATTAATGATTTTTGGTAGTTAATCATTTCCCAGATACAAAGCTTACAGTTTAACCCATAGATACTCACAGGGTATATTGAAGACAAGAGGGAATAGAGGAAATCTACTGAGCTTGAGTAAATGGATTGTGGAACATGGTTTAGGAGAACTAATAAAAAGACAGAATTTATTATTGTTTATTATTATGAAATAAATTTGCTGCTCAGTTAATGAATGCCAAATGTTTCCTTGTAGGGAAGCAACTAATATTTCAATTATCTATTGTTAGGTAGGTTACTCACTTTTTCCTCTCCGCCTTTTGTCTTCCATATGCCCTGTGAGTATTAATTTATTCAAGCTGTCTTTTGTCATGTGTTGTAGAAATTTCAACTGTCTCTAAGTACAAGTGTCTTTTTTGTTGCCATTTTCCTTAACTTCCTTATTACTCACATATTCCATCCATGGTATTCTCAGAATCATTCAGCAGGACCACTAACAATTACTTTTAAATTTTTCTTATGTGTAACAAAAGATATCTTTTTTTTCCTTTCTTTTGATGCCCAATATGTAGAAATTGTCCTAACAATTGTTCATTTTGAGTGTTTTCAGCTGATCTTAGCCATTTTCAAAGATTTTGGTTATGATATTGTAGATGGTGTGTGTATTGCTGATATATAGGCATATTTTTAATTGGCATGGCCAGTACATTATGGCCATGTTCATAGTTGTTTTTAAGGGTTCATTTTTTTCTATTTATTGTGGTGAAGAAAATGGTGACCTACCTTGTGTTGTGCGTGTTATCTGATGGTGAAAATTGAAACCTCACGTGACATCTCATTTTATATATAGAGAGCATCATGTAAATTTTCCATTCCAACTCAACCAATCATTGACATTCTGACTTACATCTAAGCCAAGTGCCTTGAACAATGGACAAGATGGTTTGTTTCTTGTTCACTGCAGTGTGTGAAGGACAATTATTCGACCTATGGATTTGTGGTTTTTGACAATCAAACTTTTGTTTTTATTTTTTTAAACTCTTCAATAACATTATTATTATAAGGGCTTCTATCATTTTCAGATGTTTTTTTGCAGTTTGTCATATATTTGTGTTTTCAATAATTATTTTATGTATCAGAGTTGGCATGTTTTCATGTTGATTTAAATGGGTCCTTATAAAGCTATGATCCAAAAGATATAAGGTCAGCCATTTTGAAAAACGGGTAGTGATATATCCAACATAATGAATCTTTAGAAACACACTTCCCTATAAGCATTTGTATTAATAATGTTGGTCATGTATAATTTGAATTCCAATGTAATTGTATGCCACTTTAATTTGGGGAAATTCTATTATGAGTATCAGTTTAGAGTTGTGAGTTGTTGCTGTTAAGAATTGATATTTGATTAAAACCTGCAGTAATTAATTTTTCAAACCAAATACTGGGAATTAATGCACAAAAGGATTATTTTTGCTTTTTATATTTTCTTTTTTTTTCTAATCTTTAGACATTTCTATTTTAAATAATCTTATTTTTGTTTCTCTTCTTTGTCATCCTGTCTTTTTCTCATTTTGTTTTGATTTTTTTTTTTTTTTTGAATTTTATTTCCTTTTAAAATTTCGTTAACCATATGTTCATAATTAGTTTTACTCAGTCTTCTAACCTGAGAGTAATTACTTGTCTGCTCATAATGAAAGCATTTTGAGCCAGGGGGAGAGAACTCTTACTGAACGTCTGGCAATGGAAGTGTTTTTCTTTTTTATCAAAACTTGCATAATTTAATTTTTCTTGCATTTTTGCATAAAATTGATTGATTTTTTTTTTTTTTTTTTTTCTACAGTGGAAATTTTGTGCACATTTCACTTTATATTTCTCTCTGGCTTCTTTCCAAATTTTCTTTCTTTGTCTCCTCTGTCTCTTTTTTCTCACCAAAACATTTTACTCTGTATGCTTTTTTCTTTCTTTCATTTTCTTTTTTTGCTTCTTTTCTCTCTATCCCATTGTAAAAGAAGTCTTTTCCTTTTTTTGTTTTTTTTCTTCATTTGTCTTTTGCACATTTTTTATTCTTCTCACTTTACAAATCATCATCTTCCACTCCTACTTTTAATCCTTATCATCTCTCTTTATATTGCTTCCTCTCTTTTTACTCGCTTTCTTTCCATTACCTTTTCTGTTGTTTTTTTTTGTTTTTTTTTTTAAATTCTCACTATCATTTCTCATACTTTCCTCTTTTTCTTTTCTATCCACCCTTTCTCTTTGTTTGCTTTTTTCTTTCTTCTTTCTTTTTATACTATTTCTTTTACCCTTTCACTTTCATCTCTTCTTGCTTTTTTTTACCATTCTTCCTTTGTTTTGAAAATGCAAAATATCACATTTCTCTATTTTTCTTATTTTTCAGGATTCATTTTTATATGCATCTGTTGTTTAACGGAGATTTGACAGTGATCCTCACATAAGCTGTATTTGGATTTGGGTTGTTTTAATCTTCCCAGAATCCTCAAATCATCTACTTCCTATTTTTGTGTCATTTCCTGTTATCCCATCACAATGACAACAATATCATCCACTGAAAGCAGCTGTTCCAGTCCTGTCGAGGATACCAAACCTGCCATCATGTCAACATCCTCGGATAAACTTCAACCAAGTCCAAGCAGATTCTCGGTGAGTAAAAAGTAAAAAAATACATTCATATTAACTATTTGCATTATTTTTATATATTAATAATCCAAGATGCAATAATATTTAAATATCTTTTTCTCAGTTATTAATTTTTTATGTATTTCTTTTATCATATTTCCATTGAATTTGTTACTAATGGCCTTAAGATGCCTTAGATAAAGAATTTCCTGTTATTAATTTTTGATTCAGATTTATTTCAGCTGTGAAATGTGGTGACTATTAGGTCTTTTAAAAATATTCAATCCATTCACAAAGAAAATAAAAAGAAGAAATCAGATAAAGTCTGCATTCAAAATTTATCTAATCCAGAAATAGTTGATGATTTACAAAAATATTTTTCTTTTTTTTTTTACTTTAGTTTTTGCTTATGAAAATAGTTTTCATACAACAGAGAATAGACTAGATGCAGGAAGATATCCTCTTACTACTTCAACTTGAACTTTAACTCCAACTGTTACTTGGACTATCACTTGAACTCTTACTTGGACTACTTGATATATTGTCTTTTATTTATAGCTGACACGGGGATGTAGTAGTAAACACAAAAAATATATAGAAGGATTGAACAGAAAAAAGCTAGCCTGCGTTATTCAAAGAGTATAAAATTTCTAATAATTTAATAACTATATTTCTAATAACTTACTAATTATAGATGCTTATAAGCTGAAATTTTGCAGATTAATAATTTGATGTTCTAAGTGCTCTGTAAATTTTATCTTTCTTCATAAATTCTAATTAAATTTCAAGTTAGTATCCACTCAATGGTGATTATTGTATCACATTAATAATTTTCAATAAAAAGAAGTTTTTATTTTGTCTGAAACTGATTAACAGAATGTTTTAATATTTTCTGCTGTAATTTGAATTTGAATCTAATTTGTTTTGCCAAATCTTAATTTATATTAATTTTTAAAGTTTTTCTTAACAAGTAATACACTCTGAAGCTGTTTTTTATTTATTTCAACTCCCAGATTGTTTATTGCAGAATCATTAGCCCAGACCATAAAAAATAAACTCTGTCTCTGATGATCTCCCTTCCATATAAACATTATTCTCTTTGCATTGTTATGACTTATTTTCTTTAAGAGAGACTCTTGATGTTAGGGAACAAGTTTGTGTATTACACATGCGCACAAGAAACGATGTTTATGCCTTTGACTTTGAAAAGAGAACATACGACATGACAGAAAAAAATAAGACCAGTCAAATTGTTCTGTTGGAGTGTTGAAAAGTCTGAAGTCTTGAGCCACTTAAAGGCAATATAAACACACATTGAGGATGGAAAATGTTGGTAGATGTATTTGCTTTCAACAGATTTTTTCCCCACTATCAGCAACTTCAAAGTAACTTGTTTATCCCGTTTCCATTGACTGAAGCTACAACCAAGTTCAACAATCTCCTCTCACACTCTATCTAAATAAACCCTCTCTCTCTCTCTCACACACACACTCTCTGTAGCTCCCGACCTCTCTCTCACACTCTCTGTAGCTCCCGACCTCTCTCTCACACTCTCTGTAGCTCCCGACCTCTCTCTCACACTCTCTGTAGCTCCCGACCTCTCTCTCACACTCTCTGTAGCTCCCGACCTCTCTCTCACACTCTCTGTAGCTCCCGACCTCTCTCTCACACTCTCTGTAGCTCCCGACCTCTCTCTCACACTCTCTGTAGCTCCCGACCTCTCTCTCACACTCTCTGTAGCTCCCGACCTCTCTCTCACACTCTCTGTAGCTCCCGACCTCTCTCTCACACTCTCTGTAGCTCCCGACCTCTCTCTCACACTCTCTGTAGCTCCCGACCTCTCTCTCACACTCTCTGTAGCTCCCGACCTCTCTCTCTCACTCTCTGTAAATCCCCTCTCTCTCTCTCACTCTCTGTAAATCCCCTCTCTCTCTCACTCTCTGTAAATCCCCTCTCTCTCTCACTCTCTGTAAATCCCCTCTCTCTCTCACTCTCTGTAAATCCCCTCTCTCTCTCACTCTCTGTAAATCCCCTCTCTCTCTCTCACTCTCTGTAAATCCCCTCTCTCTCTCTCTCACTCTCTGTAAATCCCCTCTCTCTCTCTCTGTAAATCCCCCCTCTCTCTCTCTCACTCTCTGTAAATCCCCTCTCTCTCTCTCTCACTCTCTGTAAATCCCCTCTCTCTCTCTCTCACTCTCTGTAAATCCCCTCTCTCTCTCTCACTCTCTGTAAATCCCCTCTCTCTCTCTCTCACTCTCTGTAAATCCCCTCTCTCTCTCTCTCACTCTCTGTAAATCCCCTCTCTCTCTCTCTCACTCTCTGTAAATCCCCTCTCTCTCTCTCTCACTCTCTGTAAATCCCCTCTCTCTCTCTCTCACTCTCTGTAAATCCCCTCTCTCTCTCTCTCACTCTCTGTAAATCCCCTCTCTCTCTCTCTCACTCTCTGTAAATCCCCTCTCTCTCTCTCTCACTCTCTGTAAATCCCCTCTCTCTCTCTCTCACTCTCTGTAAATCCCCTCTCTCTCTCTCTCACTCTCTGTAAATCCCCTCTCTCTCTGGTCCTGCACTTGAGTACTGACTTTTATTTGATCTCTGACATCTGAAAGGAATATTCATTTCACACAAATCTTTTTTCAACCAACTTTAAATTGAACCTTGTGAATTGGTGCTACAGAATCACAAAAAGAAAGACTGTACTAAAGAAGCCACATCACTTGAGGACTTTCAACAATGACAACAGCTAAAATGGCTAGCACACGTAACTTGAAAAGAAAACGATGACAGTCAAGATGTTGATATTCCACACTAATTCAAGCAAAAGTTTAGGAAGGAAGAACCCTCCCCCCCGCCCCCATCAATACTGGAAAGAGTGATAAGTCAGTGAACTTTTCTGAAAAATTCTTTTAAGTGAAAGATTTTAGAAATTTCAACCAAAGGTAACACTGTCTGTCTGCTCAATGAATGCTGAATGTTTCCTTATAAGAAAGTAACTAATATTACTATTTTATTATGGAATTATGACTATTAAGATGCTTGTTTAACTAGATTATCTAGTATTATGTTGAGGTTATTTAAGTATTACTGATCTTTTAATCTTTTAATATACTTTGTACTACTTTAAATGATTAATGCAGGTTTTTTTTTCAAAAACTCCTTTTCATCTTGATGATTTTTCTGGTGATCTAATTTAGTTTAATGGATTAATGATTAATGATTGAATTGAATCCTTGTCTCTTTCACATTGATCTTTTTATTGATTTCTTCATCTTAATAATTTTTAAGGAGTTGCATGGCATTTTCTTCTGAAATTCTGCAGTATTCATCCTGAAAGTTCTCTTGGGTGCCAATTATCATTTTAGGATGATATCTAAGTTAAACTTTATAAATCAGAAGGTAATTAAAAGCTACTAACTTGAATTCAAAGTAATTTTATAAGAAAAATCCCAATTTTTATTTTATACTTTCCAAAATATTTTAGATGATTCTTCTTAGTGAAGAAATATTTTTTTCTTTTATATAGTTCTTATTAATCAAATATTTTTCCTTTTAGATTCTTCTTAGTGACCAAATATTTTACTACTGTCTTTCACTTGCTACTTTTATTGCTGAGTGTTTATTTATGTTTTATGCATACTAAACAAGTTCAGTTTAACATGTCTGTGGGTTGAACAGAGACAAAAAAAAAAATGTCTGAACAGCAAATGATTCATAATTTCTCTTTTCCATGATTAGTACACACACACACACACACACACACATATATATATATATATATATATATATATATATACTTTTTCTTTTTAGAAATATTCTTAAAAAAATTGTAAAAAAATCAGCCATCAACTTTCGGTTTATTTCACTATTAATACCACCCATTTTTTATATCATTGATTTTTTTTTTTTTTTTTTACCATAAATAATTATCACTAAATTTTGTTTATTATCTTTTGTTTCCAATTATTTAATTAATTTTCTGTATTTTCAAAGATATGTAAACAAAATGTAGATAACAAGAGTAAACAAAACTCATATATTTCAGGTTTTGTACTAGACAAAAAAAATCATTATTCTGTTCAAAAGACTTAACATAAAATTGAATCCCAGTCACTTTTTGTATTATGTTAATCTTGACCATTTAAAAATGTGTGTGTTTCATATGATTAATATATATAAGAAAGTTCTAACATGGCATCTTCACTTCAATCACTTTCTCAGTGTCATAATGTCACTCCCATGTACCTTTTTTTTTCTATAAATATTTTCATGGCAATTGTTCTGATAAGCTTTTCTGTTTCATACTTCAATTTAGTGAATTCATAGTATTAGATTGGAAGCTAGGTTTCATTCTTTTGTTGAAATTGCTAGATGTAACTGTAAGTCCTATTCTAATAGTTTCTTCTCTTGCACTTCTTTCTTGTGGAACTCTCTTTGGGCTTTTTGCTTCCTGTCAACTACAATCTACAAAAATTTAAATGCCATATTAATCATCATATTAATTGTACTTAAACGCTTCTCTTTTAATGTCTTCTCTCTTCTCAACGCTTTCTCACTAACCCCTTGCACCTTAGTGGTTTTATTACCTTGCTTGGGGTGAAATGATTTTAGGAAAAAAAGTAATTATTTAATATAAAATTAATATAAAAAATTAATTATATTAATCAGTCATTTTTATATTGTATTTAATTCATATTTTCAAACTCCTGCAAGAGTGGTGAAAAAAATTAGTTTGTTAGAACACATATTTTTTTTACAATAATATTCCTCCTGTACAAGGCCCAAGAGCCACTTGAGGTAGAGAGAAAGATAAGAGATACAGTTTATTGGGAATATATGGGGAAAATAGTGGTTGACCTTAGACCTGAACATCTTAAGATTGTAGTGATTGAGGAAGCATTCTCTTGCTAGTATCAAGGCATCAGTTTGTGGAAAGAAGCTATTGGAGTGAAACAGAATACACTAATGGAATATGAAGGAAATGAGGGTGTGCTACAATGTGTGTGGTATGGCAGGTCTTAGCTGTAATGGTTAGAAGTGGTGGAATTAAAGAATGTAGGTTGTCAGCACACTTTCCATAGAAATGACAATATTAGCAAGAAGCTTATAACCCTTTTTGTTTGTTAGAAAGTGGTTGTAAGGTGGAAAACAATTCATCACCCACGAGGACACGTGGATGCTTTTGGACTCTATCCAAAGCATATTTGATGAAGGTGAAATGTCCTGTACATTATCCCTTCATGATTTGGCATTTTTTTAAATGCTTCTGAAACACTTTAACCAGAAAAAAAAACAACAATTTTATAAATAACATCACTTGTCTGCTGTAAGCTAATCAAGTTTTTGCCTTTCATTGTACAAACTGAGTTGCTTATTCAGCCAGTTCTTAAAGAGAAGAAATCTTTCTGACAGCAGTGATTTCAAGATTCTAAAAATCAATATTGTTATCAGACGGGCAGGTGTTTTCTTAATGAAGAAATGACTGGAAAAATAAAATAAAAAACATGAAAAAAATACCTTTTTCCTTTTTCTTAATTTTTTTTCTTTCAATGACCCAACAAAGCAAATAAACTACAGTCAAGCAGTGAATGGGACGACAATCAGAATCTATTCAGTATGATGGTAAAAGTCAATAAAATGTTTTAAATATATCCACCGTCACATTTTATTATGAAAGTTAATATTTACACTATTTACATGTGAACTGTTGTCCTCATCTTTGTTGTTATCAGAACGTTTCGGCCATTGTGCCCTTCAGCCTTCATCAGTGTATATCAAACTGAAACCCTTGATCTAATCTACATGTGCAGACTGTTGTCATTCCACTGTCCATGTCTAGAGATATCTCCAACCCTCATGAGGCCCGAGGGAACAACGGCTGAAACATTGTGATAACAATGATGAGGACAATAGTTCATATGTTAAATGATGATAAATCCTCATCCCAGAAATTCAGAAAGTCAATGTTTTCAAAAGAAAATTGGTATTAACCAAATAATACTGCTAAAACTTTAAGAATATACTTTTTTCTAATCATTTCACCCCAAGTAAGGCAATAAAGACACAAGGGATTACTGAGTGTGAAAGAATAAAAGAAAAAGAAAGACATTATTAAGGAAAGAGAACAATAAAAAGAACAGGGATTAAGGTGACAGAAGATTACGATTGGCATTGCATTTAAATATTTGAAGATCAAAGTTGACTGTAAAGCAAAAAAGATCTAGAAGTGTTCCACAAATGAGAAATGCAAGAGGAGAAAGTGTTAGTATAAAACTTAGTTACATCCAGCAATTCCAACTGTAACATGATGAGACCTAGCAGCCAATCTAGTACTACACTTAAATTTGTAAAGTCGAGGTACAAAAGAGGAAAGTTTATCAGAACAGTAAATACTTACTTATGTGATAAATATACAATGTGAATTCCAGCTTCTAGCATTTTTTATTCGAATCTCTATTATCAAACAAGAGCTGATTCTCTCTCAATCACACACTGTTTGCATGTGATTTTGCATGCACATGTGTAATGTTCAAACTACTGATCATACCAGATTAAGTTCTTTCTCCCAGAAACTGTAACTAAGGTCCACTCAGCATTGTTGCATTATAAATCACAAATGGACTCTGTTTATTTTTAATGTGCTAGAGCAGGTGTCTGTAACAGGGATTCTCTAGCCACCCTATCAGACAGGTGTGCTTAGACAAAGAGTAACCAGTCAGTATATTTATGAAATATATATGCATATGTCTGTGTTGTTTGTGATTGACTTGTATATGCTAGTACCATTTAATGTATACACACACACACACACTGACCTTGGAATAATGCATTCCCCTCCCACTCAGTCAGGACAATCCCTACCTTGTACTGGGTAATAAAATCAAAGTCGGAGACATGAAAAAATACAGGAATTTTTTTTAAACCTAAAAACGAATAAACAGTCCTAAGAGTAAGATTAGCATTTAGATTTATTTACATTATTTACTTATGGACTACTGTTTTGATATTGTTGTCAAAATGTCTTGGCCATTGTCTACAACCCTGTCCTCCAGCTTTCATCTGCTTAATGAAGATTCTGGTAACCTACAAGGAATTCCAAACTGAATCTTTTACTTTAGATTGACCTCATTCCACTGGCATGTCTAGGGATATCTTGTTTTGTTCTTTATTTAGTATTACTCAGTTTTTGGTCAACCCATTTTCACTAGTACATGCTATCAAACCCATTTACTATGTCATGAAATTGATGAACCAACACTTTAATCGACTAGGCTATTGCCCCATGGGACAATTCTGTGCGGAGCCTTAAACCTAACCTAACTGCTGATGAGTGCTGCTGCTGTTTGTCATGCCTCACTGCACTCACTGAAGCTTCTCTTTTTGAAACAGCTGTTGCTGATGAAGACCTGCTAATATTTCTTTCTTTAATGTAAAAAATAACTCCTCTTACCAGATAGACATTTTGGTTTGTTTTGCTTAATGGCATATCAACTCCTTATGGGTCATTTAATGCAAAAATTTTATATTCTTGTGAGCTTTTTTAATTTTTTTTTTTATTTCCAATAATATATTGCTGGCAATGTTTTTTAGTTTTTTACTATGATAATGTATTGCTGGTAATTTTTTCTAATTTATTTTTATATTTTCATGTTTTGACCATAGTTTGGTGGCTCACTATTTGCCGATAGCTGGAACCCTAACAGGTGCTACCACCCCGGATCAGGGTGAACCTGGGAACAATAACAATTTAGAAGTTGTTCAATGCTCCTCAAAACCTGACAATCAGAGGCCTTGCTGCCAGATGTAGTTTGTTGTCATACCCAGGACGAAAATTCAAACAGAAATTAGTATTTAGACGTTTTACAATTTTTAGCCTGAAATTTGTTTGAGTGAATATTGCCGGTCAGTCTTAGTATTAAAAATCAAGAAATTATTGTTATGCAAGAATTAATGTGTTACTGACAGAATATGTTTATTATATATGTAATTAGTTTATCTAATACATGATAAATAGAGAGGATTTATTAAACATCTTATTTACTCTAATAATTATCTATCTATCTGTGTATATATATATATATATATATATATATATAAGTGAATATTGAAGTCAACACTTAGAGGTGACAGGCTGTTTCCTGTTAGATGCAATTGTCAGGCCACCTAGCATGAAACAGCCTGTCACCTCTAAGTGTTGTCTTCAATGTTTACTTTTATATTTACACATGCTCTATCTCTGATATTGAGCACTTTATCCCATAAATGTAGCACACCTTAAGAGTATATTTCTTTTTACATATATATATATATATAATCCCATGACCTGTAGGGTCATAGGGGTATCATATGTAGTACTGCAACCCACAGCAGAAGTGGTGTTTCTTGGGCAGAAAGTTGGTTCTCTGTGTTATGCCAGAAGGTTTTTCTATCCTTAGTCCATCCTTCAAATGTACAAATCTACCATTTGTCCTTGCAATGAATTCTATTATCTGTTTTTTCATGGCAACTGCTCTGATAAGCTATTTTCCCTGGTGCTCCAACTGCATGAATTTAAGCGTGCTACTAGGTTGGCATCTCAGTCCCACCGTTTCACTTTTGGAATGGTTAAACGTAACCACCTTTTCTACTCCAACAGCTTTTTCTCTTGCACTTCCTGACAATAGAACGCCCGTCTTCTTACTTGCTTCCCTGATAACTATAATTTTCAAAACTTTAAATGTAATGTCAATTGACATCTTCTGATGCCTTGATCCTGATCCCTGTCCTTTCTTTACTCTTACTTTCACTCTCTGTTATCCGTTGCTTGCTAGTGACACTCTTGCCTTGCTTGGGGTGAAATGCTTGAAAAAAAAAAAAAAAAAAATAGCCTGACGGAGCCCAACCCTCTCCAGGCCAGTTTTGAATTCAGTTTTTCCTTTAACTAGACTCCTTGCCACTCAAGGCTATAGAACCCAGCCTGTCCTGCTATTTATTCATAGCTGGGGGGAGAAGAAGAGGATTCATACCTTCCCCAAGGGTATTAGCATGTAAGTGAATGAAATGGAGACAACTAGGATTCAAACTTGGCTCTCCAATTCCTCAATCTGAGCTGCTATCCATTACTCCACTGTGCCTTTATATGTGTGTGTATATGTATGTATGTAAAAAGAAAGTGTTAGAAAGGTCTGTATATATATCTTTATAATACTGTGGATTTTATTCTAATGCATTTCTCTAGCTGTTACCCATATTCTCCCAAACACCACATTTGAACATGTGGTTGACAGCTGTCTCTCCTCTCCCATCCGTGTTTTCAATAATATAAGTCCCCAGAAAATAGATTTTCTAGGTCAAGTGGCTAGACTTCCTGTTATCTGGTTTTTAAAATATTGTCTGGATAAATTTAAACCATTTTGTAAAAGTAAACCATTTGTAATTTCAGTCTGATGAGACAAGTATTAAAAACTTACTTGCCAAAATAAATTATAATTTATAATCAAGTTTTCCCTTTGATGAATATCATATTGCTCTGTATACTTTACACTGAACTCTTTTTATGGATTTATCTTTTTGATATTTTATATTAAAAAGATCTATTTAGATTATCCTTTCCACTTACAGATTTGATATTATCTATCTCTCTCTCTCTATCTATATATATATATATATATATATATATATATATATATAATCGTAATTAATTCATCGAGTCTAGAAGAGTCCTCAACAGAATGCAGAAAGCACTGGATGGCCCATTTTTTCCTATTTTTGGGACACATCAGCAGTGTGCATCCACTACTGAGAATTGAACACGAAATGTTACAATATGATCCAATGTGTCTCAGTGATGGAGAGGTAAAAAATATAGTGCTAGCTCTTCACAAATTCTGTTGTGTCATTCATCTGAGTCTACTTATATGAACGGACTGTGCCCCCATGAGTCATGACTTCTATCCCCAAGCCGCTCCATTCTATATATATATATATATATATATATATATATATATATATATATATATATATATATATATATATATAGTTAATTTTGATATTAGTTAAAGTGCAGGAGTGTGAAACAATGATCAGTTGTACAACACTCAACTGCCCAGTCATCAGGATCTACAGTATACTGACTGTATCCCCTGTAGATGGGTAGGATACCACCAAAAGTGACCACCTTGCAGGTTGATTCTTACAGACTGAAATATAAATGCAACCAATATTTAAATAATATATAATTTAACTCAACACACACCCACATATCTATCTCTCTCTCTCTCTCTCTCTCTATATATATATATATATATATATATATATATATATATATATATATATATAATAAAAAGGCTTAAACACTAATATTCCATGGTCATAATTTATTTCCATTGAAATCGTAAATATGATCCAATTCATCAGACCTACAAAATTATGACCATGGAATATTAGTGTTTAAGCCTTTTTATTATATCCTTACTCTGTCCTGGACATTGAATTCTACCTGGATTCTATCCTCTTGAATTTTTTTATTCAAAAAATATGCATGTGTATATTTACCACTAATATTAGCTGTATATATATATATATATATATAAGAAATGCATTGGCTTTTGCTGTAGAAATGCATTGAAAGTTTAGTATTGTTAGTAGTCAAGGATTAATGTAAGTATTATTAACAGAATAAGGGTAACACTTATAATGTAAATAAATTACTATAAAAATACATTGCTAAATTTTACCATAAAAAATACATTGTAAATTCTTTTACTTTAGAAATGCAATGAAAATAAAGAAGCATTGTCAGTGGTAAGGAATTAAAGCAATCATAATTGAAACAGTTATATGTATTTATTTCTTTTTAACTTCTTTTCTGCTTTTCATTTTATTATATAATCTAGGTCAAGACACTTGTGATAGTTTGTAATATTACTACTGTGTCTCAAATTCTAAATGGTTCTCTTTGACAGGTTAGAATTTCTATTGAGTGTCATGAAACTTCTTTCTCTTTTTATCTGATCATATGATGTTGTATATGAAAAGCATTTAGGTTTGTGTTGATGACTGTTGCTCTCAAACACTACATAGGAAAAATAATAGATAATAGATAATAGATTATGCTAAAAACCTGAAATGAAAGTAAAGAAATCTCAACAATATGCAAAAATGATATCTGGTAAATAATTTTTGTCTCCATGAGGATCACACATATTTTTTACCACAAAATAATGCTCACTCTGATTTGATAATGTATAAAGAGAATAATGAATTGCTAAAAGAGGAAGATTTTATTATATTTTAACATTGGTCTAAGGTCTGATCAAAAAGTATTAGGATTTTAGTTATGGTAATGGAGCTAAAATATGCAGAGTGAAGCTGCTCAGCACTGTTTGACCTTGAACTCTGTCGGGTATACACATCTAGTTGTAATGTTCTTGCTCATTTCTATTGTTTATAGCAGTGCTTGGAAAGAAAGAGTGTAGAGTGTGGTCATCTCACCACATTACATCAGTGACTATGGCCTGTGTAACAGTTTTTGGCCAAGAACACCATTCCCCAAATTTGACAACCACCATATTCCCCAGATCTCACTCCTTCTGACTTTTTCTACTTCAAAAATCAAATCCCACTTGAAAGGAATAAGATCTCAAGACATTAAGGAAATCCAAAAGAATGCAATGACGCATCTGCTCACTATCCCCAAAAAGGAATTCCAGGAATGTTTCCATCAATGAAAATTAAGTTTGTGCTTCAGAAAGTGACTATTTCAAAGGAGATTAAATGCCGAATTGATATGTATTGTAGTTTTCTTTTTATAGCACCAATCCTGATACTTTTTTATCAGACCTCGTATATCATTTTTATTTAATATTTGTTTTACAAGGAGGAGGATTACATTATTTTAAAAAAATGATATGCAATAGCTTTAAATTATCAGTAATGCTTGCATTAATTCCTGACCACAGACAGTTCCTTTTTTGCTTTGTCAATGTGCAACATGCAGATTAAGCATTTAAATTTGTTAAATAAATTGTAGATTAAAAAAAACAAAGTTCATTTTTTACAGTGAATTTGTTGGAACTGTGAAGTAATCTTGATATATTTTGTAAGGATATTACAATAATTTAAATCCAATTCTGGCATCAAATTGCCTGTATACAGATAGAAAATGAATTCAGTAAATATACAAAAATAGAAAGGAGTGTAAGACAAGGGTGTCTCTTTTTACTGGATTTATTCAACCTATACAGTGATGTGATTCTGAGAGAATTAGAAGTCCTATCAGGATTCATTATTGGCGGCTCAGAATCTTATCAACATAAGATATGCAGATGACATAGTGTTGATAGCAGATGCAGAAAGGATACTACAGGGACTTCTACAGAAGATAGTAAAGACAAGCCAGAAGAAAAGACTAAATATCAACTGTAAGAAAATAGAATCTGTGGTTATCAACAAGAGAAACAATGCAATATTCAAATTACAAATTGGAAATACCAAAATTAAACAAGTACAAAAATTTAAATATCTAGGAAGTTTTTTAGCAGAGGATTGAATATATGACACAAAATCTGAAGGTGCATTGAGATAATGAAAGATGCCTTCCAAAAGCTAAGCAAAGCATTAAAAAATGGGAAAATTTGTTGCAAACAAAGAGAATAGAATTGTTATGTAATATTGACCCTGTCATATAGACAGTGAATGCTGGACATTCTCCTTGCAGATGAAGAAGAAACTTGAAGCAAAAGATATGTGATTCTACAGAAGGATCTTGAAAATAACATGGACTGAACATGTGAGCAATGGCAGTTTTAGAGAAAATGGAAACAAAATGGAAACAAAAAGAAAACTTATACAAAGCATCAGAAAGAGGAAGTTGAAATTTCTAGGATACATAATGAGGAAAGAGGGCTTGTAAAATTTGATACTCACAGGACATATTGAAGGCAAGCATTACAGAGCAAAGTTAAGCATAATCTAACTAATGAGTTTGTGGAAATGATTGGCAGAATAGGGCTTAGGAGATATAGCAAAAAGAGAAACTTTACTAAGGGGTACAAAGGACAGTAAGTTGTGGAGAGCTATGGTTGGCCATGTCCTGAAAGGACATGGCACATAGAAGATTCTCCCTGGAACTTCCTCATTTGTTGAATGCTCTGTCCATGCTATTCTGAACATTCATTGGTTGAACCACAATGATTACTTGAAGTCTTCTTACTTATGATAAAATAACCCAGCTTTTACTGTCATACAAAAGAATAAATATTACATGGTAGTTTGTCACTACTTTCTTCAATTCTGATGTTATTTTTTGATCCCTGTATTCTTTAACTGCTTTCTGAAAAGTCTCTTTTGCTTTGAATTTCTGTGTCACACTTTTTGTTGCTAATCCACTGCCTAGATAATTTTTGCATTTGTTTAATTTTGATATCCCCAATGTGTAACTCACATCTCGAGATGCCCGTTTTGCTCACCACGATGCATTCCATAACCAGTCCTTTCTTTTGGTTTTCTTTCTGAATTTGCCTTTAATATTGAAATCTGCA
This sequence comes from Acanthosepion lycidas, assembly GCA_963932145.1. Taxonomy (NCBI): domain Eukaryota; kingdom Metazoa; phylum Mollusca; class Cephalopoda; order Sepiida; family Sepiidae; genus Acanthosepion; species Acanthosepion lycidas. Next base: position 2,936,648 of record OZ010593.1, on the reverse strand, counting down.
TAGCATAAAATTGTGATAGGTCTTTTCTCTTTGAATCATCTATTGTTTATATAAATCTGAAAAAATACATCTTTATTGTACGTCTCTTACTATTTTTGGTGTGCTTATTTAATTCATTGTCTATTCACATACAAGTTGTTTGTTTGCAGTAAAGAAGGTATATCTTTCAGTAATCTGACATGCCTTTGGATTTCTGTGTCACATTTTCCATCATCTGTTATTACACTACTCATCTATCTATCTATCTCTCTCTCTCTCTCTCTCTCTATATATATATATATATATATATATATATATATATATAATTCTGTCACTTCCCTTAGTCCATCTGTCTGATACACCCTCTAAAATAGCCATAAATTGATCAATCGAAATCAAATTTTGGGGTCAAGTACAAACAGGTAAGGGGTTACAAAGTACAGAATTAAATTTTGTTAATATAACTCTATGTAAGCCTTCTAAACTAGCTGAAATCATTTGTTTTTTTGTGAAAACAACTTGATTTCGGCTACTTTTTAGGTGTTTTTGTAACTTTGGAAACACTGACTTTTTTTTTTTTTTTTTAACAAGATTCCAGTTTCCTGTTTGCCCTGCATTTGTAAGAATTATAAACAAATCACAAAGCCAAATGTTTCAAAAAGTTGGAATTTGGCTCCAGAAAGAAATATTTATGCTTGGCCAGTTAGTAGTCTGTTGCATGCTCAAGAGTAAGAAATCCTAAGAATCTTAAGGAAAAAAGAAATTTTCTTAAAATGTATTGTTTACCATGAAGTCCTATAAAATTTTATGAAATTGAATGAAACATAGTTTGTAAATCTTGACAAAAATGTTAGTGATAACTTCAATAATACTAAATACAGTGAGGATTTGCAAAAAAATTCTAGTATTGTTAAACTTCAAGAGTAACTTCAATTCTGCCAGCTGTGGCAATAAAGTGGTATTTAAAAATATTTTTTTATGTCTAAAGTTTATAAATGTGAACTGTAAAGTAAATCAGAGAATTAATAACTACTTCAGACATAAAAAAATATTTTGAAATACTATTTTATTGTCATATTGAAATTACTCTTGAAGTTTAACAATACTAGAAATCTGGCATTTTACAGTTCACATTTATAAACTTTGGAGGTTCTTGAGAGTTTAGTAAAAATTTGTGCAGGAGTCCCAAGAATATGACCCATCCAGCTGTTAGTTTGTCATATTTCAAATACATTTTCTTGATGTTACTGATGTGTTTAGATTATTATTGATTGACTGCTTAGATTAATATCTTCTGTTTTTTTCAACACCACATCTACGTTGGACAGTTTTCTGCATTTCATCAAATCAATGTAACAGAAAATGATAAAAATGAGAATGCTAGTCTGAATAAACAAACAAGTTAAGTAATTGATGTGCTTTATGCAAACTAAGTGAATATTTTGATCTTAGAATGTTTATTATTATTTTTTTTCTTATGTGAAATACACTGAAATACACTGTTATCTTCTAATCTTTCACCTTACAATCTTCAATTAGTTACAAAATGGTATGGTTAGTAGTCACTAAAGTAACAGATTGTTTAAAACAATTTGTTGCTTTAGTAACATAGGAATTAAAAGAGAAGTCTAGAAGTGCAAGTCTAAACACAGAACTAAGTTTACTGTTGAAATGGTTAGATTTATTTTTAATCAGTATCACCCGATGCAAGGTAGTAAAGCCACTAAGACACAAGCAGGGTGGAGAAGAATTAGGAACAGAAACATTAATAAGGAGAAGGAAGAGAAAAGATTAATAGTGGGGACAGTAGATAGTGATTGACATTGCATTTTTGCTGATTAAAGTTGGTTGGAAAGCATGGAGCTGGAAGGTAGTTCCACAAGTGAGAAGTGTAAGAAAAGAAACTCTCTTAGCATAGAATTTATGACTACATCTAGCCAGCTTGCCTATAAATTGATGAGATCTCAATGCCAGTCTAGTACTATGCTTAAATTCCAAAAGTCTAGTTACTATTGCGAAGAGCTCATCCAAACAATTACCATGAAAGTATTTGTAAAAATGGCAGAAAGAGGCAACCTTACGGAAGTGAGAAAGTGACTGAAGTCAAGCCATAAAATTAGGACAGATAATATTGCTGATTTGTCTTTGGATCTTAATAAGGAGCTCAAGGTAAGTAGCTGAGATACCTGACCATATATGGGAGCAATATTCTAAGCATGGAAGAATGGTACACTTATAGATATGTAAGATAGTTTTTGGAGAGAAAAATTCTCACAACACAGTGAACCAACTTTCTTAGCAGCTGACCTAGCAATGGATTCAATATAATCTTTTTACTTCATGTCAGCTGAGAATGTGAGCCTGAGAAGGTAAAACAAGTCACTTTCCTGGAGGTTAGCATCAGCCATACTAATTGAAGGTAGTGAGGGGTCTCTCAGATGATTAATGAAGAGAAGTTTAGTTTTGGAGGTATTAAAATTAACAAGCCATCTTTTTCCCCAGTTAATGACAGACAAGGCTTTGGACATCGACTCCCATTTTGATCATGTCAGACTGATCAGCCTTACTATTGAGGCAGGAGTAAGTTGTGTTGTCATCAGCATAGATACCAAGTTGAGTGCTGATGTCACTGAGAAGGTAATTAATGAAAATTAAAAACAGAGTAGGACCAAGGATAGAGCCCTGGGGGACACCTACATTAGTATGAAAAGATTTAGACGTGTGGCCATTCAGAATAACTTTCATTTCACGACTTAATAGGAAAGACTGGATCAGTTCAAAAATGTATCCGAGGGCCCTATAACTTTTCATTTTATGGAGAAGACCTGAATGCCAAACCCTGTCAAAGGCTTTTGAGATGTCCAATACTACAGCCTCGACTGACTTCATCATTTTTATCTAGAGCATAATAGACTCTTTCCACAATTATCGTCAGTACAGCAGCAACTGATATGGAGAAATGAAAGCCATATTTCTTGTTTGAGAAAAAACCCGGCAATTAGAGATAAACTAATTCAGCATTGATTAGGGCCTCTATGTGTTTCCCAAAAAGAGGTAGTAGGCTAATAGGCCGATAGTTGGAAGTGTCAGACAGCTAACCAGAGTTCTTAAAAACTGGAACAACAAATGCTGACTTCCACAGGCAGGGTGGTATTTATTATACAGTATAGAGAGAACTGGAGGCAAATTGGGAGCACTCTTCTTAATGACTATTACAGGGATACCATCAGATTACAGGGATATCATCAGATCCACATGCTTTATGGGGATCTAGGTTAGAAATGATAGCAGAAACCATGGAAAGTGTCATATACGTATCACTCAACATAGACTCAGTTGTAAGTGAAAGTTCAGCAGGGATACTCCACATGAGTTAAGAGTAGAGTATGAGGAGAATTTATGGGCAGAGCAATTGGGTTTTATCGGGAGAGGATGATAATACTTCAAACTGATTGAAAAGATGTAACCATAAGTTATGCTTACATCTAGTCATTTCAATTGTAAATATGCAAGCAGCTTAAAACAATTTCATTATATTTTACCTGTGCCGATACATTTACAACCAGTAATTTGATCAAGTCTGCAGTTGAACTGGGGTCTGTCGTATGAGACATGGAGATAAAAAAAAAATAGTTAAATATTCTTCTCTTGCAGACAGATTTATTTTTACTCCAGTAGCAATGGTGACTTTTGGGGTTATTGGCCCTTGATCAATGGCATTCTTTCAGGGAGATGGCAGGATTGCGTCTTGATTAAGAGACAAGCCTCACAAAATGGAGTGGCTCTTGCAGCTCACTGGCGATGGTGCAGGGTAATGCTTTCTCCATCATTGCAGCTGGCAGAGGATAGCAAAAAAAAAAAAAAAAAATTTGGTTTTTGTTTATAGATATTTTGTTCAAATAAATTTGTTCATTTCTTTTCTGAAACTTTATATGCATTATTTCCATCTCATTTCATTATATGCATTATCTTTATGTCCTCCATGTGTTTTTTTAGTCCTAATTATGTTAACATATGTCATTGAAATGTGATATGTCCTAGATTATTACTTTACTATTGCATTAGCATAGGTGAGTGACATAAGTGCTTATTTACAGCAAATCACAGGTATATTATGGAAGTCTGTTGTAAATTGAGGACCGCCTGTATAAATCTTTAGAAACTATTTTAAAGCAATATCATGTTATAATTTTGGTTGTTCCTTAGTTAGCACATCTGTTATGACCTGCCAATACCTCATAAATAATTAACTATTCCTTTTTGATTGTGAGGAAATTCAGAAAAGATATATCTGAGACACTGGTATCAGTGTGGAAAAACAAGGAAAAAGCAAGCAAGAAAGAAGATAATGGAGACAATGCTCTCCTGTATTTAAGGTAAACACATCTGCTTCAGTGAAATGGATAAGATTTGTCAATTTCAAATATTTTCATTTGTACCCTCTTATTTCTTTAAATAATGACCTGCATTCATAATTATGATTGTTACTGCAATATTTGGTTTTGTTTGTTTTTATGGCTCCACAAACTCAATGGGTTATTTAATGCTAACAAGATTATTATTGCTGGTAATATTCTTTTTCAAAAATGTATTTCTGATAATGTTTTTCAAAAACATATTGCTGGTAACAAAACCTAGTTTCATAGTGTTTTGAACCCAGTTTGGTTGTTAACTATTTGCCCATAGCTGAGACCCTAACAGGTGCTACCACCCCAGGCCAGGGTAGACGAGGCTATGCTGTTGGATGTAGTTTATCGTCTTACCCAGGACACGGATGTAGTTTATCGTCTTACCCAGAACATGGATGTAGTTCATTGTCATACCCAAGACAGGCAATATTTGGTTAAACTCTTTAAGCTCAAATATTAAACAATGTAATAGGGGTATTTCCTTGGGTATTTTATAGTCATAGAATCCACAATTATTAACTAAATAATTATCACCATTATCATTTCTATCTACAAATGTTCACTGCCAGAGTAAGAAGACATAGAATTTTTAAAAATATCAAAATACCTCAGAAATGTTGGATTTGAACTAAAGTTTGTAGTATTTCTCAGTAGATGGTGTTTGAACAATAGATTTCATTTCACACCTGTCTGAAAATTGTGACACATGTATGCATGCATACACACACACACACATATGAAAGGTGACATTTCAATATGGTTCATGTTTGGATTTTAAGTTTTTATGCTAAAACTAAAAATGGAGATAAAAGGAGATGAATTTTCATCATTTGAAGCTTATTTTATTTCTGTAAAGGAAAAATATTTCTGTACAAACAGCAAAAGAGATATGTGCCATTTATGAAGATTGTGTCATAGCTGAGAGTAATTGGTTCAGAAGTGGAAATTTGGATCTAGAAGACTGAATGTTCTGACAAGCCTGCAGACAGTGATGATGGTCAAATTAAAATGTTAATTAAAAACAATACTAGTATTTGCGACACTCGACATTGCAAATATACTCCATATATAACATATGAGTATTTTCAAATACCTTATAATTAAGGTATTTGAAAATACTTGGATACATGAACTTAACATTAAAATTTTTTATTCCGACCTAATATATACATGACACTTGATGGGGCACCCAATTTTTAAATACTAGGTGTTGCTTAAATCTCTTTTACTCATGGTAGGCATTAATATCACCACTTATGAAAATATGTAGGACGACTTTGTTTACAGGGCTGGTAGAATTGCACCATTTTTCAATACATCACCTGCTTATGCATGATGTCATATCAATGAAATATCTTGTCAGTGACTCCAGGACAAACAGATTTCTAGAGATAGCTTTTCAAGAGGTTAAGAAACCCAATTATTTTTAATTAATTTTGAATCTGTTGCTAAATAATTTTATTCTAATTTCAGGCAGTCACTGTCCGTTTGATGTTGGCTATAACAGCAGCAGCAACAGGGTCTTTTACATTTGGCTATAGCATTGCTGTCATTAATTCTCCCGAGACTGTAAGTATTTTTAACATATTCATTGAATTCTTGAACTGATCTCATCTCTGTTTCAGATGATCCATACTCAGGATTTAACAATATAGCAGCAGGAGAAAAAAAAATCCTGAATATAAGGGATGCTGAAAAGTACTTAGCCCAATCTACTTTTCAGTTACCCTTTTTTTTAATAGTTCCTGGTTAGAGCATGAATATATATACATATATATATATATATATATATATATATAATATAAAAGGCTCAAACACTAATATTCCATGGTTATAATTTATTACATTGGAATCGTAATCACAATCCAATTCATCAGACCTAAATGTAATAAATTATAATCATGGAATATTAGTGTTTGAGACTTTTATATTATATTCTTACTGTCCTGGACATTGAGTTCTACCTGGATTCTATCCTCTTGGCAATTTATGTATATATTAACATATATATATATATATATATATATATATATATATATATATGAATCTCCATGTAAAATGTGTTAATACGCATCAAAACATGATTGCATTTTCTACATGTTTTTGATGTAATATCCTAAAATAAAGTATATATATATATATATATATATATATATATATATATATATATATAAAGGCAAAAGGAGAAGTTTACTTATATTGTCTTTTTACAGATATATTTTCTTTATTTCTGTATATCTGTATTTTTACACAGATATACACACAGTCACTTGTCACTTAAGTGCACATAAATGCTCTTTTATGCAAATTTCTAATCGGCCAATGATGTAGCATCAATTTAATGAATATTTGCTTTTAAACATGGTCATAATGACCTGCTGAATTTCATTTCAAGCATCATTATGAGAAAGAAAGGTTATTTAAGTAACTTTGAATGTGGCATGGTTGTTGGTAGCAGATCTGCATATTTTAAAAACTGCTGATCTGCTAGAATTTTCATGTATAACAATCTCTGGTTTACAGAGAATGCTGAGAAAACAAAAAAAAGTTTCAGTGGGTGGCAGTTTTGTGGATGGAAATCTCTTGTTGAATGCAAAGATCAGAGGAGAATAGGCAGACTGCTTCAAGCTGATAAAAAGGCAACATTATCTCAGATAACCACTCTTTACAACGGGGCATCCCTTGACTGCTAAAAAAAAATGAATTCAACTATATAACATTTTTGTCTGAATTTCTGGGATGGGGAGTTGTCATTATTTACATTTTTTATTATTACATTTATTTTCGAACTATTGTCCTCATCTTTGCTGATTCAGAAGATCTGTGGTCCATGCAGCATCAGGGCAATATTCAGAAGCAGTTCTACTCTGCAGAGAAATCTCTTCTGAGTAATGTCTAACATTGGGGGAGAATATGACTAAGAATTAGATGAACTTGAATCTTTGCAGTTGCAATAGAGAATATAAAGGAGAAACAAGCTGCCCCCAAAAAGTAAGGCTGGAGTAACATAGAAAAGTGGTAGTGAGAGGTGAGATGATGAAATTGGGCATAGCTGATCATATATGGAGGGAAAGGAGTGGTCATCAACTACTGTGGAATGAAATGAAAATACTGGACAAGGAAGAACATTAGAGAGTTAGACATCTAAAAGAATTAGCACATATGCTAGGCTATTAGGACCCACTTTGTATACCAATGGATTTATTTCCTTTACTCTCTGTCTGTCTGTATCTCTCTCTCTCTCTCTCTCTCTCTATATATATATATATATATATATATATATATATATATACACAATTATTCTTCATTTCTTTTATTATTGTGTATTTATATAAATCATAAAACCATTCTATATTTAATTTCACAAATGTTGGTATATTTAGAAGCAGATAAGGCCACATTTTTCTCCAAATATTAGAATTTCATAAATTTCAATCATATATCTTCATTGTCTTGTAAACATGTTTCTAATTTATTATATTAGAATGTCTAAAAATCTAAGTATTGATTTTAAGCTTCAATTTCTATCTGTAGTGTTGGATCAGTTTCTTGTGGCCCTCATGTACCAGCAATCAGTCTTGATCTCTAGATTCTTGCATATCTGCATTTTTGATGTTAGTTTTTGTTGGGTTTCTCTTATAAAGTTTTTTTTTTGTTTTTTTTATATATATATATTCAATTCAGCCTTTTTTGATTGCCTTTTGTCTTTTTTAAGTGAATGGACTTTGTTGTAAATTGTATTTTGTAAGCTGTCTCATGTCTTTTTTGATATTACAAAATGGTAGTACCTTTCTCATCTATATATATATATATATATATATATATATATATATATATATATATGACTTGCATATGATTTTTAATAAATGCACAAAATATGATCTGGACCAAAGAAGCAATATGGCTGAAGTTCTCGTAACATTCTATGTACCAGTCAATAATTTTTTTCTTACTGTTCCCTGTTAAAATGACATAGGTCTTATATACCAGCAAATTTTGTAAATTTTTCTCCCCCAAGAGTATAAGCATAAACATACTTTTTGTTTGTGTTTTTCTAGATTGTTGAAAACTTTATTAATGAGACCGTGATCCAGCGAACAGGAGTTCCCATCTTAGCCAGCCACTTGAGGAGTTATTGGTCACTGATTGTGGCCATCTTTGCAATCGGAGGTATGATTGGTGGTCTCAGTGCTGGGGCATGGGCTGACTTTTTTGGTCGGTGAGTGAGCATGTTATTTTTTTTGCTTTTGTTGCCTGGTTGAATATAGAGGAGATTCATATTCATAAATGTTTATTCATATCATAGGAATAATTATTATTACATATGAATTTTAGTCTATTATCATCAGTATATAAAATGCTTGACTTTAGCCATGTCAGGCGTATACAGCAGTCACTCTTGTTTGTAAAGAATATGTTTTAACACCTCCAGTAAATCTCAGAAACCAAGATTGTACCAACCATTTTATATATATATATATATATATATATAATCAGTTGTATGGATATGAGTTTGTGACCCTGGGTTTCACGCTTTTGCAATCATCAGACAAACTGGTTTATTTTTTACAAATTGGATTTCTATTCTATTTATGCTTGTTTGACTATGTTGTGGTGGGAGGGGGAGTTGTTTGATTGTTAATCTTCCCTTGGTTGAAATTGCCAAAAACTTAAGTTGTTAAATCTGAAAGCAAAAGAAAAAAATCATTAGATGCTTAAACTTAATTGTTGTTTATTGAATTTTTTTAAAATTCCTAAAATATTTTTCAGGAAGAAAGGCATGCTCCTTAATAATGCAATAGGCATTGCTGGAAGTATGTTAATTGGATTCAGTAAAATGGGTTCATCTTTTGAGATGATCATTGTTGGCAGAGTAATTCTTGGCTTCAACTGTGGTAAGTAAAATAATTTCAGCAAATTTTCCACTCTTTTTTATGACTTTGTTTTTAATTATTTTTATGGGTATTTTGTCATTATGACTTTTTGATTTGTTTCTGTATTTGTTATTAATTGTGCTTTATTAGTTTGTTAATAACTTTGTTGCCATATTGACAATGTTTTGGCCGTTGTATGCCCCGGACGTTTTCAGGTGATTGGAATTTCAAACTAAACTCTTTATTTTGTCCACTGGGGTAGATTGTTTTAGTTCCACATGCCATGCCTCTTCTGGCTGAAAACAATGGCCAAAATGTTGTGAATATGGCAGCAAAAATGAGGTCAAGTCTAAACAGTGTAAATGACTTTTTCTTGTTTTCTTTGACTAAGTGGCTCTATAGCTAAGGAACTGTTGGAAGACCTAAATGATAGAAGTGTGTGTATATATATATATATATATATATATATATATATATATATATATATATATATATACAAAACAAAATTATATATAAATAAAATATATCTATAAAAAGACAGTATAAATAAAAACAAAAGGAAATCTTTTCTTTACCAATAGATTTTGTCAAGGTCAATGTATCTTGATAAAATCACTCTAGGTATATAAAACATTGGTAAAGAAAAGTTTTCATTTCATCTCTATTCACACACACACACATACGCACACAAACAAATATATATAGGTTCACACTCCTGCCTGGACTTTTGGACAGGAGTAGAGATTTATTCTTTGTTTCCTGTTTAGGATTAGGTTTCCGGTTCATTCTAATGTCTACTTCAATTCTATACCTCTAATGTCTGCATCTGAACAAAAGAAGAAATTTGTAAATAAAATTTCTTTTTTTCCTTAAATAAGAGTAGATAGTTTTGCCTATCATCCAGTTCACACTCCTCCATGTTCTATTGAACAGGAATAGATTTATTCTTTGTTTCCTGTTTAGGAATGGATTTCTAGTTCCTTCTAAAATCTTTTCACTCTCTTTCACGTCCAGTAGCCCTTTGTGTCTTAGTGGCATTGTTTCTTGCCTTGTTTGGAGTAAAGTGAAAAATAATATGTATGTATTTTTTTTTTTTTTTTTTTTTTTTCATTTATTTTTTATTTTTACATTTATTTTTTTTTTTCACATTTATTTTTTCTTCACATTTTTTGTTGTTGATTGGATGATTAACAGGAATAGAAATAAGATAAAAGTGAGTAGAATATGTTTGCATGTGTATATTTGCATGTGTCTGCATGTATATATTTCAGTAAGGGGAAACAAATCATTACTTACCACTTCAAGATGAGAGTGTTGCTATTAGGTTGGTGCAAAAATGATGACGTAATAATGTCGTTTTTTGACGTTAAAAAATGTCAAAAAACGACATTTATACGTCATTATTTCAGCATCAACCTAATATATTCCGTGCCAGATCAAAACTGTTACTGTGTCTGCTTCCATATTTTATGGATGGGTGTAGATTGCATGTGAACCAGAACTTATCCATGATAGGACTATAATTTGTTAAGAGAAGTCACAGTGTGTGATTAAAAATGAAGAAAATTGTAACTGACAGATGGCACACAAGTCAATACCTGATCAATATAGACTGGGTTACCGTGGAGATGGGGTATGATTTTGAAAGACCTGAAACCCCTAATAAACTTCAGCTAAAAACATCATCGATGATGTGTGTCAAAGCGTCAAACATGTATTTTATAAAATGATATAATTAAATATATGCATTTTAGATAATATTTTATCAAATGTCTTATTTTTAGCTAAATTATTTTTGCCTATTTTATTTGTTTTAAATGACATTTTAGATTAATTTTTTTTTTTATATTGAGCTAGATTTTAGTAGCATTTTCCTTTTCTTACAACTGTATACTTCTTGAATTTAACTCATTTGTGGGCAAACATTGCTGAGGGAGTCAAAAGTATATATAGTAATAGTGGCGTTATAAGAATAACTATCCTGTTGATTGGATATTAAAAAAAATGGGTCTGGAAATAAATCTCTAACTAATGTGAATTGGGATCAAATAAGGATTAAAATCCAACAGAATGACAGAGTAAGGAACAAATAGGAAATATTTATAAATTTAATGCTTCACTTTTTCTTGAAGCTTCATTAGTAATTTTTGGAAATACGTTATGAAAGAGAAAGTTCAATGTTATTTGCTTTTCATTGGTCAGGTAAATGTCACATGTCTTTGTCTTGTTGTCTTAGTGTGTGTGTTCCTCTGGATTTTTGTGGGCATTTTTTGTGTCCATCCCAGTAGTGTCCATGCATTTAATTCCTGAAGATTGTTGTGAGATGATGACCTACCTGTATGTTTGTGTATCATATTTTGCATTGGTCTCACAGGAGTTGGGTTGTGTCTGTATATTTGTGCCAATAATGTGTATGTGTCCTTTGCATATTTTCAAATTTATTTGATAACCTATTTTTTTTTATAATTTCAATTGATAAATCATTAATATAATTTTTCTCTTTTTCTTTTTCTCTCTCTCTTTCCTATTTTAGTCATTCTTCATTTCTTCTAAAATTTAGTATGGCATAAGGCTATGTAGCACCAATCCTCCAAATAGAACCTGTTTGATCTTTTATTTAAGTTTTAAACAAATGGTTGCATGGTATAGTTTATTGATATTTAATGTTAGCAGGACACTCTACCACATGCATAAAAACTGGTAGCAGTTAGTTTCAAATTCATGCCTCCAAAGAGATTAGTACCTTAAATGCGGTTCTACAGAAGGATGCTGAGAATATCATGGACAAAAGATGTAAGCTTTGAAGTTTTATGAAAATGGAAACAATAAAGGATGCTTATACTTAACATCAGGAAGAGACTCGTAGGATATATTGAAGGCAAGAGGAACAGAGGAAAACGATGCATATCCTATCAAGTGAAATTGAGTAAATGAACCACAGAACACAATTTAGGAGCGATAACAAAAAAACAAAATTTATTAAGAGCTACTGTTATAACAACATCAATAATGTCAGTTATTATGATGATTGTAAGCACTTCCAGTTCCACTAGGGAATGCTGGGATCAAGCTGGAACAAATGCGAGTTTGAATAATAAAGTTAAGTTACCATGTCTTATGTCATTTTTTGCTGCTTCGACTTTTCAGTGACCAGTCTCATATAACTTATCTTTCTACCCTAAACCCAGTGGAACAAGCTACAAAGGACAGAAAATTGTGGAGAACCATGATTGCCAGCATCTGGAAGGAACACAGCAAAAAGATTAGAGGAGGAAAAAATTTTCATACAAAGATGATTACAATTTTAAAAAGAATTCCAAAGATGCAAGAAAATTCAAAAATCTAAATTTATTAGCAAAATTAAAATAAAATATTAAATATTTTTAAATGAAAAACTTTTTAAGTTTTCTTTTGCATAATTGATCCTTTTCTCCATTTATTCTGCTCCCCCCCACCAAAAAAAAAAAAATTAACATCTGTGTTCTTGGAATTTTATTACGGCGTGTCTTTTTTCTTCATGAAGTTGCAGTTAATTTATTCATAAAAATGTTATTTTACACATAGATTTTTTTTTGCAATTTTTAACCTTTGTGCCCACAAAAAACTGTGTGTCAAAATGATAGTGATTCCTATGACACCACTATTACTATCTATATATATATATATATATATATATATATATATATATATATATACATACTTTTGACTCCCATGGCAATGTTTGTTCTTTGTTGTAAATTCCTAAGAATATAGAAAATGTATAAATAAACTTTCATAATTTAGGAATTTATTAAAATTCTAATCAGTTTCAGTTATCTCCCTTTAGTAACTCAACTCTCCAAGTTTTTGTTCACCACTGCTGTGGCCAGGTATTGAACTCACAACTCTTTGAATCAAGTCACTGGATTACTTCAACCAATGCTTAGTGATGATTAGAATTTTAATAAAATCCCAAAAAAATTGATTTATAAATTTTCTTTATTCCTGAGAATTGACAACAAAGTTATTAAACATTATTTACACTAGTTACATTGTTTAGACTGTTATCCTCATCTTTATTATCATATTCATGATGTTTCGGCTATTGTATGCTCTGACCTTGAAATAAACCCTTTATTTCGTCCATTGGGATAGACTGTTCTAGTTCCACATGCCTTGCCTTTTCCAGATATCTGGTTCAGTTATTTCCCTTTAGTAACTCGACTCTACCATCCTGAACATTTGAGTTATCTTTAAATAAATTGCATTCTGCTGCTCTGATCTTCTGCTGCCAGAAAGTGCATTTTGTTTAGTAAAGATTTTTTGAATGTTCAGGCTGGTAGACATAATAAAATACTATTTAAATTAAAGTAAGTATCTACTCAAATATAGCTATCCACTAAAAGTAACATTGAAAGTAATAAAAATTACAATACAAGGTGTCCATAAAGTTCGTGTGCACTTTAAAAAATTTATAACTTTATTTGTATTTGCAATAGAAACAATCTGTAAAAAATATTATAAAGTTTAATGTAATTAGTTTTAAGTACAGCTAAAATTACTAATGTGATTTCAGGCATTATTGTAAATCAGTTGGCAAATGTTTTCTGTGGACTGCAAAATCGTATTACCCTTTGTATTACTAATGATGGAGGACATGTGGAAACTTAAATAAAATTTCAATAAAAAATATAGATTTACTTCTTTCTTCTTTACAAATTATTTCTATCGCAAATACAAAATAAAGTTATAAATTTTTTAAAGTGCACACGAACTTTATGGACACACTTTATTATAAAAATATGTGAACCTACTATAACAAAATAATTATCATTTTATGAAAAAATAATTATGAAAAAGGAATTTTTTTATTTATAAATTTATAAAAATGTCTGTGAACAAGAAAAGCAAAAATGGACTGACTATTGTAATAAGATGAAAAGCATAGTGGCAAGTAAAAGAGACAACTCAAGATGCAAGTTATACATTGGGGATGTCAAAATTAAACATGTTTGGAAATTCAATGTCTGGTCATTCTACAAGTGCTACTGGTAACTATGTAACCAATGTTTGGGTCATTGTTGACTAAACCAGTTCCTCCACCAGGCTTTTCTGGAAAGGAGGGTGACTAGACACCCAGCAGGATTAAAAACAAAACCTATCAAAGGATAGTTGAACATGCTTGTAAGGTCAATGGGTTCTATAGCTATGTATACAGTCAGTGTGATGACGACGACATGGTAACACTGGGCAGAGGGATTCTTAGATTTAAATCAATGAACCTGATGGAATCAACAGCCATTTGTGTGTGACCAAAGTGAACCTACAAATTGGAGGACATTGACCTGGAGAGGGATGGGTTTTGCTAGGTTTACTTGCTCAAGATATGGTAATGGTAATATTAGCCATTTCCTCATAAGGAAACATTTAGCATTCATAGATCAATTATTTAGTGCTGTTATTTGTTGAAATTTATAAAACCCTTTAATTAAAACAATTTTTTAGGAAAACCCATTTCTCAAGGCCAGTAGCTGTTAATGTTCTTTCCAGTGCTTGTATTGACTTCTTTCCTAACCTTTTGTTTGAAGTAGTGTGGAATGTCAACATCTTGATTATGTCAGCAGAAAGAACTGAAATCTTTTGGATGCACAATGAATAAAGAAGGTTAGGAAAATCTAACACTCACAGGGTACATTGAAAAGCAAAGAAAAATAACTAGTAAAATATTTGAAAAGTTTTATTTAAATGGATAGAGGAAAAAGTACCATGATATAAAAGAGGTCGTGAAAGGAGCATAAAAAAATGAAGCTGTTAAGAGCTATGATCAACCTTGTCTTTCAGAATATGGCCCCTAATTTTACATTGCTGCTTAATTACAGTTTTGATTTACATAGAAATTTTTCTTTTCTTCTAGGTTTAACCACCTGCCTAACACCTATGTACTTGTCAGAAATTGCACCTTCAAACATCCGAGGTGCATTGGGTGTCGTACATCAACTGGCAATAACAATTGGAATCTTAATGTCGCAGATCTTTGGCTTTCAAGAAATTCTTGGCACAAAAAGCTTATGGCCAGTTCTGCTGGGTGAGTAAACTCAAATGATAAAATAAATCTTTGCAGTAATGGTTCTCAGAGTGCCTGAGAACCACCTTCCTTTGATCACCCTCATACAGTAACGCCCTTTCCTTCTTTGATCACCCTCATACAGTAACACCCTTTCCTTCTTTGATCACTCTCATATAGTAACACTCCTTCCCATTTTGATTCTCCTCTGCTCCCTAGTAACAATCATTCATTTTTTTTTTATTCTCTTCTATCCCTGATAACTCGCCTTTTGGTTTTCTCCCCTTATCCCTGGAAACACTTCTCCCCTTCAGATTTCCTCCCCCACCACCAATCGCTGATAACTCTTCCCCCTTGATTTTCTCTTCTTATCCCTGGTAACAATTCTCCCCTTTTGCTTCTCCCCATTCCCTGGTAAGATTTTGATCCCACCCTGATAACATTTTTCTCTCTTTAGTCTCCAGTTTCTTCATTTTGAATCATCTTTGATATTTTTTACCATTGTATTTTATTGTGGTAATTATTGAAACAATTTTTGAAACCAAACTGCTTTATTAATTACAATCAAATAAAAAAAAAAGAAGAAAATCCTTATTTCAATGATTCATAAACTTTCCATTTGATTTCATACCAAATTACACACTTGGCTGAAATTTCTTTTCTAAGAGTCAAGACTGTTTAAGAATTCCTATTTTTCAAAACTTTTGTCTTTAACTAATCAAGTTATTTTTGGTTATTGTTTTACTTATAAAAGGAAAAAGCTTTAAAAAATAAATCATTTAGATTACAGTGTTATATTCATAATTACTTTTTATTTTATTTCTGTGTCTTTAAAATTATTGAGAATTCATTTGAAATTCAATTTCTTTGGAGGCAAGAGGATGAAAAAGAAACTGTACTGACTTCTATAATCTACTGGAATATTCTTATCTTTTGGACATGATTGGTTCTCTTAGCAGTTGTATTTCTGCAATGATTACTAGAAGGAAGATTAAATAACTATCGTCCATATTGGTGAACTATTACATCACTTTTTTTTAATCATTTCACCCCATAATGGTGTTAAAACCACTAAGATGTGAGGGGCTACTGAAACTGAAAAAAATGTTATTGAGGGGAGAGAATAAAAGAACAGGGTTCAAAGAGACAGAAGATGATGATTGACATTGCATTTAAATTTTTGAAGATTGTAATTGACAAGAAAACAAGAAGCCCAAAGAGTTTCACAGGTGAGAAGTGTGAGAAAAACTATTAGAGTAAAACTTATGGTTACATTGAGCATTTTCAACTGTAAAATGATAAGACCTAACTGCCAATCTAGTACCGTGCTTAAATTTGTGATGGTGAAGTATGAAAGAGAAAAGTTCATCAGAAAAATTGCCATGAAAATATTTATAGAAAAAGCACAGGGAAGCTACGTTACAGTGGTGAGAAAGTGATTGAAACTGAGATGCCAGATCAGGACTGATAATGTTACAGATTCTTTGGATTTTATCAAGAATCTCTAAATATATAGCAGGAGCACCAGACTATATGTGACAC
The DNA here is from genome assembly GCA_963932145.1 of Acanthosepion lycidas. Taxonomy (NCBI): domain Eukaryota; kingdom Metazoa; phylum Mollusca; class Cephalopoda; order Sepiida; family Sepiidae; genus Acanthosepion; species Acanthosepion lycidas. The sequence continues at coordinate 2,919,801 of OZ010593.1, read as the reverse complement.
TTGTTGGCCTCAAACCAAGTGTTTACAACTCCTGTATTTGAAGTGTCTTGATCTATGCCAGTGAATTCTGGACTATGCAGGCTGAGGCTGAGTTATGTCTGGTCTGAAAGAATCCTTCTATGATCAGGTGGGGATATGTGGTGTCAATCCTTCTGGTAGTTAGCCTGGTGTCATTTGGATTTCTTGCTGTATACCCAAAAAAACTACAATGCTTTGGGCACGTACAATAAAACAATTCAGGGTTGAAGCAGTGTGCTTAGCTAAAAATTGAGGGAAATTATGGCAAAGGACAGCTAAAAAAAAACTCCTAAATGGAAGATCTCTACAAGGAACTCAAAAATTGAAGTTGAAAGAAGACATGGCTCTAGATAATCTGAAGGAGTGAATTGAAATTGAGACTTCCAAAAGTTATTTTATAAATATTTAAACAACATAAAACAAACTCTTCTCAATAATAATTTTCCAACCATGTTGAGGAGTAAAATAAATTAGGCTTAACAAAATTGAGAAAGAATAACTCAAGTAAACATCCTGATTATAAAAAAAAAAAAAAAAAAAAAAAAAAATAAAGATATGATTAGCTTATCCTACCATACATAACCAGATGCATCCTAATTATAAACAAGATGAAAAAGCTATTAGTATATAATTTACTCATATATTACTGGAATATATCATTGGTGTGTGTGTGTGTGTATATATATATATATATATATATATATATATATATATATATATATATATATAACTGATTTAAAATATGGCTCCATCGCTACACAGGACTTACCACGTTTCAAAAACAGAAACTAAAAACGTCAAATTCATTTATATAATTAAATTAAAAGCATTAGTTCTGTTTCATTTTCAAGCAAATTTTGGAAACATAGTAATTCCTGTGTAGCGATGGAACCATATTTTCAAATCAGTTAATTTATAAAATTTATGCTCTGTAAATTTACATTGAACACTGTTTTGTAAAAATAAAAATATCAATAAGAACACCAGATGATATATCTTACTGTTCTTTCTTTTTTACTATAAAATATATACAATCCCAACAAATACCTTAGATTTATCATTTTTACTATAAAAAGTTAAAAACAGCTAATTATTATCAATAACTCATAACCTCAAAAATCTCCCCTATGCAAAAACAAAAAAAAAATATGCAGTTTATATCAATAATCAAATAGCAGCATTCAATTCTTACATTGGCCACATATGAACCACACTCTCTCAATAGGCTAACTTGTCACTTGTCAAAGCTTAATGCAATTCATGCACATATTAATCATCACATGACAAACTATCAAACTACTACTATTATCATAGGACATATATTACCAGGTAATACTAAAATACTATATATCACTCACTGCAAGGAGAAACTCAAAATTCTAGAAATTATTATTATACAAAAGAAACAATCCTCATTAAATAAAATCTTTCCTTACAAAAGGCAGTATCTTCAACTGTGTATAAAACATTTAATATGTGTACGAAAAATATATCTATAAATATTTGACACATTCTTTTCCAGTGTGGTCTATGGCTATGTTAATATTTTACACACAATATCATTTTGGATTATTTTGAATGCCAGTGTTCCAAAAATGTATTCTGATGTAGCTAACAAAATCTTGCCTACCACACTGACAATACCAAGTTCTTGATAATGACCAGAAATACTTGAGTAAAAACAAAATAGATCATGTAAAAATACAATAAAAATTAAATGTGTGTGTGTGTCAGTGCAAAAATTCAGATATAAATATATTTGTAAAGACAATATAAATATTTGTAAAGACAATATTTTATGCCAATGCATTTCCTTCCTTGAGGAACTTTATCAGTGCAAGTCTAGATGTTTTATTTACTAACTTGTGTTAATAAGCACAAGTAACATGGAGAAAAATAATGTTAAGTTTTCAAATTTGGAATTAGAGAGCTCTAAAATATTCTAAAAACTTACTGTGTAAAGGAAAGGTAAAGTGTAGAGGACACTAAATGATGTACTTTTTTGGCCTATTAAACAAAAGTGACTTTGATATTATTGATTTTTTTTTTCTGTAATTATTATTTATTCATTTATCTGTATGTTTATTTGATTTTGTTTATTTCTTTAATTATTTCAATTTAGTTTATTTAATTGAAATTTCTACACTTGCTTTGATAATGCTTCTCAAGGAATGATATACATTGACATAAGAGGTTTGCCACTTAGGCTTGTCTTTCATTCAATTCACACTCCTCCTCAGTCTATTGAACAAGAGTAGAGGTTTATCCCTTGTTCCCAGTTTAGGGTTGGGTTTTTGTTTCCTTCTAAAGTCTACTTCAATTCTATACTTCTAATGTTCCTGTTATGACTCTTAATTTTTCACTACTTGACTTCTTACCCTTACTTATGCTAATACAACTCCACACAGTAACCTTTTACCTTGATTGGCTCTTGGGCCTTGTATTAGATGAAAATTAGTAAAAAGATATATATATATATATATATATATATATATATATATATATATATATATATATATATGATGTATTTAGAAATCACCTGATTCATAAAAGGTAAATTTTGAGTGAGTGATGATTTCATTTACTTTTTTCCTTCTGTGAGGAATGTACCTTCAGTACAAGAACAATCATGGCTCTCCACAAATTCCTCTTCTTTGTAGCTCTTAGTAAATTATGCCTTTTTTTAATATCTTCTAATCCCTGTTCTGCTAACCATTTATGCAAAATTTTTAGGTAGGTTATGAGCTGTTTTCCACTGTCCTTATTGCCTACAGTATGTCCTGTGAGTATCAAATTTTCCAAGTCATCTTTCCTCATTTTGTGCCTTAGAAATTTTAACTCTCTCTTCCTGATGTTAAGTATAAGTGTCTTTTTTGTTTTCATTTTCTCCAAAACTTTGTCACATCTCATGTGTTCAATCCATAGGATTCTCAACATCCTTCTGTAGAACCACATTTCTGTTGCCTGTGAAGATATTGTCCAGTATTCATTGCCATATAGGAGGACCAATATTACATAACAGTTCTGTACTCTTTTCTTTGTTTACAATGAAATTTTCATGTTTCTTAATACTTTGCTTAACTTTTGGAAAGTAATTTTTGTTTAATTTTGGTATCTCCAATTTGTAATTTGCATCTTGGGTTTGTTTCTTTTGCTGACAATCATACGTTGTCTCTTTTTACTATGTTTGGTCCTTTCTTCTTGCTTTCCTTTATGGCCTTCTGTAAGAGTTCCTGAAAAAATGATGACCTAAAAAATTAATTAATAATAATAATAATTGTGCTCACATGACAAAAAATTAACTTCTATTTTTTCCCTTTGAAAACATAGAAAGCAACATTGAAATGAATTTACAAAACACAGGAAAATAAATTTGAGAAAATATGTTTAAAAGGAAAAAAAACTTACAAGTACTTTTTAAATATTTACTCATGAAAGCACTACAAAACACCCTAAAAATTAGTAACATTTAAAGTCTGCAACTGCTGGAATTGCTTCTAAATCCAGTATGGCTTCATTTTAAACCAAAGCATAAACACCTGTCACATGATCAACCACAGGTACCAGAAAGCACGCCGATAAACAAAATGGTGTTCTCAAAACAATGAAGATTTTGAGTCATGAATGTTTTACAATATATATATATATATATATATATATATATATATATAATAAATGTGAATGTCAGTATCTCGACTGTGTCCAAGAGTTCATAGCTCAACATATCATGTCATTTTGGAATCAGGTCAAATTCGTCAGCAAATTTAAAATATTCTGATCCAGATCCGAACCCACAATCCTGAAATTTTGGATTCCTAAGTTTTCATTACTGCAATTATTTTCAGATTCCGACATCTTGGCTTCTACTGATAAAACCATTAAAGGGGCACAACTCTCTAACTTTCAGTAGCTTATGCTCAAATGAAAAAAATTACTGTTCTCAAATTACAGTGTTTCAAAATAAAATTCTGTTTTCAACTTTACTCCTAGAGGCCGTAGCCCAGATATCATATCATTTTGGAATCAGGCATGTTGATTTCATCTGTCAACAGATTAAAAACATTCTGGGCTGGGTCTGGACTGACAATCCTGAAATTTTGAATTCCCAAGTTTTCATCACTGTGATTGTTTTGGCAATTTTTTTACGTGATTTTTTTGCAACAAATTTTTTTTTTTTTTTTTTGTATGATTACAATTTTTATACCTTGGAAATAAATGTTGGAATAATCGTAACTGCGAAATCCAGCAAAAGTCACCCATGAAATAAAAATAATTGTTTGTACAGAAAGTAAGGATCTACGTACATCAAATTATCTTTAAATTAAGTGGTGGCAGAAGAATTATCATTGAACTTTTAAAATGTAAGCTTAAATATTAATGCAATACTTAAATGCAATGATCAATTTTGAGTTCTGTAGTTTATCATTGCCTATAGCATCTACTCCTCCCTGCCTATTGTGATGAAGGCTCAATCAAGAGCCCTCCACTGCTGATAGCTTAAATGTTGCCCAAATGCTGACATAAATTGAAAATTGAATCAATTGCTAGATTTGCTACTAGAAAATTTAGTTCACTATGTTGTGCTAGACAATTTTTCTTGTCAGAATCTTTCTTACAGATTTATAAGTCTGTCATTTGTCCTTACATTGAATTTGCTCTCATATCTGGTCTGATGTTTCTGCTATATTTCTAGAGATTGTTGATAAAATACAGATAAGAAACTGCAATGTTATTGATTCTGATTTGGCATCTCAGCTTCAATTGCTTTCTCGCTGCTGTAACATAGCTTCCCTGTACCTTTTCTATAAATAGATTCATGGTAATTGTTCTGGTGAACTTTCCTCTTTGGTACCTAGATTTTATAAATTTAAGCGTTGTACTAGATTCGCAGAAAGGTTTTTTCATTTTAAAATTGAAATGGCAAGATATAACCATAAGTTACACATAACTAATAGTTTCATCTATCACACTTTTCACTTGTGGAACTCTCTTCTGGCTTCTGGTTTTCCTGCCTACTTTCATCTTCAAAAATTTCAATACAATGTCAATTGTAATCTTCTGTCTTCTTACTTTCTATATACTTATATTTTTATTGCATATATATCATTTAATCATAATTTTCAACAGTTTGGCCAGTATTTCAGGGATTAAAATAAGAGGTACAATTTATGTAGATATGTGGGAAAGATGTTAATTCTAGAGTTAAAGAGGTTAAGAGTGTAATGTTTGGGAAAGCATCCTCCTGGGATGTTGATCTACAAAGCTAGATTTCTTGGGATGAAGCTATCTGAGAGGAATTTAATCTTTACTAAAGGACTATGAAGGGAATAAAGTGAAGTGGTTCACTTCAATGTACCCAGTGTGATGGGTCTTTGCTGAGCCTGTGTTACATAGGAGGGAACAAAGGAATGTAGCTTATCTGAACATTTTCCATGGAAGTAGTGATAGAGGAAAGAGAGACTTGTAATATTTTGTCTGGAGAAAAAAGGGGTTGTAAGGGTGGAAAACATAGATATGCATCCATTTCACTGTGCCATATGGCATTAGGAGGAGAGCCAAAGCCAATGGCTAGGATGCATACTGGTGTCATGCTTTATAATTTTATCAAAATTAATTTGACGTAGTAATTTGTAATGGTAATTCTTAGAAAGATATACAGGGTGCCCAAAAGGCATGAGACAACCATTGATAACTGCTGACAACTTATATGACTGAAAAATTCAGGGAGAATTTCTGCAAATTTCATCAATCTCCATGATGGATGATAACTTGACACTCAAAATGAGCGAGTTGTTTAGCTATACAAGAAGGGCAGAATGAAAGACAAAAGTTGTCTGCAAATAACTTTTAAATGATGAGTCACAAGATCAAACAGCAATCATAAAAGAAACAATCAGAGTAAAGGAATTATGTGAGAGATTAATGATTATTCAAGGTCATGAATATTCAAGGTTAATTATTTCTGAAATTTGCAGCTTTTTTATTAGGGACCCTGTAGATGGCATTATATAAGGACTCAGACATTCAAGGTAGCAGTGAATATGTTAAAAAAAATATTTCCTTTTTTTTCTTTGTAGACAAGCAGGACATTAGTTACAGGGGAAAAATATATTCAAAATGGGGGGAAAAAATATATTCAAAATAATATCTTTATTTTCGTTGTTGTTACCATGTTTCTGTTGTAATGCTCTCCAGCTTCCTTCAGGTGAATTTTAAACAGAACCATTTATTTAATCTATAAAGATAGATTGTTCCCATTCCACTGTAGATGTGCAGGTGATGTAATGGATAGCAGCTCTGAATGAGAAATTGGAGAGCAGAGTTTTAATTCCATTTGGGTTCATCCCATTCAATTATGCACATAAGGGAAAGAAATTAATCTATTTTCTCCTCCAGGCATGGGTTAAATAGTAGGACTTGTATCTGGAAAAATCAATGTTATTCTTAAAAAAAAAATTGTTAATGCAATATTCACTCACAAAAAATAAAAAATTATTCTTAAAATCCAAAATATGTTTTGGCTTTAAATAATCCACAAAGGGTTGATAAGCCATAAACAAGCAAATCAATCAATCGTTCCACTGTCCAAGTCTATAGGTTTCATTTAGTATTGTTCATTTTTATTTCTGTTCAGTTATTGCTTGTTGTGTTTCCTCTAAATCTGAGTCTGCACTACCTGGCCCAGGTAGCTTTAATCCTCTTGGCCATTAAAGAAGACCAGAGAGTGCTATGGCTGAAATGTTATAATAATAACAGCAAAGATGAAAAATGATTAGTTCAAATGTAAATAAAGATAACCCCTCATCTCAGAGATTTGGGCGAGGGGGGTGGACAGGTATCTGTCTTTAGGAATGAACTTTAGTTTTTTCTTACAAACAGAAAAGCAATGACTGTTTTGTTTTCCAGCTAAACTGAAATACTATTTATATATTTTATTTGATTTTTAGGGCTGCCACTTGCCCCCTGTATCATCCAGTTGCTGATGCTGCCTCTGTGTCCAGAGAGTCCACGTTTTCTTCTCATTACTAAACATCAAGAAACAGAAGCCAGAGCAGGTGAGAATGAATTTTTACTTTTTTTTTTTTTTTTTTTTTTTTTAATCTTTGACAAAGTGCTGGGGGATGAGGAAGAGTCAGTGTATATTGTGGTGGGGGGAGGGTCAAAGTGATGGTGGCGGAGAAGTAGTGTTATGAGAGAAAAAAAAAGTAAAGTTAGGGGGAAGAGAAAATTGAGAGCATCTTTGAATTCAACTTTACTTTTTATTGCTTGTACAATCAGTCAGTTATTGTGTGTGCACACACACACACACAGACACACAGAGACACACACACACACAGACACACAGAGACACACACACAGACACACAGAGACACAGACACACACACACACAGAGACACACACACACACACACACACACACAGAGACACACATATCTATGAGTTAAAAATCAAATGCAGATCAGAAACAAACAAGATAAGATAAAGAACAAATAGAAAACATATATCAGTCTGAAAAGAAAAAAAATTATTAGCGTGTATGAGAAATTGTATAAAAAAACTAAATCAAAGCACCTTGTCTGTCGTATTCAATGAAATGTACATGAAAAAAAGGATTGCCACATAAATACGAAATATTAGGTTGGTGCAAAAATAATGACGTAATAATGTATTTTTTAATGTCAAAAAACGACATTGTTACGTCATTATTTTTGCACCAACCTAATATATATATATATATATATATATATATATATATATATATATATATATATGATTAATGCGAATATAAAGTTTGTCACTTAGTTGATTGGTATTATATTCAGCTAGAGTTTCATAGACAGACCTTCCAACAATCATTCCATCCACTCATCATAATTAAGGGATACTACTCTTTAATCTGTCATGTTTTTATTACTGCAAACATTAGTTTTAGTGGATACCCATATTTGAGTAGATACTTTGTTTTTTTGTTTTTTTTAAACAGTGTCTATTTCTTCTACCAAACTTGAGAAAACACACACACACACACACACACACACACACACACATATATATATATATATATATATATATATATATATATCACCGATATTGAGCACTTTCCAATAAGTACCATGCATATATAATATATAAATAATATATATATATATATATATATATATATATATATATATATATATTATGAAATGGACAAAGTCTGACAATTATTTTAAGACATTTTTTATGTTTATACGTTCTTTTATAGATACAAATATTTAAGTAAATGCTCCGTTTATAATAAACAGTATTAACAACATTTACCAGTCTAAATATCCAAGAATTTTTCATAGAAAATATGCATAATAATGTCGTTTTTTGACGTATTTTTTAACGTCAAAAAAACGACATTATTACGTCATTATTTTTGCACCAACCTAATATATATATATATATAATAAAAAAGGCTCAAACACTAATTAGTGTTTGAGCCTTTTTTATTACATTCTTACTCTGTCCTGGACATTGAGTTCTACGTGGATTCTATTGCCTTGGGAATTTATATATATATATATATATATATATATATATATATATCATTCATACTTTCACTGTATATGGCAAGCAGATTTTGACATCAAATTTTGTGGTAAAAAAATGGTGTCTTGCATAACAAAAATACAATCTATGAATTCTGTGCTCTCTTCTCAGTACAAAGTGGTATTTTTTATTTGTCATTGTTGAATAGTAGCTGCCAATTGCAGAACAGCTGTAGATAATTAGGATAAGTTGTCAAGTAAGAAAAAACTAGCAATAAGTGGGTGGCTTGGGGATGATGTCAGTTCTAGTTTATAACTACATTTATTTGTCCCCTCTACAATGGCAAAATGGGACACAAGGTCAAGTTTAAGGGTGGGTGTTGTGAGTGGAGGGTGGTGGCTCCTCTATATATGTAAAGGATAGAGACAAAAATTGTCTAGTTCCCTCAGCACTTTTGGAGCATCCCAAGCATCAGGAAATGTCTGACGGCAGATACAGTTTGGGGGTAGTGGGTTTGTAGGTAGGAGGCATTATTCTAATAAAAGTATAATGCATAGTACCAAGAGACCCAAGAATGACCAGGGTGACATGTAAATATTTGTGAATAAAGCATTTTGTGTAAAATTTGTCTTTAAAATATTTTCATTTTTTTTAAGGCAGTCATTACAATTTTCTTAGTACCTATGAATTACTGTGATTGTTATAAAGACTAGAAATTTTAGGATAAGCATAATCTCCCGCATCCTGAAAGGAGACAGTTTATAAAAGTTGTTAGGAAAGATAGTAGTAACCCCATCACCTTCTCCCCCCATCCTGGGTAAGACGATAAACTACATCCAACAGCAAGGCCTCTGATCAGGAGGTTTTGAGGAGTGTGGAACAACCTCTTAATTGGTGGTGTTCACAGGTCCACCATGACCAGGGTGGTAGCACCTGTTAGGGTTCCAGCTATGGGCAAATAGTTAAACCTCGCTATGAAAGTGTAAAAATAGGTTTTAATACCAGCGATGCCTTTTTTGGAAAAAAAAAATTTCCAGCAATATGTTTTGAAAAAAGAAATACCAGCAATATATTTTTGAAGGAAAGAAATTATTAACAGGAGTACATTATTAGCAGCAGTATATTTTTTAACCCCAAACAGGGATCAAAACACAAAAGTATAAAAATAGGGTTTAATACCAGAAATACTTTGTAAAAAAAGTTATTACCAGCTATACTTTTTTGAAAAAAAAAAATTACAAGTGGTACATTTTTGAAGAAAAAATATTACCAGAAATAGATTTTTGAGGGAAAAAAAAATTTCCAGCAATACATTTGAAAAAAACATTACCAGCAATAAAAATGTTGTCATTAAATAACCCATTGAGGTGTTGATATGCTGTAAATCAAAATCAAAATCAAACAAACTTTCTCCATGGTTTTGAATTCAGAGTTGTCCTTTTACTACATTGGTTGCTCTACAAGGCTAGAGAATCCAGTCTGCCCTATTATTTAACCACAGCTGAAGAGAGAATAGAAATTAACTCGTACCTTTTTGGAGAGCATTGCTGTGCAACAGTCACAGCTAGAATTTGAACTTTTCCTGTTAATTTAATTTTCTATATGGATAGTTGTCACCTCAATAGTAATTATAATTTTCCTTAATAATGGTCATTCAGTTCTGGGGAAAGCTTTCAGTTTTAAGAGTGTATAGCTGCAGAAGATTTTAAAAGAAATCAATTTTATATGAAAATACTTCCCTTCAAAGAAATATTTTACAGTTCTATCATTTATATCTTCATTTACCTGTTTTATAAAGCTTGCCTGAACCTTGAAGAAACTGTAGTGAAGTGATAAAATGAATGATTATCAATATGCTTCCATATTTCATTTATTGCTATAAAGGATTATTATTATTATTTTTTAAGCTCTTGTTACCTTACGAGGAAAGTTTGATGTTGACCTTGACATTGAAGATATGAAATCTGAACAAAGAATGTGCCAAGCAGAACCAAAGGTATGTACAAATTTCTTGTTATAAAATCATTCATTTGGGTGTTTATTAGAAAACTGTCATTTCAATGCTAACCATCAATGAAGAGTGGGCAACTAGCTGAGGGCAATATGAAAATTTGTTTACACATTGATATTTCCTGGGCTCATTCAAATTACAATCTCAGAGTTCTTGAGACCATTTATATTAAGTCTAAGCAGCCTTCCCTCTTTTAGCTGAAGAAATGGCTGCTGGGTCTAATCTGTCAGATTTACAATGCTGTTTCTCTGGTATTAATTTTTTCTTCTCCTTTTTTAATCATGCACATATTTGTTTTTGTCCTCTATTGGCTCTAAGGAGTGATAACCAGAGCTTCTTTTTACTGTTTATTCTTTGTTTTTCAAGCCACCACTTTACAGTGAGTAATTTTTTTTCCTATCTTCCTGCTCCTTTGTTTTATATATTTTTGTATGGTGAAGACGATATATAAATTTTTATATGTCAAGTACAATTTTAAGAAAAAAAACTGACAAAATAGAAAACATTTTGTGTGATGCTAGAATTTTCTCTAGAATTTCATCAGACTAAAGTGATGTTTTTGTTGATGCAGCTATACATGCACATATAGGAAAAGGGATGCTGAGAATTTTACATTTAGATTTTTTTTTTTTTTAAATATATTTTGAGTACATAATCTAGCTAATTTCATTTAATTTCTTTGTGTTTGTTTCCATCACTTTCGTTATTAAATATCCCACATTGTGATAATAGAATATTTGACAAGCAAAGTGAAATATTTTTGCATATGATTTTAAAATCTCCATTTTTAAAGCTCTAACAAATATTGTCTGCAGTCTATTGATTGTGAAGTTTTGGCTTTTTTTAGATTTTTTATGACACTTTATTTACTTTTATCATCTGAGTCTCCACTGATCTGGCATCCTGGGTATGGCGATAAACTACATCCACGTCCTGGGTAAGACAATAAACAGCAAGGCCTCTGATCAGGAGGTTTTGAGGAGCATGGAACCACTTCTTAATTGCTGGTGTTCCCAGATCCACCATGACCCGGGGTGGTAGCACCTGTTAGGGTCCCAGTTATGGGCAAATAGTTAACACCCAGAATACATCCGTGTCCTGGGTATGACGCTAAACTACATCCGTGTCCTGGGTATGACGCTAAACTACATCCGTGTCCTGGGTATGACGCTAAACTACATCCGTGTCCTGGGTATGATGCTAAACTACATCCATGTCCTGGGTATGACGCTAAACTACACCACATCCTGAGTAAGACGATAAACTACATCCACGTCCTGGGTAAGATGATAAAATACGTCCAACAGCAAGGCCTCTGATAATGCGTTTTTGAAAAAATAATGCTGCCAGCTGTACGTTTTTGAAAAAATATTACCAGCTATACATTTTTGAGAAAAAAAGTATTAACAAAAATAGATTTTTGATATGCTGTTAAAACGAATCAAACCAATCTCCACTGGTATGAAAGGATCTTTTTTATTTATTTTTTTGTTACTACAGATCAGCATTGCACAATTGATAGTAAAATCATCCTTAAGAAAACAATTGGTGATAGGTATTGTGATGCAAATATCGCAGCAGTCCTGTGGAATCTTAGCTGTAAGTAGAACGAGAATTTTTTTTTCTTTTTTTATTTTAATTTTCTCACTTTTTCACTTGGAATGACAGTTCTCCCCTCCTCCTATGTGCAGTGTCACTTCAGGAGGTGTGAGTTTATGTCTCTCCATAACTTCCTCTCCTTTGTAGCTCTTAGCAATATTTGTCCTTTTGCCATCTCTTCTAATCCTTGTTCTGCCAACCATTTATGCAAGCTTGTTAGGTAGGTTATTCACTGATTTCCTCTGTCCCTCTTGCTTTTAAAATGTCCTGTGAGTGTTAAATTTTCCAAGGCCTCTTTCCTCATTATTTGCTCTTTAAAGTTTCAAATGTCTTTTTCTGATGCTAAATATAAGTATCTTTTCTATTTCCATTTCCCTTAAAAACTTTTTCATTGCTGACGTGTTCATCTTCCCATTTCTTTTTTTTTTTTAATTTACAAGATAGGGATATTGGCAAACTAAAGAACGAGACAGAATGTGTTCAAGATTCTGTTGATTTGTAATAGTTGTGCCAGGTCTTGAACAATTCTGACTTACAGTTCTTCTTCTATGTACCATGTCCTTTAAGGACATGAACAATGATGGTTCTCCACAATTTCCTCTTCTTTTTAGCTCTTAATAAAGTTTGTCTTTTTGTTATCTCTTCTAAACCCTGTTCCACCATCCATTTACACAAGTTCATTAGCTAGGTTATGTTATGAATTTTGAATGCAATCCAAAATAGCAGGAAGACGACAATAACTTAAAGATAGGATTTATTCAACAAAAATAACTTGAAGTCAAATGATGCTATCAGTTGTCTCTAAAATAGAGCACAATTCATAAAAATGTATGTTCATTTATGTACAAAACACAAAAGAATAGGTCATTTCATAACAGGTTAAGTGCTGCTTTACTCTGTCATATCTCGAACAGAGCATGGGTTCAAGACATCCATATACTGTAAACCAACATTCACCGGACAGTACCTCAATTTCAACTCCCACTATCCATACAGCATAAAGAAAGGGATCATCCGCTGCTTACAACACCGAGAAAGTCATAAGTGGCGACCCAGAGACATTAGATAAAGAATTGATCAGTATAAATAGTACTCTATAATGTAACAACTACCCTGGGTACATGACAGCAGCCCCTCAAAACTGGGATAGGCGGGTACAAGAGGAGGGCAACAACACCCAGAAAACAGTCTGCCTGCCTTATGTAAAGGGGTTATCAGAGAAAATACAAAGGATTTGCAGTCCATATAACATCAGGACAGCCTTCAAAAGCTTGATGACACAATAGCAGATATCTCTCCTGAGTAAGACCCCCCCGCAATAGAGGAGAACATGACTAAAGACTGTGTGTACACTATCCCGTGCAGCTGCAGAAAGAAATGTAAAGGGGTTACTCCCTTAAGGTAAGGCTTCAGAAACACCAGAAAGCTGTAACACGAGGGGAAGTAGAAAAATTAGGCGTGGCTGACCACATATGGAGAGAGAAGGGAGATCACCACCCTCTGTGGGATCAGGTTGAGATCATAGACAGGGAACACCATTGGAAAATTCATAAACTTAAGGAATCAGCACATATGCTCGGCCACAAAAATCTCCTGAGCCGACCAAGCATAGAAATGAATACAATATGGGAACCAGTAATAAGGTGTGCCTGAGAAAAGTGATAATAACAACAAAAGTTGCAATATAAGCTCTGGTTAAAAAAAACAAAACATGCAATGATTACATCAAAAATTGCAATATGAGCACTGGTAAAAAAAGGTTGCTGAAGACATTAGGTTTATCATACCCAGAAATTCATACCCAGATGTCCTCAAGGACACATGGCACAGTGGATAAAGGCGTTGGTTAGACCCATGACAGGACCCAAAGAGTGTGAGTTCAATACTTTTCAAATTAACAGGAGATAACTGATCACTGGCATCCATTAAACATGGCACGTGGAACTAGAACAGTCTACCTCAGTGAGCGAAATAAAGGGTCCAGTTCGACATTCAAACGGCAGAAATGTAATAAATGACAATAAATAACAAAGATGAGGACAATAGTCCAAATAATGTAAATAATGTCTGTCATTCTTGTATCCTATATGTCCTGTGTGAGTGTCAAATTTTCTCTCCTCTTTTTTCTTATTATTCTCCCCTTTTTTTTCTGTACCCCCTTTTTCTATTCTCCCCCATTTCCCTATTTTTTTTCTCCCCACTTTTCTGTCCTTTACAAAAGAAATTGTCTTCTAACTTTCCTATATGAAATGAATTTTATGTAATAATGTCTCCTTTTTGCAGAAGATGGAATCCATTTCAAGACATAATAACTGATGCCTTTTTTCATATTTCTCTATTTCTTTAAACTTTTCAGATCCTTTACTATTCCCACTCTCTATTCGTCTCAGCTGGAATGCTGCCCAATGTGGCTACTCATGCTGTCAGTGGAATTGGTGCAGTTATGGTTGTCATGACATTCATAAGTATCCCCCTCATGGAGTATGTGGGTCGAAGAACTCTCCACCTCACAGGGCTCATGGGAATGTTTGTACTCAGTATTGTCATGACGCTGGCCCTAACACTAAATGTAAGCCGTGTTTCTTTGCATTAGACAAATGGTCATGGATTTAATAAGTGAAGCTTTGTACAAAAAGTATAATTGTGTTTGTATTGATAATGATTTGTTTTTTAACATCAATTCATTTGTTCAAAATGTTGTCTATATCATCTTAAAGGTTTGATTTTGTTTATATAAATGCAGGTAGCATAATGGTTATTGGTACAGAAAATGAAATCAGTAAGCCGAGTTCAAATTCCAGCCTAGTCATTTGAAATTTTTGCACTAATATCCTTAGGCAAGATATCGCTTCTCTGCAACTCTAGCTATAGGTTAAATAGCAGGGTAGACTGGGTTCTGAAGCTTTGATTGACAGCCAGAGAAGGAAAACTCTGAATGCAAAATTGTGGAAATCACTCTACTATTTGTTCTTATGAAGTGGTTAGCAAGTCACATATAAGCATAGCTTAGATGTGGCACAAGGGCACAAGTATGAGCACCCAGTGAGGATCAAACTCCCAATAAGAAAAGGAATATGTGGAAGGACATGATCACCTGTGTCTTGAAGAGAATGGCATTTATAATAAAAAACAATCTCTGTAGCTGAAATAGTGACTTGAAGTTGAATTAATGAGCGACTAAAATGTACTAAGAATAATAAAAAAAGAATCCTGATGATTTACATCTGAATGGTTTTGTGGAGTCTTTGTGCCGAAATTGACAAAATAAAATTTGCTATTAATGCTACTTACAGAGTACTTTTAACAAATTTGGTACAAAAGATAAGGAAATAGAAAACAGGTTGTGCTAGGGGTGCAGTTCGATAAAATGCTACACAGCCAAGATATTAACCTGAAAACTAGTCATATTCTTAGTCTTGTTATCTAAACTTTCACATCAATGTCATGCATGACATTTAATTTATTCAAAAATATATAAACTATCATCAGAATAAAAACATTTTATTAAATAAATGATTAAATATGAATTGGAAATGATTTTAGTGCAAAAAAGCATTGGAAATGATTTTCGTTGGAAATGATTTTAGTGCAAAAATGCATTGGGAATGATTTTAGTGCGAAAAGGCATTGGAAATGATTTTAGTTCGAAAAGGCATTGGAAATGATTTTAGTGCGAAAAGGCATTGGAAATGATTTTAGTGCGAAAAGGCATTGGGAATGATTTTAGTGCGAAAAGACATTGGAAATGATTTTTGTGCAAAAAGGCATTGGGAATAATTTTCATTCAAAAAAGGATTGGAAATGATTTTCATTCAAAAAAGGATTGGAAATGATTTTCATTCAAAAAGGGCATTGGAAATGATTTTAGTGCGAAAAGACATTGGAAATGATTTTAGTGCGAAAAGACATTGGAAATGATTTTAGTGCGAAAAGACATTGGAAATGATTTTAGTGCAAAAAGGCATTGGGAATAATTTTCATTCAAAAAGGCATTGGAAAAGATTTTCATTCAAAAAGGCATTGGAAATTATTTTACTATATATGGAGATGCTGAAAAACTCTCAGGCTTAGATTTTGAGAAGTTGTTTCCAAGAATATGCTGAAGATAAATACCTTTCTTTATTATTTGTCTGTGAATTTCTTTATATGGCTCTCATTAGGTTGGAAACTTTTGATGTGGCTGTCATTAATTAGGTACAACAAATGTCTAAAAGAATCTTGTTTTGAACTGAATCAAATAGGAAACCAGAACATTTCAATATATCACTCACTAATTTCTTTTAATATAATCTACAGAAATTTATATGCCATCATTAAAGAAAAGAAAAATCATTTTCTGGGGTGTCATTTTGAATACACAAAATGTCTGTTGAATGTATGAAATGTTTATACTTTGAAATATAAGAAAATTGTAATTATTTTTATGATATTGGTTTTTAATTTTAATTTTTTTTCCTTCAGGGCACTGTAAAAGGAATGCAAACAGTTGGTGCCATAACAGTCATCTTTTATGTTGCTGCCTTTTCAATTGGTCCAGGTTTGTATCCACTCATTCATATTGAAAAGGCCTTGTAGCATTCATGGAGAAAAACTTTAAAAATTCTATATGAATTAAGATTTAATAAAATAAATTAGATAGTCAAACTATAGCAGACACATTAGCAAAGCATATTTCTTAATCAGTTTCAGACAGAATAAAAACCTCTTTTTAGTGAAAATTATTAATACAATACACCTACTGAGTAGATATCAACTTCAAATAAAATTTAATTATCCTTCACCTTTATAAGTCTATTTGTCCTGTATTGAATATTGATGCCATATCTGGTCTGGTGCTTCTGTTATGCATCTGGAGATTTTTGATAAAATCCAAAGAATATATATATTTTTTTAATCATTTCTCCTCAAGCAAGGGTATAAGGCCACTAAGACACAAGGAGTTACTGTAAGTGAAAGAAAATGGGAAGACTCTAGTGAGGAGAAAGGACAATAAAAGATGGAAAATGGCAGTTAGCATCGCATTTAAATTTTTCAAGATTGTAGATATCAGGGAAACAATAACCTAGAGTTCCATAGGTGAGAATTGCAAGAAAAGAATCTATTAGAATAGAACTGTTGCATCAAGCTAGTTCAACAGTGAAATGGTGAGATCTAGTTGCCAATCTAGTAGTAGACTTCAAATTCATAGTCAAGGCACCAAGGAGGAAAGCTCATCAGAACAATTGCCATGAAAATATTTGTAGAAAAGACAGAGGGAAGCTACATCATGGTGGTGAGAAACTGACTGAAGTTAAAATGCCAAGTTAGGATTGATTACATCACAAACTCTTTTTTGAATTTTGTCAAATATATGGCAGCAATATTCAATGCAGGGATGAATGGTAGATTTATAAATGTGTAAGATGGATTCTGAAGAGAAAAATTGTCTGACACAACAGTGAACCAACTTTCCTAGCACTAGATCTAGCAATTGATTCAATATAATCACACTACTTCATGTTGGGAAAACATGAGCCCAAGAAGCTGCAAATCTGCAATATTATTGTTCTTGACCTGGCGCCTCAGCTTCAATCACTTTCCCACCACTGTAGCATAGCTTCTGCACCTTTTCTATAGATATTTTCATGTTCTGATGAGTTTTCCTCTTTGGCACCTCAACTTTTTAATTTTGACATTTTTTTTTTATTTTACAATGACCCTTGTGTTGCAAAACAAATAATTTATTATTCTCTAATAAATGCTTACCATTTTCATTATTTCAGACTATTTGTTTATTCTTATTATTTTTGGCTTCAGGTTCCATTCCATGGTTAATTGTTGCTGAACTTTTCCCCCAAGGATCCCGGGCCCCTGCCATGAGCATCTGCACCATGATTAACTGGCTATCCAATTTCATTAATGGTTTTACCTTTCCTTATGTACAGGTAAATATGTTTCTTGAATTATGAGGTCTTTCCAGACAATTCTCAGTCATTTATAAATATCTCAAAGACTGGTTATGCAGCCTTGATGTAACTTGGAAATCAATCAGTGCCATTGCTCTAAATAGTTTTTTTCAATAATATTAAATGGCCGGATACTTTCCGGACAGATCTATGTAGCAAGAGGTATATCATTAATTCTGGTTCAAGAAACCATGCTGGATTATCAATTTTGCCAGATCAACAGAGATCATGAGATAATCCAATAATCACAAATTACAATCATATCAATAAAGCATTATGACTGAGGAAATTAAACAAATATTTCTGATATTAAATTCTTAGATAAATGTCCTAACAGATTTACTAAAATTTACCACATTTAATATATGCATCACAAAGAATGAGCAGTACTTGGCTTTCACAGTGCAGTATTCCTTGGTATTGTGGTTGGGTAAGGGATTTACAATTTGGTGGTAAGTATGTATACTATTATTACATATCAGTTCTGCTTTAGGATGGGCAGAATAGTTTCGCTCAAAATAAGAAATTGCAGTTTTTGAATTAGCCAACAAATGTGTAAGATGTGCATTCTTTATCTTGTCTGAATTAAGTGCTATCAGGCTCCCTATTTCCTGGTGAGAGGTTCATGGGTTGCCTGTTGCCAGAAGGGAGGTACATGGAATGTCTGCTGCCAGGAGAGAGGTTTGAGGCTTCCTGTTGCTAGGAGAGGGGTACATGGAATGTCTGTTGTCAGGACAGAGGTACATGGAATGTCTGTTGCCAAGAGAGTGGTATGGAGCTGCCTGTTACCAGAAAGGAGGTACATGGAATGTCTGCTGCCAGGAGAGAGGTATGGGGCTTCTTATTGCCAGAAGTGAGTTACAGGGGGCTTCCTGTTGCCAGAAGGGAGGTATGAGGGCTTCCTGTTGCTAGAAAAGAGGTAAAGGGGTCTTCAAGTGACTAGAAGGAAGATTAATGGCACTTCCTGTTGCTAGAAGTTGAGGTAAGGGGGTTTCCTGTTGCCAAAAGGGACGTACAAGGTTTCCTGTTACCAAAAGGGACGTACAAGGTTTCCTGTTGCTAGAATAGAGATACAAGACTGTTAGTTTCCAGAAATCAGTGGCCCACTGTATAAATTTTCTTCAAAGTTTAATTTATTAAATTTAACCCTTTAGTTGAGGGTAAAGGTTTCATAAACATGCATGCTAAATGGGTAAAAAAAGCAAGAACCCTCCACTTTTTTAAAGGGTAGATTTCATGCTTATTTTTGCTTTAATTATTCCCACACCATAAAACAAACCCCTATAAAAATGATATTTTAACTCTTTCATATTAAAAGAAATAAGGTAATAAAATAAATGTTAGGTTTCTAAATTTAATATTTTTTAAGATTATATTACTCTTTGAAGCATTCTTGCACAATGTCATTGTGGATTCTTTGCACAATTTTTCACAATTGGTCACAATTTTTCACCTATTTTCTTTTTAGGAAGTACACATGTACATATAGCATTGTCTTTGTCTTGTTTTTCTAGCTTTATTTGCAAGCAACTACTCCAGGAAATTTCATAACCTCATCAATGCTAGTAAATAGAAACCTCATGAATCCTTGAGTTACTAATCAATCATTTAGACTTTAATCCTGAATGAATAATGGCTGTATCATTGAAGAAAGTTTAAATCATCAATTGATGATATATGTTGGTCTCTAATATTCAATACATAAATAAATAGTAGATTTATAAATGTGCAAAGTGTATTCTGGCAAAAAAATAAAATGTCTTTCCTAGCAGCAAGCCTAGCAATTGATTCAATATAATCACTCCACTTCATGGCACCTAGCAATTGATTCAATATAATCACTCCACTTCATGGCAGTGAAAAATGTGAGACCAAGGAGTGGTTTTTGTGGAGGTTAGCATCAGCCATAGTGATGGAAGACAAAAATAGTTCATTAAGATGATTAAAAGAGAGGAGTTTCATTTTGGAGGAATTAAAATTTACAAGCCATTTCTTGCCCCTGTTAAGAACAGATTGTACATAATTTTTTTAGACAGTTGTCAGTTTTACTTTATTGGACTGATCAGATTTACTATTAAGAGAGAGTTTGGAATGTTGAACTTAACCCTTTATTTCACTCACTGGGGTAGACTGGAACTAGAACAGTCTACCCCAAAACATTGTAATAAATACGGCGACAAAGATGAGGACAATAGTCTGAATAATGTAAATAATGTACATAATACCTCATCTCAGAAATATAGACATAATTAAGAGAGGATTAAATAGTTGTATTATCAACATAGATAGTTAGGAACTGATGGCATCAGGAAGGTCATTGATGAAGATAAGAAACAAAAGTAGGTCCAAGGATGGAGCCCTGGGAGACCCCCCCCCACATTAACGTGAAAAGATCTAGAATATTTCATTACACAATTTGTCCAAAAAAAGATGGGATCAATTCAAAAATTCTGCTGGGGACACCATAACCCTTCAGCCTGTAAAGAAGGAACCGTATACCAAATCCTGTCACACATCTTTGAGATATCCAAAGCCACAGCCCAAGCCCCCAAATTATTTTATTTTCCAGCGTTCTTTTTTTTTTTCATTTTTTTCTTTATAATGAAATCCATACATGGAGCCTCCCTGAATTTTTGTAGTTTTCAATCCCAAATTAGAAGGCTCTGGTCTCACAAACTTCCATTCTTTTTCAGCCACATTCAGTCTTTTCTTTTTCTTCCTCTTTTTATTTGAGCCTTGCCTTCTCGTTAAAAGGGAGATGGATAGAAAAAGAAGTTTAGAGAGCGAAAGAAAGAGATAAGGAAAGGATTAGGAAAGCACAAATACCTCATTTTCATTTTAATTTTAATTTTTTAATTTTTTGTTTATATATTTTATTTGTATACTTTATTTTAATTTTATTGGGACTCACTACATCTTATTAGTGAAGCTGAGGTTTCTGGTAATTCAGACATCCTAGACCAGTTGTTACCAGATGGTTTAGCACTCCTTATAGGTGCAATGGAAGAGGATAGCAGGTGATTGAAAGACAATCAAAGATTTAGAAATAGTTTCAAAAAATTCATATACCAAAAATAAATATGATTTCAAAATTTAAAATATTATGATGGATTACTTGTAATTGCATGCATGAGTTTCAGTATAAATAGTTATAAATAATTATTAACAAATTTTATCATTGTGACATTTTTGCATTATATCAAGTATTAAGCATATAGCAACTAGGGTCCGCAAATTGGAGGAGAGAGTTATCAATGATAATGTTCTGACTTCGAATCCGCGGTTATCTACCTTTTAAACCTCTTTCTGTTTTTTATTTTTTAATGTATTTTTTATCACATAAAATTTGGCGAGCTGGGATCACATTTTAATTTCAAAAATGTGTCCCAGAGAAAAAAAGTTTAGTAACCACTGTCATAGACTATCAATATTAAATGTAAATAGTGTGTTTGAAGGGATCTATAGGCCATCAAATATGTTATTTTGTAAATTATGTGTCTTTTGATTGGTCTAGTTTATTTTTAATTATAATCTTTTTCTTATTTTCCAGAAAGGACTGGATGATCTCTCGTTTGTGCCTTTCACCATTTTGCTATTGCTTTTTTGGGGCTTCACCTATATGTACCTGCCAGAAACAAAGGATAAGACTATTGAACAAATCACAGACATGTTTCGGCAACAACAGCAAGAGAAACAATCAAAGACAGATGGGGTTGCCAAAGAAAACAGTTATCTTGTTGGCTTCAAGAAAATGTGAATGACAAGCAAAAAGGCTGCCCCACAAAGAAAAAAAAATACAAGAATTTCACCTAAAATTAAGGAATTGACTAAATCACTTTGATGGAACATTGTCATTATTATTCGTTTTTGACTTGAATTTCCTTCATTTTTCATTTTTTTTTTTACCACAACGTTTCAGGTCATTTCTTTTCTTTAACGTTCTATGACTTAAATAAGCAGCATAGATAGGAAATAAAGAATAGGCTGCTAAATAAAATTAAACTTTTTTTTTTCTTTTTTTAATCATTTCACCCCAAATAAGCCAGTAAAGCCACTAAGACACAAGGTGTTGGATCCAACCTAGTTGGAATGATTGCAAAAACATCCCACTCCCCAAATTTATAGACAAATTGTACAGATGCATGCTGGGATTTTTTCCAAGTCAATAAGATTGACCATTTTTTGGTCTCATTCGTTATATTTTTCTTTCTTGTCTTGAAATCAGAATCACTGCGATCACTTGTCTGTACCCTCTTTTGTGCGTTAACAACATTTTTACTTTGTGAAATTTTTGCTTTATTACTGTTTCTTTGTCTATTTTTCTCTTGCACATATATATATACACACACACACACATGAGTTCAAGATCAAATGTAGATCAGATATGGATATGAATCTGACGAGATGATAAAATGAAATAAAGAACAAAGTAGAAAATGAATCTCAATCTAACATGTTTTGTCTTTATTAAGGCTTCGTCAGAGATTGAGAATAGAAATGAAACAAACAACTGATGTTATGATTTTTTGTAATTCTCATTGGTCAGACACGCGTCACGTATATAAACACAATAGATAATATATAAATATATGTAAGGAACATGTTAAAGTGCATGATAGTGTAAGTAAAGAAATACTTGTGTGTGTAGGTGTATGTAGGATGGTAGTGTTAATTCATGTAAATGTATAAGTGTGTATGTGAGGGAAGCCATAGCAATATGTTGCAAAATAATTTTGTATTTGGTTGGATTTTTGCATTTATGAGTATGTGTGTGGGTAAAATTTGTGGCCATCAACTCTGTGTTGGTTGGTGAAACGAAGTGGGATATTGTAAAAATCTAGTTTGGTTAGATTTACCATGCATAAGGGAAATTTGTAAAATTCTCATTCCTTTAGACATAAGTTAGATTCATGAATAATGGATCTGTAGAAAAATGGTGATATGATGTAATATTTTAAAAGGGTGATTATAGTTGGTAGCAATGCTATGAATATAGTTTCAAAATATTTTCTCCTTATAGCCTAATTAAAAAAGGCACAAAGTCTTAAAGGTGAAACATGTTAGAATGAGAGTCATTTCCTACTTTGTTCTTTATTTCATTTTATCATATATATATATATATATATATATATATATATAGTTTGCTTTGTATTAATTTTTGCCCTGTTCTTTTTCTTTCTTCTATTTGTTTATTGGAAACTTTGTGAATTCTGTTTGTTGGGCATTTCTGCCAGTTACATGTAACCATGGTCTCTACACAAAACAATATAAGAAAAACACTATTAAGGAGAGAGAACCATAAAAGAGCAGGAATTAAGAAGATAGAAGATAGCAATTGACATTGCATTTAAATTTTTGAAGCTCAAAGTTGAGTGGGAAGTTAGAAGTTGGAAGATAGTTCCACAAATAAGAGGTGTGAAAGAAGAAACTGCTAGCATAGAACTTACAGTTACATCAACCCATTTCAACTGTAAAATGATGAGATATTTGTACTTGGGAGCCTGTCTGACCAGAACAACACCTTACTGATTTGGCTAGAACAAACTACCCAGAAGACATAGTTTAAATTTAGTCATATAGTTCACCTAATTTTACTTGTTTCATTGCTTAACAGTGATCCAAATCCTTCTGGCTCCTGTTGGAGAAACTCCTCCCTGATTGACCTTGTCTTTACGGGTGTAACTGTATTCACCATGTTTGGCCAATTGCAGGTTAGCGAGGCTAACTCATAGTTGGAGTTTTCAAATTCAGTTTTCCTTCTCCTACACTGGTTGCCACTCAAGGCTATAGGATCCAGTCTGTCCTGCTATTTATCCATAACTGAGAGTGAATAAAAAATGACCTGAGCATTAAAGTAAAAAGCAATAAAAATAAAATAAAAGACTAACTAGTCAAAAACTAATGGTAATAAAAATAATTGGTTTATGTAAAAAAAAAAAAAAAAGCAAAAAAAAAGCTGAAGAATGCTAGCAAACAGAAAGTTACTGCTTGAACTAAAAATATAATCACTTATTATATTGATGATGTTTGGTCCAGAAGTAACAACTCTTTTGTTAAATGATATCTGGTCAGAGTAATATTGAATCTAATTATATTTTAAATTTGAAATAAACTAACATGAAAAAACAGAGAAAAGCTAAAAATTAAGAATTTAAGAAAAATTTGCAAATATTCATTTCAAATAATAAATTAGTTTCTATAACAATTGTATGTATATATGTACACACACACACGCACACATTTATATATATATATATATATATATATATATATATATATGTCAACACTTAGAGGCGACAGTCTGTTTCATGCTATATGCAATCGTCAAGCCACATATGCTGTTATTTTTCTTGGCTATTTATATATATACGGGTAAGTGGTGCATTGTGGGTAGTCTATTATGGCGGTTATTTCACCGGAAGTCATTTGTTTATTTATTTGGGTCGAATTATATTGCTTGTTTTTAGTTTTTATTTTTTTGTTTCTTATTTTATTTATTTATTTATTTATTAACGTAGTAAAAATTGTTTATATCACTTATTTACAAAATTGAACAAATAGCTTTAATTAAATTCTCAAACCAAAACAAAACTGTTAAATAACTGATATAAACAATTTTTACTACGTTAATAAATAAATAAATAAAATAAGAAACAAAAAAATAAAAACAAGCAATATAATTTGACCCAAATAAATAAACAAACGACTTCCGGTGAAATAACCGCCATAACAGAATACCCACAATGCACCACTAACCCGTATATATATAAATAGCAGAGAAAAATAACAGCATATGTGGCCTGACAATTGCATATAGCATGAAACAGACTGTCGCCTCTAAGTGTTGACTTCTATGTTCACTTTTATATTTACACACGCTCTATCTCTGATATTGAGCACTTTATTCCATAAATATAGCACACCTTAAGACTATATTTCTTGCACACACAAAATTGTTAGAATTTGTATATATTTAATTTCACAATGAAAGACATGCTTAAACCTACTTATATACTTTTTTTTTTTTTTTCCCCCCCTAACAATCACTGAAATTATTTTTTGTAAAATGAATGGTGGGGATGTCAAAATCAGACGTTATTTTTGTAATAATTATTCTATTCATCTATTTAATAAATTTTAAAAAAACATCTGAATATTGAAGTCATGATTTCAAATATTAAATCAGTCTCATTACATAAAAGTTATGTCAATTGCAAAAGTTGTTATAAGAATTCAATTAGTTGGGGACATGCAAAAGTTTCCAGTGGTGAAAAAAACAAAAAAAACAAACAGCATTCAGCTGCATATTCAGTTTCAAGTTTGCAAAAAATGCTGGGTACTTTTTCACATGCTTAGTATAATTACTATATTAATAAATATACTATCTACAAAGATAAAATAGTGAAATATTTGAATAGAAATTCGGTAGTTTGGAGTAACAAAATATTTAACCAGCGGAAAGTGTTTTTCTTCATTTTTAAAAATTCTAACTGTTTGGTAACTTTTAAAATGTAATGTCTGCCATATTTTGGGACATGTTTATAAATGAAGTATGCATTGGGATCTACGGGCAAAAGTAAAGAAAGTTTTATGTAATTTTTCTTGAGTACTGCTTAAATTACTGACAATGATAGAAATGATTTCAAAAATGTATTTTGAGCATAAATTTGAATCAAAACATTGTCCAGATTATTAATGTGAGCTATATAGGAATAAACAATGATTTTTTTATTTTTTTTTTATTTCACTTAGATTGATTAAAAATTCAGCATCTGATAGAAAAAAAATGCCCTAATTTTTCAAAAATTGGGTTCAAATATTGACACTGATATCAGGACAATTTTGGTGTCAATATTTGAACCCAATTTTTGAAAAATTAGGGCATTTCTTTTCTATCTATAAGATGCTGAATTTTAATTAATCTAAGTGAAATAAAAAAAAAAATAAAAAAATCATTGTTTATTCCTATATAGCTCAGATTAATGATCATGGCTCTCCACCATCGTTGAGCTCTCAAATTTATGCTCAAAATACATTTTCCCAGACCATATTCTGTCATCCACTTGCTTAAGCCTGCTAGGTATGTCATGCATTGCTTTCCCTTGTCTCTCTCTTTCCCTCTATTTGACCCGTGAATATCAGATTCTCCAGGCCCCACTTTCTCATTATGTGTCCCAGAAACTTCAGCTGCCCCTTTCTGATGTTAAGTATAAGCCTCCTCCTTGTTTGCATCCTCTCCAAGACCTCATCGTTGATCACATGCTCAGTCCATGATATCCTCAACATCCTTCTGTAGAACCACATCTCTGTCACCTCGAGTATCTTCTTCATCTTTGAGGAGACTGTCTAACATTTGCTTTCATAAAGGAATTACAAATGTCAACGTAAGAGCTCAATACTCTTTTCTTTGTTACCAAAGAGATCCTCCTTTCTTGCAATACTCTGCCTAGCTTTTGGAATGTGTCCTTGACCATCCCAATACATCAATGGATATCTGTGTTGCATTTGCCATTCTCTGTCAATGCACTTCCCAGATATTTAAACATCTGCACCTGCTTGATTTTAGTGTCCCTGACCTGTAACTCATATTTTGGGCTCATTTTTTTTTTTTTTTTTTTTTTTTTTTTACTGATGACCATGCATTCTTATAGTTTATGCTTAGTCCCTTCTTCTCGCTCTCCTTCACTACATTCTGTAGGAGGTTTTGTAGTTTCCTTTCCGTGTCTGCTATCATCACTGTGTCATCTGCGTATCTTATGTTGTTAAGATTGTGACCCCCAATGACGATTCCTGGCAGGATTTCTTGTTCTCTCAGAATTGCCTCACTGTATAGGTTGAATAGGTCCAGTGAGAAGACTCATCCTTGCCTTACACCCCTTTTTATTTTTGTATATTTGCTGAACTCATTCTCTATATGCATGCATGCTGTTTACTGCCAGTATAGTTTCTTGATTATTCTAATATCTTTCTTGAATATATCATGGTTGCTGAGCAGTTCCAACAGATCTTTGTGGTGAACTTTGTCAAAGGCCTTTGTATAGTCTATGAAACATAGGTAAACGTCCTTCTGCATTTTTATTGCACTTCCTGATAGCATTCTGAGCATGAATATCATGTTCTTTGTTCTGGTGTCTTTAACAAACCCGCACTGTTCTTGTCCTATCTCTGGCCTGATTCTGCTGCATGCTCTATTCATCAGAATACGGATGATGAGTTTTGTTATGTGGCTCATTAGACTGATTATTTTGTGCCTGGTTTCTTAGGCAGTTCTAGGAAATTAAATCTGCTGAGATCTTCCTCTATATCCCCACTATTGTAGATTTCATTTATTTCTGTGATCTTTTCTATGCTAAAGTTGTCTAAGGCTGTCAGCATTTCTGTTACAATTCCTTCTGGCCCTGCCGCCTTGTTTCTGTTCAATTTGGCCACCGCAGCTTCTACTTCGGTTTTCAGAATTTCAGGTCTGTATGTGTATTTTGGTTGTTTTCTTTCATTGTGTATATTTGTTCCAGAATGTTTTCTTTCTTTAATATGAGCATTCCATCCTTTGATTTTAAACAGCCTGTTGACGAGCATGTCTTCTGTCCTGTTGCTTCATTTGTTTGTGCATATCTCCTTTATGAATAGACAAAAAAATAAAAGAAATTTTAAATCCAAATGTTTGGCTAAAATGGGCTTTATGCTGTATATTCTAGACAGAATGTTTTTGTAATCAAGACAAGAAATTGACCATAAATTGACCAGTTATATTTTGTTGGTTGAGCTTCAATTTCATGAACATTAAGGTCACATGACTACAATATCACATCTTATTGATGCTAGGATAAAGAGTTATAACCCTTGAATAATATCAGTGATATGGAGACAAGACAATTTTATTCCTAAATTGGACTGCATTTAAAAGCATTTAATCTGAGAAAACTTAAAGACTTGGGATTTTCAGGATTAAACTTTTAAATAACTATGTATACTACTGAAAAACAATGTTGCTTTTCAAGCTCTTAATATGACATTTTATTTTTGATCCCTGAGCACCATTTTTGCTTCTCTCATTTATAAACATATCCTTATCTCCAATGTAAATGCTTTATCTTTATTAACAGTTTTTAAAGAATTATTTGTGGTGTTGATATATATATATATATATATATATATATATATATATATATATATATAAATTTTAAATTGATTTCCAGTTTACATTTTACATAAAATTATTGTATTGTCATCATTTTTGTTGATAATGCTTCATCTGAAGTTGATGTTATTTACTGATCACAACTTTGGAGAAATTTCCTCCATTTTCTTTTTTTTCTGCCTCATTCTCCCTTTTTATTTGAATGTAATTTTTTACTATTTAAGATTTAAATCCTTAGATACTTTCCTAAAACAACTCTTATTTTTACTTTTTTTTTTCCCCCATTTTTTCTTTGTAAAACAAAGATCTTTATTTTTTTTCTATCTTTTTTCTCTCCTTTTCATTTCTTTTTTCCTTTTGGCTTTTTAAAAATTTTATTTCACTTGTGAATATTAAATTTCCTTGTAAATTAACAAGCTTTTCTTTTTCTATTGTTTACTATTTTTAAAAATAGCTCTTATTCCATATTTGTTTGCTTTAAAACCGTTTATTTTATTTTTTTTCATAAGCCTTTGACTTTCTTCTTCATTCCACACATTTCTGATGAAAACTGATTGTCATGAAAATTGGCCAATTCTAGATGCTTTGTCAGGAGTTCAATCCTTGGATCAAGCAGTGAAAGTCCTTTCTGTTGATTCTGTTAAAAAAAGCAAAAGTACTAACACATAGATGGATTTATTCAGAACTAAATGAAAGAAAATTTTCCCTATTATAGGAAGTGGAATGAGAAAACACCTTTCCACATGAATTGAATAAAAATTAAAAAAATTTCAAAATTGTTAGATTAGCAAATTTAATGGATATCTTGAAGACGGTCCAGTGTCTTGATTGATGAAATATTTTGACTATAATAACCAAAATGGAGGACAGTAGTTCAAAAAGATTAATATATAATAATTCCTTATATAGCAAATAAAAACAAGAATTTACAAAATTAGTTCTCCAGTTTGTTGGAGATTATCAAGGCCTTCTTGTTTAATTGTTTATTAAAGTTTCTTTTATTTATAATGTCAAAATTCACAAAAAACAAAGGAGCATAATTTTGTTTTCAATTATCTGATGGCATATTATAAGGAAGGAATTTTTTTTCTCTGCAAAAATATCTCTGACATTCTTCATAGCCATGTGAAAAAGGACACTGGATCAGTGTTTTAATCTAGAAAGGAAAGCACAGGTTTGATTCCTGCCAGAGGACATTTTTTTTATTAATATTTCTCACAAGTCAATAAGATAGACATAATACACCCTGTTTGAAGTAAAAATAAAGATGGGAGTATATATTTTGAAGATGACTATCTACTCTAATAATGTTTGAAGTAATATATATAATATATATATATATATAGTCATCCACATAGAAGCCTGTTTTGCTGTATCATGGCTCATCAGTGTGTATAGACATCTGATTGCTTCAAGCCAGGATCAAAACTTGGTTTCAGTGAAAGAAAAAGGTAAGATAGACGTGTTTAACGTCTCCTGCCGATACTTTGTAAATAATGGACTATTTTATTTTGACCGCATGAAAAGACGGAAATTCATACAGGCTATTTGGAGTGAGAAAATGAAAGAAAGAAGAGAAGATAGAAGTGTTTGCCGTCTGTTTCAGTGAAATGGAAAAGTTGTCAATTTCAAATCTTTTCATTTGTACCCTCTTACTTCTTAAAATAACGACCAGCGTTCATATTTATGATTGGTATTGCAATGTTGTCTTAAAGTTGCTAACCTCAAATATTTAACGAGGCGATAGGAGAATTTCTATGGATATTTTAATGTCGCTGAAATCCCCATCAATTTAGTCAATCATTAAATGAAGAAATAAGATTCATCAGAAAATTCCAATTCAAAAAAATCATTAAATTTTCACAGTATTTCTAGTCATATTTGAAATTGGATCTGATTTACGAGAAGGCATTTTTAAGAGATGTAAAGAAAGTCATTAAAATTATAAGATTGTTTATATTAATAAACAGGGGAAGAAAATTGACACATACGTTAATTAATATATAATAAATGAATTATAATATAAGAAGTTAATTAATATACAATATATTAATTAATATATAATAAATGAATTATAATATAAGAAGTTAATTAATATACAATATATTAATTAATATATAATAAATGAATTATAATATAAGAAGTTAATTAATATACAATATAATAATTAATTAATATATAATAAATGAATCAATAAGTCGGTGGTCTGATATACCCTATTTTCTTGTGTATTATACGAGGAATTTGGAATGAAAATTAAAAGGCAAAAAAGATTTTTATCAGGTTTCCAGAAATTTTTACTCAGCTTAAGATACCCTCTCTTTGAAAAAGCCAGATTGCAAATACACTCAGAACAACAGGTAATCAAACACAATTATAAAATCAACACAGGTGTTAATAACAACTGTTTATAAAATGTATTTGACATGTTAGCAATGTTTGTTCTTTGGGAATCAGTGTAATTGAATGTCTTTTTTGTTTCAGTTTTGCTCATAAGATAAAATTTATTTATATTTTGGTTTTCTTATAGTTTTTTCTCTTTTCATTCTTAATGAAAGAATATTTTTTCTTAAACATAGTTTAATTAATATATAGAAATATAAGAAAGTCATATCAAAAAAGAAAAATTATGACCGATTAATTAACACCTTATTTGAAACAGATTGAAAATATGTTCAGTATTTTTGTTTTTTTTTAACAAGTTTATTTATATTTTCTTGTTTTTTCATCTTAGAAAAGATTTTATTATTTTTATTTAAGCTTTCTCTCTTCATTCTTAATGAAAGAATATTTTTATTTTCATATATTATTAATATATAGAAATACAATAAAGTCATATTAAACAGGAAAGTATGATAAATTAATTTCCACCTTTAAAAATGTATTACCAGATATTACCAGATATTACCAGATATTATCAGATAAATCTAATTAGCTCTTCTCCCTAAAAATATGAAATTGTGAAATAGAAATTAGGGGGAGAAACTTGTAATGGCTAAACATTTGGTTTATTTCAATTTTCTATTCTTTAATATTGTGAAAAATTAAATATTTAAGTTAAATATATGTACAACATTGAGATTTTAATGGATGCTACTTCCACACCCCCACCACTACCAGCCAAAAAAATTTACATAGTGACGACTGTACTACAGGGTCATATACTCAAATCTTATTATATTGTATATATTATATAATTGTAATGCAAAATGGAACAGTTCTACCCAATTTTTTAAAAAAATGGTCAATATGTAAAGTGTAATAGAGCTATTCTATAACTAGCGCATACACACACACACACAGAGAAATAGCTATACATATAGGATATCTTTGAATTTTTCTAATATAATATATATATATATATTATATATAGGATATATTACATATAGGATATCTTTGAATTTTTCTTATATTATATAAGAAAAATTCAAAGATATCCTATATGTATAGCTATTTCTCCCCACAAGAATTACCATGCAAGGATTGTCAACATCAAGGGGTTTGGAGATAAAAAGAAAAAAAACTTATCTCCAAAGCCCTTGGTGTTGACAATCCTTACAAGATAATTCTTGCAGGGAGAATAGCTATACATATGGGGTATTTTTAAATTTTTCTTATATGTAATTTATTTAGATATGCTCTGTAATAAATACATTGAGCTCTCTTTGTGGATCAGTTTTAATATTTTATATTATTAGGATTCACTTGAATTATTTACCCACAGATTTTTACCTCTGTGTGTGCGTGTGTGTATATATATATATATATATATAAAAGTGGGAGAGAGCTGTGTTACATGAAACTCTGGAGTCAGTCAAGAGATAATTCACTTTAACATTTATTGATTTATTATCAAATCTATGCATATAATGTATGTATGTTAGCCACAAGAAGTTATATTAGTAGAATTTTGATAAATTATGTTCAGTACTATACTGCAAATAATGTGGGGCACGGCAGAAGACCTGTAGAAACTGCTCTGATTTCACTAGTCACATGAAAATCCACAAACTGAACAGACTTTACAAAACAAACCAGGCCCTGTACAAAACATCTTAATCTGACACATCTGCAACAAGCATTGCCAGTCATTTGCTGCCTTCAAGAGCTACTGTCATTCTCACAAGAACTAAAACCATGGACAAGACTTGACAACAATGGATGTTGACTTGTTAAACAAGTATGGCATGACTCTGCATAGATAGGAATGTAGCCAAGTGGTTAGAATGTTTGCTTTCTGACCATGAGGCTTGCCAGAGTCAATTTGTCATGAAAGTGAGTTCTTGATCTTATCAGTTTGGTGGAAGCAATCTTGGCATGGAAAGTGACTGAAAACCAAACTATAGGTTGACTCAAGACTTGTGAGTGAGACTGGGTAGACAAGAACTGTTTGGAAGCCATCAATGGTTGTGCTAGCATCTCGTCACAAGTCATCGTGACCGAGGGTTTTTGCTTATCAACCTTGTTCAAACTGTGGATGGTGACAATTTTGCGCTCTCTCTCTAAGAAATTGTAA
Organism: Acanthosepion lycidas; assembly: GCA_963932145.1. Lineage (NCBI taxonomy): Eukaryota > Metazoa > Mollusca > Cephalopoda > Sepiida > Sepiidae > Acanthosepion > Acanthosepion lycidas. The sequence goes on along the minus strand of OZ010593.1, from coordinate 2,887,058 downwards.
CTAAGGTCTTAGTATAGTTGCAGTATAAACCACATGTTGGCTCTTTGCATGGTGGAGAAGGAAAATGTGTCTGAGCAGGTGTCTGTAATAGACTAGCTAATCAGCCTAACTGATGGCTGTACTCAGAAAATGAAAGAAATTATATAAATGCTATTACTCCCATTTCTTCTTCTGTACTTGCATTCAATTTAGCAATTTTATTCACGAACTCTATTTAGCAATCATTTTCTCTGAATATTCACCAATTGTTTCACATGAGTTTTTAAGGGAAATTGTAACAGAATTTCTTTAACACCCTGAAAACAACCTTTACTGTCAGGTTCATATTCAAAGAAGAACCAATTTGAGTTTTCCTTATGCATTCATACCAAACCTGTATGGATATCTTGTTAGTTTTACTATAACTGTTTTCTCTGATCAATGATTAAAAATGGCTTTAAATGAATGAATCCTTTAGTTTTAAAGAAGACAATTCTTCATCAGACCCTATAGACTGGTGCTGCAAAATCCCAAAGAAAGAGATTTATCAAATAGCAAAATCAACACTTCCAATAGCATCAACAACTAAAATGGCTAGCAGATGTAACTAGAAGGAAAAATAATCATATAATCAATCTGTTAACTTTCCACCAAACCTTAAACAAAATGTTTGGAAGGAAACTCCTGTCAATTCTTGAAAGAGCAATAACAATGTACCTGAGAAGCCAATTTTCCTCAAAAACTGTTTTAAGTGAAAGATTTTATAAATTTCAAGCAACAGTAACATTAACAATGAAAATTAAATGTTTCCTGTATGAAAATGTCTAATCTCACCATTACCACACATTTCTGAAAGGTATGAGATTTGCAAAATAAGACATGATGCAAAATGCACATTTGGTAGAAATTGAGATTGAAACATCAGTAATGAGGCTGAATATTATTACATCACAATGCTTCCATATTTTTCTTTTGCTACTTTTTATACTTTCTGTGGTCACATTTTTTCTTAAAAATTTCATCTTTGATATTAATTTTCAATTTCATTTTTATAAAATAATTATTTATTTTTCTATAATAGCACACAAATATAGAATCTTTATAAAACTGATATTTAAAGCTGATTGATGTCAAACTTCCAAGGCTCCTTTATGAATATTATTATTATTATTCTTATGATATCAGGCAATCTAGAACATTTTTTGATACTAAATCATACATTATATATATGTGTGTATATGTGATTGAAAATTCTAATTAACAGTAAAAAGAGATATTTACACTTTTTATATATCCATTCCATATATTAAAAAAAAAAGTTGTTGGTTAGTAGTTGAAATTAGATTGACTCAAATATTTTCCAAGCTTGTTACTTTCTTGTCTGAATTTCTTGGATGAGGAGTTATCATTACATTATTTACATGCAGACACAGTGTGCATGTAAATAATTATTTGTTATTGTTAATATGAATTTTAGTCTATATAATTATTTTTTCTTCTTTCTTGGAAACGAAAAAAAATTATATCAAATTTTTGTCATATTTAATGTCATAATATTGGGCCAAAAATAACTTTCTTGTTTTTGTTGTTGTACAAATTTTTGGATCCTGTGATATATTTTCTCTTAAAAAAAATAACCAAAAATTGTTAAATTTGTATTTTATTTTAAAACACACACACACACAAAAAATATATTTTGTGGGTTTTGCTTTTTGTGACAAATATATTTGAACAATATTTTTTCTATGTATGTCCAAATAATCAGCAGTTTTTTAAATAATGTGTAGCTTAAATGTTCATCACTTTAACAAATTCTATTTTCCTTAATGAAAGACTAGCACAAAACAAGCCATTATTGATATTGTATTAATTCGATGTCAAATATGATTGAATTATGTATGAAATTTGTATAAATTTGATATTGTTAAATATTTAAAAAAAATAGTTGCAATTTATTAAAAGTTTAAAATTGTTCTACTGTATTTGATAATATATAAAATTCCCTTATTTTTTCTCATAAAATGGCTTAAAATATCTCCTTGATCTTATATGCAAAGTTTAGGTATCTGGTAGATAATAATTATAAATTAGATGGTGGGACAATATCGGTTTTATGTAGTTATCAATGATATAAACACAGTTTCAAACTTGACATTTGTAAATAAAATCAAAATACAGATAACTCTTTAAAAAGTCAGAGATCAATCAGAAACTGTATTTATATTATGAACAGGAGACGTTCCTTCTAAAAATGTTAAAGAAAAATATTGATTCTGACAAATGTTGTGATGTGAGGAAGGTTTAAGAATGCTAAGCTACAAAAATTATTTCCCTTCAAAAGTTTTCCCCGTATTTACAAGTGGACCAGTCAATTTAAGTAGTGCCACCTGTGTAATTAACATCTTTTTATGTAACATATTTATAATATTTTTATAATCAACAGTAAGGCTTGAAAGTGGGATTTTCAAAGCATCCACTTGCTGTCCTGAAGTAGTAAAAAGGAAGTAGAGTAAATAAACAAAAACTCTCAGGATCAAGTGCCACTTGGCTGGAAGGTAGTAAGTTCTGATCATAGGTTTATATAGGCAGAATCACAGCTACAATTTTCAGTCATGAGCTGCCTGTAGAGGGTGCTGAAACAGCAGTCAGTTACAAGCTGCTTGTTAGCAGAGAGATAGCCGTGTGTAATGATATAGAGGCTGGGTGGGAGATGAGTTAGTAGTCACTGCTGGGACAGAGATAAAGCAAGAGCGATCACAGTAACCTTCTTGTTCCTTGTTTGGTATGTTAAAAAAAAAGTGAGTAAGAGTCAGCTTGTTTATAAATTATTTTAAAAGATCATACTGAATATAGAATGCAATTCTAGGTCGGCTAAAAAGTCCTGACACACTTAGGGAGCTGAAAGAAAACAACAATTTTATGGAGCAACACCAACATTTATTCTTCAAAATAAAATCCATCACTTTTGCTGATCTTCTGCTAGTGATCAGCCAACATTTGAATTTGTCTAAGATAGCAGTCCACTGGCTTTGAATCAAAAAACTGTAAACAAGCTTCCTTCACTTCATCAAAAGTGTTGAATCGCTGGTTGCAGAGGAAGTGTGCGATTGAGTTGAATAGGCTATAGTCACTCAAAGCAGCATCGGGATGAAATGGTGGATGTGGAAGAATCTTGACCCTGTTAGTCTGTTTGAACTTAATCATCCTGGTGGTGTCTGGCTTTGCATTGTTTTGCTGAAACAAAGCCTAACCTTGACTAACCAAAGCAGGATACTCCTTTAGTTTGTCATACATGCAGTCTAGCTGCTGACAATACACTTTAGCATTGATGGTGTTACCGTGTGGAACAAACTCAAAATGTAGTACTCCTTGGAAATCTCACCAAATAGAGATCAAAATTTGTTGGGTTTTTTTGCATACTTGAATTTTTGAAACTTAAATTCATTTTTAATATTAACCTTTTAAATAAAAATTTCAAAATAAAAGCATTTCTTTTCTTTCATCTTTATTTTTTCTATAAAACTCAGAAAAAACACTGAAGATGATATATAGCAAGAAAACTAAGAATTAAATAATATATCTAAAATATTTTAAAATGGGGTGTTCAAAAGACCCCAGGGTATTCAAGCTATGGCAGTGACCCACAATCAATGATTAAGGATTTATTCAGATTACTTCTCCAATGTTCAGTCTTCTTTGATGTAATCTGCAGTTAAATTCCTGATAAAATAGAAGCCATCAAAACACTTCACTATAGAACAATAGTTAGCAAGTTAACCTCACAGGACATTACCACCAGAGTGAGTTCAGTCATCATTGAGGGTCTCATATCTACGGCCTGTAAGTTTTTAAGTTTAATGGATCCATAAATAAATAATTTCTGGTTTACAAACCAAATGTCGTCTTATTAATACTTTCATTGTTGCCTAGCTATGCTGGCTTGTTTTGGGGAAAAAATAGGAAATCGTTATTTACTCAAAATAAGTGATAATAACGATACTTATAGCAGTGTTTACTCATTCCCCCACAAGAATGAGATGTGACACAAGGTCGGATTAATATGGGGACCTGAGCGCGTGCACCTGCAAATGTTGGTTGCGCTAACTTCGGTGCAAGCACCGATCCCTCCCTCTTGTGCAATGGGAGGGCGTGGCCTTGGGCAGCTGTTCCCCAGGGCTGAGCACCTCTTCAGTATAATTTTCCTCAGTTGCCCCTCTGTCCAAGGACAGAGAAGCCCCTGAGCGCACTCTGTCCAAGGACATAGACGCAACAGAGAGATGATAAATAATGCGAAATCCCCCCAAAGGAGGGATTTCTGACTTTTGCTCATATAACGATACTTATAGCGTTTTCTCATAGATGCTGCCATTTTGGTTGTGATCAAATGTCTGTTGTACAGACAAAGCTGAATGACACCCCAAACAAACAATGTAATAAAAATGTCAGAAAACATATCGTATTGCATATCTATGCTGGTTTGAAGATATGGCAATAACCGACATTTTCACAGTGTCTTGATTTTTTAAAAAGACAATTACATTCACAGCAACAAGTCTTGACAAAATTGTCTGCTAAATGTAGTCACCTTCCTTGGCAGTTTATTGAAAGAAATTATTATATATATATTTTTAAATCCGTATTTTTCGGTACCACTTCAATATGTTCAACTTTTATTTTATTCTAAAAATAATTTCCTCTGGTATGAGTGTAGCGGAGGTATTAGTGAGTTAATTGATGTTTTTAGAGGTCTGTGTGTGTAGGAAATTTTGAATTTTTTTACAAAGGGATGCTAACTTCAGTGATTTACAGGATTGACAATGTTTATTTAACCTTCCTACCCACAAAAAAAAAACAAACAAAAAACAAATGCTATGTAAAAAGGATGGTTATTCCCTTGACACTGCTATTACTGAATACACTTTTGACTCTCTCAACAATGTTTATTTACAAGTTTATAAAGTATGTGAACCAAGTACAATCTGATATTTATTATTTACCATTTTATAAATAACTATGAAAACAAGGTTTTTATTTATAATTTTATAAAAATATCAATGAATTATAAAACCAGAAAATTTGAATAAACATATGATTCACCTGACATAAAATTATTCTTGTAAATAAGCAATCAAATAAATAAATAGTGTTTAATATCTTTGTTATTGATGCTCAAAAATAAAGAAAAGTCATAAATCCACTTTCATATGTTTGGGTTTTATTAAATTCTAATCATTGCTTTTTAATAAAACCCAAACATTGCCGAGGGAGTCAAAAGGGTATACAGCATTAACTGCGTCAAGGGAATAACCATCTTTTTTTTTGATTCATTATTTTTTTGTGAACATGAAGGTTAGAAATTACAACAGTATTGTTATGAAGCAGTTATTCTGTTTCTACAATTCTAAAAATGATTGCATGTTGATTAACATCTTATAATAAAAACGTAGCAAACATGGATCTTTTGTGCCTGAAAAAATAAAAATATGAAAAGGACGTTTTTTTCCCATGACACCATTTTTATTTTAACTACCTTCACTCTTCAGCAATGTTTGTTTCAAAAAGAAATGATTACAATTATAAATAAAAACTAAACATATGAAAATGAATTTATACATTAGGCTGGTTGAGGTTGAGACTTGACAACAAAAATAATAAACTACATTTATTTATTTTATTGTTTATTTACATTATTTATTGATTATATTATTTATTGGAATCGTTGGCAAAATATTGGCTAATTGCCAATTGATTTGAATTTTATAAAATGGTAAATAATAAGGACTTCCTTAGAATTGGTTCACATATTCTAATAATTTAGTAAATTCTTTTAAATTTATCAATAAAAAATTGTTTTAATATTTATTACTTTATAAATTGGTAAATGATAATTATTGTATTGTATTAGTGTTTTTAATTCGTTTTTAGAATGTTGTAAATACAAAATTATTCTGGTAAATAAACAATCTAATAAATAAATAGTTGTAATATTTTTGTTATAAATTCTCCAGAATGAAAGGAAAAAGGTGTAAATGTGCTAATGACAAAGATGAAGACAATATAACCTGAGTTTAAATAATAAATCAACATCACAGAAATTCAGACAGAACTTCCAAAATAATTGAATTCAACATTTTCAGAAGGAAGTAAATTTTAAAAAGTAGAAGAATTTTATGCATTTATTTATAATGAGCAGCAAAACTCCCAAAAGAAGAAAAAGAAAATTATATTTACATGCATACAGATAGTTTAAAAAGGCAAAGAAAATATTATGCCCTTGGTTTTGTTTTTTTAATTAAGAAATCTATCTGAAGAGAGAAGAGTGCTAGTTGTTATTGCTAGGACATATTGAAAAAAAGGATGAGGGATATGACCATTCTTTTATAGTCCTGAAACAGTGTCACTGAACAGGTATTTGGGAAGGTTGGAGTGATAACCAAATATTGTTTAAGTACTGATCCTATTAAATGGGCTCAAATTTAATCATCTTAGCTGTTATTTTAAAATGTTTGTACTACTATGCTACATAATTAAGAAAGATACAATAAACCCTCAGTTTAATGGGCTCTTTTCTAACATGTTTTTGATTGGAATTTGGAGAAGAGAGAAAGTGGAAACTATGTGCCTTAAGCTCGTTGTTTATTCTATCCTCCAAATTCCACCCTCACTATTTCATTATACCACCCCTCCCATTACAAGCCTGTCTTGCATGCATGTGTGTGTGTGTGTGTGTGTGTGTGTGTGTGCGCTTCTGACAGTAAATACCTTTTGGCTATCAATAAACCTGTAGATGAATAAAATTCTGTCTCCCAAGTCTTGGTTGCGATAAGATGTTTATCTGACTATCAAAGGTATGCACATGCACATGACAGACACTGTATTGGGAGACAGTATGGTTGGCTCAAGCTTTTCTTTGATATAAAAAGACAGGATCAGTTTAATTGCTGGACTATAATATAAGAATAATAATAATAGTAATAATAATGACCAACTACTAGTTTCCAAGCCCACCCATCTGCTAGTTAATCCCTGTTGCAGACGCATGCTCAGGCATATTTGTATTTGTTCAACACCCTTATAGCCATGTGGTTTATACTGCAACTATGTCAAGTGGACCTTCCTTAGAGTTTCTGGGAGAGAACACCTTATCTGGCATGATCAACAGTTTGAACAAGGCAAGTACACTCAAACCCTCAGTCATGATGACTTGTGACTTTGTGCTAGAACAACCATCAATGGCTTCCAAACAGTTCCATTTATCCAATTTTGCTCACACGTCTTGGGTCAACCCGTGGTATAGTTTTCAGGCATTTTTCAAAGGCCAAAAGCCCATACCAGACCTCAAGTTGAACTCATACGATACACTGTTAAAGATGCTGCAAAAAATGGTTGACTCACTGCCCAACTCCCGTAAGCATCTTTTACCATGCTCTATCTCTACAAGAGCCAAATCAGACCAAAATGGAATATTGCTGCCTTTGTCTGGGTTGGAGCTGCCCAATCCTCACTTTCCAGTCTTGACCAAATTCAAAATTGTGTTTGTGCGGCCTTCATTCAGGTTGCTGAATTATTTTCCACCCCTTTAACTATTTTTCCACAAATGTAACGTTGCGAGCATCTCGCTGCTCTGCTACTACTTTTATGGCAGATGTTAACTACATTCCATGGTTCCTCCTGTCCAGACTTTCACAGAACCCTGTCATACAATGTAAACAGAGGCAACTCATCCTCATTCCCGTAATATTACATCGGTGTGGAGGAATTTTCACTCAGACAGCTTCTTTCCTAAAACTGTTGCAATGTGGAATCGACTCCTGAGAGAAATGATGTTTACCTGTGATTACTACAATTCTTAAACTTTTCAATTCAGAGGTCAACCGTTATCTATCCTATATGTTCTTATAATATGCAACTTTTGTTCCCTCCTTATATTCACGTTTAACATCCCCATTCTACCTTGAGTGGCACTTAGGCCTTGTATTAAGTAAACAAAAAAAAAATATTTATTTTCTTTTTTGATTTAATGCCAGGGTTCCCAAAATGAGACACATTACCCACAAGGGGACAATTTCCGAGGGCTAAATTGAGAATTAGTTATTAACAGTGTAAAAAAAGAACAGGTTTTATTTTACATTAAACAAATACAACAATACACAAATATACACATGTCCTTCCCTAATATGGAGATAATGACTGATGGACTTACCCAAAGGGTAGAACACAGGAAAACTGGTTTCTCAGAGGTCTGGTCTTATGGCGGCTGTCACAGATCAAGTCTGAACTGGAAACAACAAACGTGTGTTGCTGGGCAAGGCCTGCTGAAAGAGGGGGCTGCTCCACGTGCTAAGCTTTTTGTATGGGTGGACCGTGGCAGGAGCAACCGATGGGAAACAACTCTGTCATGTGATCCATCTATCCACGCATGGGTAAAGACAAGCTTTTTATTGCCCCAACAAGTGTATTTTTGTTACTAGTGAGTATAAGTGTGTGTGAGTTAATACATACAGTGCATACACAGTATGCATACACAGTATGCATACACAGTATACTTACACAGTATGCATACACAGTATGCATACACAGTATGCATACACAGTATACTTACACAGTATGCATACACAGTATGCATACACAGTATACTTACACAGTATGCATACACAGTATGCATACACAGTATACTTACACAGTATGCATACACAGTATGCATACAGGGTGTGATGGGTAAATTGTTGTCATTTTATATTTTTCATTTTGCACATGCACATTGTTTTTTATTTTGTCAACTGCACAGTATAGTAGGATTAGTTGGGTACTGTCTGTGAAAAAAAAGGCACCATGATTCAATTTACTCTGCCAGAAATTTGGAAATGACATGCTTGGAATTCATGCCGGAAGCTGCAATACAAATATTTCATAGTGTTTGGGTGTCAATCTGAGAACAGTTCAAAAGATTTGGAAAGAGTTGGATGAGTCTTTCATCTCTTTCTGTTGAATTTTTTAAAGGTAAACTTAAATATTAATACAATGGCTGATGGTGCATAGAGGGGAAGAAGTATTCATCAAGCCCCTGTGGAATGAAGTGAAAATGCTGAACATGGAAGAACACTGAAGAGTGAAACGTCTCAAAGAATCAACACATATGCTAAGCGCTATGTAGACCCTCCTTATTAGACCTAGCAGTTATTAATAAGAAAAGTTGAAATTAATACATGTAAAACTTCACAGCTCTAGCATCCTTGATACGATTATGCAGTTATCAATGACCTAAGCAGTTTCAAATTTGAAATTTGTAGATAAAAACAAATTTAACTTTTTATTTTGACAAATATTTTGGCTTGAGGAAAATCAAATGAATACTAATCTCCAAAAATTATTAAAAAACAAAAAATTCTTTCATATTTTTAAAGATTGCATAGCATTCCCCTTAATCTCGTCAATGGCATTTCAATGGTGACTTTAGTTTCTAAGTTAATTGTTTTTGTTTGGCAGCATATCAACATCATTGTGGGTTATTAAATGCTGAAATCTAAATATTTTGTAAGCAATTTTATTTTATTTTTTTGAGATAATAATGGTTTAGTGACACAAGTCTTACTAACTGACCCATGGGGGGCAGAAGAGGTGGATAATAATTGCTGGTAATATTTTTTTTCAAAATTGTATTACTGGTAATAATTTTTTTTTACAAAGTATTTCTGGTATTAAAACCTATTTTTATACTTTCACGGTATTTTGACTCCAGTTTGGGGCTTAACTATTTTCCCATAGGTTGGACCCTAACAGGTGCTACCACCCCAGGTCATGGTGGACCAGGGAACACCAACAATTAAGAGGTGGTTCCACACTCCACGAAACCTCCTGATCAGAAGCCTTGCTGTTGGATGTAGCTTACTGTCTTATCCAGGACGCGGATGTAGTTTATGATGTCGTCATACTCAGGACGCAATAACTGGTTGAGTACTTTTGGCCTATAAGAGCCGAAAGTCTTCAGACATTAGACAATTTACATTTAAACTTTCAAAAGAAATCAGGAAAATAGTGTGAAATATAGAAAAAAATAAATAAGAACTTTAGATAATCTTTAATAAAAGATTACTGAATATATTGAAAATATCAATCATCAGTTTCATGATGAGCTCACTACAATATGTCTCTTTTGCATGGCAATATTGGAATCAATGTGACTCATCTTCCAGCCTATTCAGTGATATCTGTTCATTTTTTCCTGTCTACCTCTTCTTTTGCCTAAAATGGTACCTTGTAGGATGGCAGTTGAAAGACTGTTGGCTTTTACTATGGCCATATAATAATAAATTTACTCCATACAAAAATAATTTAAATATTAACTGCATAGAAAAGAAATTCAACAAAATCATTTACTCACTTTCTTTTATTAGACATTAAATTATGTCACTTAGCATCTACCATAATTTATTTAGACTTTTCAGTTAATCTGATGAATATTTACGAATGTCTTATAAATTTAAAAATTTTTACTTTTGTTTATAAATAGTCATGGTAAAATAAAATCCTCACATTTGACTTGATAAAGTCCATCAGAGGATGAAACACATCGGCTAAGATAAGTTTTCCTTTTGTCTTTATTCGTATAGTTTATAGTTTTTAAAAGTGTTGTACCAAGACTTGTTTGGACAACTCTGTTGCTTCTACGTTGTTTATGTAAATATAAAAGATGGATAAATTATAGATAAGGTTAATTAATAAATCATAATAAAAAAATAATTTAGAGGAATTAGATCAAGTCAAAAGAAATATAAAGCAAGCCAAATTTTTAAAGTGATAGTTACACGTTAGAAATAGAGTTCATCTTTTGATTTTTTTTATTCTTTTTACAATTGGCTTTCATAATGTGAGAGCAGTATTTGCGTTCCACTCTGCTGTGTTTTATTATCAATATTTTTCTTTCTTGAACTCTTATGTATTTATTCTTCAAGTGTTTGCTTAATATTCTATGTCCATATATTTTTCTTTTAAATAAAAAAATCTCATTCACTTTCATATTTTGGAGTCTTATTCTAATCATTTGAAGCATACTTTCAAAATGGGGAAAAAAATTTTGAAAATCCTGATCTAAGGGAGATAACTCTGGAGTTCTAACTAAATATTTTTTTTTTTTTTTAAATCTACTAATTATTCACAACTCATTTGGAAGCTTAATATGAAAACATCTATAAATGCGAATGTCAGGGTATCACACTTTTTCAACTTTACTCCTAGATGCTGTAGCCAAACATATCATACCATTTTGGAATCAGGCCGACTCCGTGAACAAATGAAAAAGAAAAACATTCCGGACACAATTTAAGAAGAGTTGAAAATACATGCAAGATATCACAGCTATATAGCGTCACTCCTTCATAGTCAGCCGGTGAACTTTTCAGCCTACCCTCGTACCTGGAAAACAATGCAGTTATTTGTCTATATTTCTGAGATGAGGTATTATGTACACTATTTGCAGTACATTATTCGGACTATTGTCCTCATCTTTGTTGCCATATTTATCAAAACGTTTCGGCCGTTGTACGCTCCGGGCTTCTTCAGGTGGTTGGAATGTCGAACTGAACCCTTTATTTCGCTCGCTGGGTTAGACTGTTCTAGTTCCACGTGCCATGTCTAAATGGATGTCCGTTATCAGTTATCTCCTGTTAATTTCCCTCTCCAAGTTCTCCACTGCCTTAACCAGTTTTTGATCTCACGCTCTTTGGGTTCTGTCACTGGATCTAACTAACGCCTTTATCCACTGCCTTGATTTATGTGAGATGATCAAAAGCTTTTTATGGTCATTTGGGATGGGGTCATGTTGCATTTTTCTCTTTCATTTAATATCCCGTATATGATAGTTACTTATAGAAATGATAATCAATATTTATTAGAAAACAATACCAAACATCCACTTATAAGCTGGAAATTATTAAAAATTTACAATAGTTGAAAGTAACTCCATATTTTAACATGGAATCGTGTATGACTCATAATTAAAAAAATGATTATATGTACACTGAGAACAGAAAGAGTTTTCGTTATTTACAATTTGGTCTAATGTAATTATTACAATGTTTCAATCATCGCTCTGGTCTTCTTCGGATATCTGTTAATTTGAATAACTTCTAGGGGATTTTAAACTGAACCCTTTATTTAATCTAGAGGATTGTTTTCATTCTGCTGTCTAGAGATATCTTAACTTTTACTTTTCAGTACTGCTCAATATTTGCTTGCCCTGTTTCCACCGAATTTTTACTGCCAACCCAGGGATTGAACTCATAATTACTGAGTAACCAAATTCATAAACTCTTTAATCCACTAGGCCATTGTTTTGTGGGACAGGAATGACATTTCTACTTTGAGCTTTAACCCTTTGAGCCTTGCGTTCCCGAACAATTTTAACCCTTCTACCTGAGCTTCTCGGTTAAAATTCGCAAATAACTGCTATGTAATGTTTCCCGGTAGATATAAAAATAGTTACAAGTATTTACCCACCGTTCAACAAGCAATTAAGTTATTTTTCTCTGCCACTATTCAACTGGTGACTGGGCATTACGTCATTTTTCTCTACGACCTGTAAAACGTTAGTCAGGGCTCAAAGAGTTAAGGCTAATGCTCTTGTTACCTGCCTTTTTACTACAATATAACGAAAAATATATCACAACGCAGGTTGGACTGTACACCATGCAAGTTCGGAAATAAGCACTAGTCTATAACACAAATCCTAGGAGCCGATATTTCATGATGCCTTGAAAATGTCTGTATACATCAATAGCAAGGAATGTATATTTATAAAGACCTGGAAGTCTATTCGCATCACTGGAAGTGTTAAATATAGCTTAAATAGCTGGGGAGACTGGGTTTTCGAAACCTGCATGATGTACAATGACGTATCTTGTCATATATTGTATGGTTGGAGTGTCGTTTAGCCTGGTATATATTATAGAGTATCCTAATGAAGCGAAAATGGTAGTATTCATGAGAAATCAGCATTTTTAGTCATTTATTTCCAGCAAATGGCAATTTTGCTATTTTTCTCTAAAATGAGCCAGCACAGACATGCAACAAGGCAGCAGTGAAAGCTAAGCTAGTTTTTTTTTTAATTTCCGATGAAAGTTAACTTGCCACAATTTTCTAAGTGTCAACTTTTATTGTAAACAATCATTATTTTTGCAAACACGATGTTCTTTCAGGCTGTAGGGAAGTGGTTCTTAACCAGGGTTGCACGAACCCCCCACCCTAAAGAGGTGCGATATTAGTTCACAGCGGGGTGCGAAGATCCTGATGAATAATTTTCTTTTTTTAGGATCTACAAATGGATTGTGGTAGTATGTCCAATATGAAGCTTCGGCATAATCATTTCTCTTCTTGTTTGGTGATTCTAATGCTATTTTCTTATAGTTGGTTTAATTTTGAACAGTTTATTGTTTGGGCAGAAGTTCTACCAACTGCTACCATCAGAATAGCGCAAATGCATACGTAGAGAAAAAAAAACAAGTGAAATTACTGCTCAAATATTGTTGAGATGTGTTTGTTCAAATGTGATGTTTATTGTTGAATTGTGTTTGCGCTTACATTTATGTGTGTGTCTGGGAGGATGGTGTAAATATTTATACATAGATATACTTCACACCTCGTTAATAGTTTCAGAAAGGAATTTTAATTATATAGATATATGCTGGGGTAGTTTATAAACTATTACAGACAGTTGATATAAACTGAAGTTATAGGTGAAATTTTAATGTTTATTACAATTTAGTTAAGTCTGTAGTGCCACGCCTACATTTTCTCCAATTCTAATTGGTCAATAAATACATACTAAAAAATAACAGGACAATTTATCTATCACATTCCACCATAGTAAATTTGTTCCTACACTTTGTTCAAATACAAGCTTTGCTACAAAATCGCTGATTGGTCCATTTTCCGTCCAATCGGATATTTTTCATGTATATTCAAAAATATATTTAACGTCTCTGCTGGGAGCCACCTTAGGTAGTATAAATATTGGATGCATTCCAAAAAACCAGTTAGTAGTAGTTCCAGAACCACAGTCGAGCGTACCCAGAGACAATAGATCTCACCTACTCGCTCGTGTATTTCATCCTACTCACTCCGCACAATACAGAACTTTGTTTGATACACCACCAATTATCAGTGGACACACCAAGTTAAATCAATTCTGTAAGTTGCAACAACTGAACAATTTTCTAAAAGAAATATTCTATTTTCAACACTGAACTCTGAACATTTTACTCAGACAAATCTTCTTTAATACCTTTCCTTACAGTCAAGGGGAAGCTACTTTTTTCTCCTTTTTCACTCATAAAACTACTTTGTATTATTGTTGAATTTATACATATATTTCTTCGTTAAACAAAATTGGTTCTCATTGTTCTTTTTCCTTGATGTTTTAAATATTATGTATGAATGTTGATTACCTTCTCAACACGCAGCCGCATTATCTATTTAACCCATTCAACATTGGTGACCACAACACTCAAGAATCAATACATTCAACAATTGGTCAACACGACGTTCTAATCAACATTCTACAAGTTATTGTTATGTTGTAGTATTTTGGTAAAGGTTACTGTTGTGATGTGCTATCAAAGCACAAAACTTAAAACAACAGAGTCAGACGTAATGCTATTCAATATTCAGTGAGACAAGTCATTGTAAATATAGTATTATTTTCTTCCTACCAGACAATTACCCACGGCTGCTTACCATGAATGAATCAGTCCATTCATAACAGTAAGGAGGGTAACTGACTCTTACCGCAATATCTCCGCCTTTGAGACTTACTTTTTTCTTTTGGGGGTTAAGATCTAACCCTCCTGTGTGCTGTCTCTTTCTTTTACTGAAGCGTGTGATTTTCAGATCTATTTGGGACATAGGTACATCGAAAACGTCATACAGAACCGCTATCAGCTCTTCCTATCGGATGCGCTGTTTGTCCGAGTCACTTTTTCTTATTTGACTTAGATATCTTTTTTTATGCACCTATGTAAAACCCTTTTATCATTTACAATAACTTTCGACTACCCCATCTTCCAAGCATTCTTTTCCATTTTTGCCAGTTTGAAAGAATTTTCGCCGGGCTTGAACTATTTCTGGGTGTAGGATTTTTTTCTTGTTTACGACTCTTTTTTTTTTTTTTTTTTTTCGGCAGGAATTTGTCAAACATCGATCTAATTTTCCTTGCGATCATTAGATCTGCCAGGGAAATGCCTGATACCGTGTTAGGATTAGGTGTCATCCAATACGAAAACTGCTGTAATAATATATCCTTAGTTTCACGTCCATTGTTTTTTAATACCTTTTTGAATGTATCGACAAAACGTTTTGCTTGCCAATTCGATCTTGGATGGTAGGATGACTTTTGATATGTCGTATCGCAAAGGATTTACATAAACTTTTAAATTCTTTAGCAGTGAATTGCGTGACGTTGTTCAAAAAAATGTTATGTGGGGGGGATACCGTATCTAACAAATAATTCATGAAAGAAGTTTATTTTAATTGTAGAAGTTGGACTTTTGCATTGTAAAATTTCTGGCCATTTGGAAAAACTGTCGATAACGATCAGGGAGTAGGCACTATTTATCAGCCCTGAGAAATTGATGTGGAATCTCAACCACGGTGTGTATCTTTGGCCAAGTGTGGAATTTAACTGGTGGTGATTTTGCCGTTATGTCACAACCTCTGCTCGCTTTTAATAATCTCTCTATGTCTTTGTCTATATTGGGCCAGTAGACATAGCTGTGCATGAGGGATTTCATTCTACAGATACCTGGATGACCTGGATGATATTCTTTCGACATTCTTTTCTGAAGAGATGCAGGCGTTGCTACTCTTTCACCAGACATTAAAACCTCACCGCACATTGAGAAAATATTGTCACCTTCAGTTTTTTTTTTCTTCAATTTTATTTTTCTCTTTCAATCTTTTACTTGCTTCATTTTTTTCTTTCTAATAAAAGTATCCACCTGAGCTTTTATTTCAATTTCATCCAGCATCACTGCGAGATCACATGTGATATTGCAGAGAACGTTCTTAATTTCCTTCTCAGCTTTTAGCGATACAATTACCGTATCCTTAAAGGTTCACATAATTTAGGTTTGAAACTCGACAAACCATCTGCGTGACTTAGCTTTTTTTTTGATGGTAGGAATTGCATTTTAAAATTGTAATTCAACTGAATTGTTCCCCCACCCCATAACTGTAGCGCATTCGCTGGATGTGTTGGGATCGACCCCTTTTCGACCCGAAAATAGATAACAATAGACGGTGGTCCGTCTGTAAGGTGAATCTTCTACCGTGGGAATAAATTGGTTTAATTTTTCACAGCGAAAATTATTCCCAACACCTCTATCTCTAACTGGCTATTATTCTTCTCAACTGATAAAAGCATTCTTGACACGTGTGTTATTGCTTTTAGAGAACCATCTTTGTTCCTATGCAAAATTACGGCACCGATACCGTATTTACTAGTGCCACTCACCATAATTATTTCTAATTTGGGATCAAAATGCGAGAGAAACAAGTCTGACGTTGAATCTTTCTTATTTTTTTCGATTGCTTTTTGGCATTCGGCCATCCACATGGTATCTTTTTTATTTAATGGCGCTCGCAAAAAAAAAATAAAAATAAAAATAAAATGCACGTTCGGGATAAAAAACATAATAATTTGCGAAACTTAAAAATACTTGTAAAGATGACACATTTGTTGGGTAGGACATATATCTAATCGCACTTGATTTGGTTACCTACCGTTTTCGTTGCTGATTTGGCTGAAATATTTAATTTTCGTCATGAAAAATTTGCATTTCTCACTATTCAATTTAATCCCCTATTTCTTTATTTTTCTGAATACCTCATTTACGTGCTGAATATGCTGCTCTCGATTTTCCCTTTTTATTAAAATGTCATCTAAGTAGGCGATCGCGAAGTTTAGATTACTCATCGTTGTGTCCATTATTTGTTGAAAAATTCCAGTTGCTACCTTAATTCCGAAAGGCAATCTGTTAAACTTGTATAAATCCCTTGTGGGCATTGATTGTTAACAGTTTTCAACATTCTTTGTCAAACTGGATTTGCAAATATGCGTCTGACAAGTCCAACTTTGAAAAGTACTTTCCGCCATTTAACTTTACGAAAATTTCTTCTGGGCTTGACAGAGGGTAATTGTATGCTTGTAGGCAATCATTCAGCCCCGTGGAGAAATCAGCACAAACACGGATTTTGTTATTTTTCTTTTTCACGTAGACGGTGGGGGAGGCAGACACAATCGTTATAATCCACTTTGGAGATCACCCCCTTATTTTCCAAGCGATCCCTGTTTATCGTATCCAAAGTTGAAAAAAAAAAAAAAATTCGCCTTTGGTTTGAAAATTGGTACTGTTGTTCTTAGGTTGCGTGCCCGGTGAATGTTTTAAATGTTTCGCTGAAAATGAAACAAGCAACATCCATAAACAAATTTAATAAACTATCAAATGATAACGATATTCAATTACAGTGTAACCCGGATATAAGAAACCCGGATATAAGAGAAACCCGGATATAAGAGAGAGTTTATCTGGTCCCAAATTAGAGCCATACTTACCTAAACAAAATAGACCAAACCGGGATATAAGAGAAACCCGGGTATAAGAGAAACCCGGATATAAGATACTTCGGTCCCGACAACTCTCTTATATCCGGGTTACACTGTACGACAAAAAGGACAAAAAAAACTTGCAATGTCACGCTGGCATTGACATTAAATAGGCACCTCTACTAATTTTCTATACCTTGGTTTAAAATGAATTTTTATAAATGAAAAAGCGTTCTTGAAGCTTTCCTTTTAGCTCTCTAGTCTAATTGAAAGCTAAGGGTTATTAAATTACAGTTACACCGACCTCACTTATCTTAATGCAATAAGGAAGGTGCTACCGCGTTACCGGGTGCATTCACTAATCTCAAATGAGGAGATGACAAATATGCACTTTCATCCGGCCCCAAAGGCCGAGAAACGATATTTTTTTTTTTCTTCCCAGAAAACCTATTTTAGAAATTCAATGCCTAAGGGCAGTAACCACGTATTAATTTACTAACTTATTATGATTTATCTCCCTTGTCTCTTTATTTTTATGTGGAAATAAATACCGCATCGGCGCATATACTCGTGTAACACGCAATCTCGGGTATCGTGCGGCCCCCAAAATTATAAAAAATGATTTTATCATGTATTTTGGCTCGTGTATCATCTTTTTTGAGAGACCAAATTACGATAGACTAACCTTTCCCTCTATTTCTTTATCCCATCTTCTATCTAAATAAGTTAAAAAAAAATTGTAAACTGTTTTAGTTTTCGACATTTCCATTGATAACAAAGAAATTCTCCTGGCTACATAGATCCTTGTAGCGAAGAAAAAAAAATTGTAAACTGTTTTAGTTTTCGACATTTCAATTGATAACAAAGAAATTCTCCTGGCTACATAGATCCTTGTAGCGAAGAAAATGGCTACTTACCTCGTCAAACCAATTAATAGAAATGATCTTAATTTTTACTTTTGAGTAAATTCAACCAATATATAATTTCACAAAATTGTCAGTGCAACTAAACATTTAGTTATAGTGTGTGTGGTATATTTTGTTAAACTTTCATTCATTCGCTTTTTAAGTAGAAAATGTATTTGATATACGCAGAAGACACGAGGTTGATGGTTGAAACTTGAAACGAAATAAATGATGATTTGTTGCCACTTAACAGGAAGCGCTTCTATAAGTTTTGAGGAAAATTCCGCAGGTTTTGATGTGAATATAGCAGGTGAGGTAGAACAGACCAATCAAGTTCTTCTGCATTCTTGATACATGCAGTCTCGCGTTGTCATGGAAGAGAAAAAACACTTTTCATATTGACGAGCGCAGGGTGCTTTTCGACCAAAATGTTATGGACGAAATTTAATATTTTTGGGAGCATTAGTATTTTCTTTTACAAAAATGTATTACTGGTAATATTTGTTTGTATTTTTATTATAAAATCTATTTTTACACTTTAATAGTATTTTGACCCCAGTTTGGTGTTAAATATTTTCCCATAGCTGGGATCCTAACAGGTGCTACCACTTGGGGTCAGGGTGGACCTGGGAACAACAGCAATTAAGAGGTGGTTCCACGTTTGTCAAAACCTCCCGATCAGGATGCCTCGGGGTGGGAGGACTCCTCTGCAGAGGTGCAATCGGCGTATTCTGAAGCCACAACCGACAGGGCGACTATTGAATAGGAGATTCATGCTTAATAATAAAAAAAAAGAAGTTGAAAGAAATATTCATACACTACAGCGTGATCCGAATTGACAAGAGGACAGAGTTTTGACGCATAATAAGAGTCCGGAGATGAGGTTGTGGAGAACCGTGTGTGTTTGCGTGTTGTTGTATTAGAAACACGTGTGTAACTCTTGGTAGAATATTAAAAGGTCCAACTACAAGAAAATGGCCGGATTTGAATTAAGTCCAACTGAAGATAAAGACAAACAAAACCGATATATATATATATATATATATATATATATATATATATATATATATATATATATATAAACAAATATATGTATTAAAACAATTTTACAATAGACAATAACATTTGTGTATGTGTAAACATTGGTGTCTGTTCTTTGATGAATCTACGTACGTACGTGTATGTGTGTATAATGTTCATGGCGTCTCCCAAAAATGGGAAGACGTGAATCTTCTAAGAGAGCTTACATTGTAGTCCCTGAAATGAAAAAGAGAACGAGGCGAGAAGTCGCCCAGTATCTATAGTATAGGGAGAGTGACTCCTAGTGACAATTTGGGAATTAAGGAGCTAATTTCGACAAGGTAAGGATTAAGTCTAGTAAGGAAGCATGTTGGTCATAATTATGAAGGAAAATAGTAGGGAAATCAGGGAGATTGAGCAGCTGTAAAATGAACGTTTTGAATACCGGAAACACAATGGGAAGAGAATGAGGAAGTCATTTGACATGAGCCTTAATGTCGCTAAACACAGATATTCACTTATGAAGGCTATTTCTATAGCCCTTTTATTCCCGAGGCAACGATAAATTAATAAATGTATTGGTTGCTCTGCATGTTTGATTGTCGATCTAACAGTTGAAAAATGCATCAGAGTTCAATTTGCTGTCCAAATATGTAAAGGATTTCAAGTACTAGATTTTTAATAGAAGATGAAACAGGTAGCTTTTGCTTGGCACCTTTTCTTTCATTTATATAGGAAAATATGGTGGTTGATGGACGACTTTTGTTTGTTTAATGCTAACGATCTCTTGAACAATAGAAAATGCTAAAAACTTAAAATTTCAGGCACGCTGGGTTGTATATTAATACTTTTGTTTTATTATTTGAATTAGATTCCTCGACTAGTTTCGGCCATCATCAGGTGAACAAATCTGTTTGTTAGTAGCCGTGAAGCCCGTTAAGTGTCACACTCAATATACGCTTGGGCGTTCGATATATGACTGTCGAAGCAGAAGATTTTTCCCGCAGTAGGTTGCCATTTCTTTCTGCAGTGGACTGGTTGCCAACCAAGGCTAAAGAACCTAGTCCATCCTTCTATTCAAGGAGAGATGGATTCATACCTTTCCCAAGGGTATTTGTGCGTAAGGGAATATAATGATCTCCGTAAACCGAGTTCTCATATCCATTACACCACAACACCCATCCGTTGTTCAAAGGGAATGACTGTCTCTGAAGAAAGTGAACTTTTTAGTTTACATTTGTTTTTTATCTTTAATTTTGGTCAGTCGTTGTATTGATTAAACGGCCTTTTTCAAGTTGTTTTTAAGACAGAGAGGCTGGGGAGATTCATGAATTTCAGAATTTCCTCTTTAGTCATTTCGACAGCTTTATTGGTTACTGAGGAAGGGGTTATATGTGTTAAGTGTATGTTATCTTTTAGATTATATTTTTTGGTGGGAGGGCTGATGTGTATATATTTGTGTGAGAGTGTGTATGTGGGAGACCTCAATATTTTATTCTTTACTTATGTTGCATGTGCATGCATACGCCAATTGTAGAATAATAGGATTGTTAGAGGCTAAATAGTATTGCTCAGACGCAGCTATCCGTCACCGCTGTATCTGGAGAACAAAATGAAAACAAAGTGTATATTTCAAGAAGAGGGTTACTGTTCATTGGGTACTTAACAAGTAAGTAGCTTGTTTATATAACATTGACTGTCATGGACGGATGTCGATTTTCGACATTATGCTTCCTTTTTTGACCTATTCTCTGTATTGTAAAATTGTTTTAAAATATCTTAAATAAAATACATTCATCTGAAGTTAATTTTTAGAAAAAGTAATTATAAAGGCTGGCTGCATATTTCCAACTATACCCATCTGTTATGTTAGACAGATGATCCCTGTTAAAGGCGCATGCCCAGGCACACTTGTTTCAACACCTGTAAGGCTAACCTGTAGTCTATACTTGAACTATACTGAGCAGACCTTAGTTTGTTTTTGTTTTTTTTACAACGATGTTCACCCAGTACAAGGCCCGAACTCCACTCTAGTTAGTGGGTCAGAGTAAATGGCATGGATTATGCTGATATGTGGGGAAGATAACGGTTTACCCTGGACATGAACAGGTTAAGATTGTAGTGATCGATGAAGCATCCCCTTGGGAGTCGGTTTCACAAAGCTGTGCGTTGTGGGAAGAAGCTGGATCTCTTCAATGGAAACACGAAGGGAATATGGGTGGTGCGCGACATGGCCGTAAAAGTTAGTACTGGTGGAACTAAAAGAACTTACAGTCTCTGGAAAAGAGGGGCTAATTTGGCGTACACGCTTCAAAACCCTCAACCACGCTGTTATACTTAACTTAATTAATAATTTTGAAAATTTTTGGAGACAAATGCCTCCATCTTGTTACCCCTCTGAAACGTCTTTATGTTACTATTTTATCTGGGCAGGTAAATAATTACAAACAATGTTTAACCTTCGTGCCCGCAAACAAACGGTGTTAAAAGAACGTTTATTGCCTGGAAACCGTTCTGTATACATATTTGGCTCCCTCGACAATGATAAAAATTGTAATAAAACCCAAATATCTGAAAGTGGATATACAGTGTAACCCGGATATAAGAGAAACCCGGATATAAGATAGTTTTTTTCTGGTCCCAAATTAGAGCCATACTTACCTAAACAAAATAGACCAAACCCGGATATAAGATAAACCCGGATATAAGAGACTTATTCTCATGTCCCCGACAACTCTCTTATATCCGGGTTACACTGTATACATTTTCTTTATTCTTGAAAATTGACAATAAAATAATGTTTTCATAAATTAAAATGTTATAGTAAAGAATTTACTAAAAAATTATTTATTTCATTGGAAATTAATACGATTTAAGCCTCTTGCAACTAGTAGAGGTACCAGGCATTACTAATTTTGTCTAAGTAAAAAAAGACAAACAGTTATTTTATTTATATTGATAATTAAAACTGACTAAGGGAAGTAACCACGCATTAATTTATTACGAAAAGTTGATTTATCTCCCTTGCAACATTTCTTTCCCTCACGTGTGAATAAATGTTTAATTTCAATTAAAAATGGCTTCTTTGACTATATTTCTTTTTTCATTTTTTTACCTGTCATGGCCTTTAAAGATTAATTAGTTTATGACCCAGGCAATGTTGTTATCTCCATTTCAAGTTTGGTTGATATCTAGCAAGAAGTTTCTGAGGTACTTCATTTTATCTGATTGGAGGGATTCTTACGCTTTGTAGAAAATTAAGTTTAAAAACGAAAGAACTTTTCTTCCAACCCAATATTTGGAAAGATTCATGTCAAAATGTTATTAAAAAACAAACAAACAAAAAAAAAAAAAAACTTTAAATTAAACGCAAACCAGGTCTTTCTTTGATATTTGTCTAAAACTTCAAGGGCTCCACGGTGTGAAATTGTTTGATAAACTGAAATTTCTGACCCCTTGGAAACTATTGCATAGTAGAGACTGGGCCAAATTTAGGGGAAGGTTGAAGGCAAAATTGACTGTTCTTCCTCATGTGAGGACGGTAGCTGCAATTCTCGAAGGGGTCAGTTCCAACGCAATTGTTTTGCCTCCCTTTTTATTTTTTTCATTAATCTCAAATTGTATTAATTTGGTGGAATTTCCAAGATTTGAAAACGTGACTCCAGAGAGGGTGATGTCATGCCACCTCACATCTTTGAACAGAGTTTCAAGTTCAATTCGGATGGTTATGTGGAAATGCTGAAGAACACCGTGGTCAAACTTTGGTTAAAGAAGGTGACTACTTCAAGATCCTATATTTGGGAGCAAGATTCAGATCCCTGCCACACCTCCAGAAAGAGTCAGTTGTTGTTGTCAGATATTTTTACGGCTTCTGCAACCCCAACGTCTGATTGTAACCGCATAGATTATTATGTGTGGGGCGCAGTTAAGAAAGACACGTTACCGAACTGCCTGTAACACCAAGGCTCAGGTTTAAGGAAGCATTTGAAGCTCTTCCTATGGACACCGTGAAAGCTACTTTGTACCAGATTCCGGTGTCGGTTCGAGGCCGTGGTAAATACTGAGGGTGGTTTCTTTGAGTCAATTGTCTTTTGATTATTATAACCTTGTGGAATCTTCCACAACTTAACCAGCCTTACCTCTTTGTAGGAAATGCACTCTTCCTATCTGGTAAGCCAAATTCTACTTTCAGACAATATAACAAGTATTCATTGGTCAATCACCTCCAATCTGGCTTGCTGATTGGTCAGTTCCGACCAATCAAACCGCCTGCACGCGACCAATCTGTTTTCCCGCTCATATGCTGTGAGCCACTCAGCGATTAAACCAAACACGTGTGAACCTTTTCGAGTAGTAATTACTAAGTTTCAAGATGTAACCTTCACCGACTCCCGTCTTAGTCATTGCTGACCAGACGTTAAAGACAATTACCAACTTTAGACAGTCAGCAACAGTGCCACAGAGAATTGCTAACTTACTCCATGTCGTTCGAAACCAAACTTTGCCGCCACAAAAACACCTCAACGCTGACTCGCTAATATTTTAACTCTACCAATTCTGTGGACATTATTTCTTAGATATTTACTTAAAGTAAATTACATTTGAGTAAAAATCTATATATGAACGACCGTATAAACATTACAGTAAAAGGTAAATAACTTTTCAAGAACTTTTCTGAACTCTTTGCAAACATAACAGTAACACAGACCTATATTCTACTTGTACATGATAATTGAACTGTATGCAAATGTTTTATCCAATTTCATTCATAATATGAACTCGGGCACAAATATTCCGAGTTAAAGGGACACAACTTTGTCCTATCCTTTGATAAACATTGTACGTCAATTTAAAACTTATTATGTTATATATTATAAACAATTCGGTTGGATTTTATATTTTAATTTTGATGTAAGTGGAAATAGTTAATTGACAGGCAACCTATTCTTAAATATTGCCACACAATTAACCCATCCACTACAACCTGCATACCACTTTTCTATTTTCCCAATTTTTGGCTTAGATATTCACTTTGTTTTCCCTTTTGAAAAAATATCAAATTTAGCCGAACACCCTGTTTGGCGAACTCATGTGAATTCAGGTAAAAAAAAGTAAAAAAAAAGAAAAAATGGAATTTAAAAAAACGACAATTAATGCAGTCGAATCTATTACATTCATTTTACGTGCTATAATACCCTTGGGAAAGGTATGAATCCTCTTCTTCTCCCCCCAGCTATGGGTAAATAGCAGGACAGACCGTGTTCTATAGCCTTGTATGGCAACTGGTCTACCGCAGAAAGTAATAGAAACCTACTTCGGGAAAAATCTGCCTCATCAGTCATGCATCGAAAGATACATGATCGCCAAAGCGTGTATCACGCATGGCACATAATTGACTGACTATTAGAAAAAGGAATTATATTTGTACAAAATTAAAATCAAAGGAATATATATATATATATATATATATATAATTGAATGGATATGTGTTTGTGACCGTCGGTTTCACGCTTATGCGATCCTCAGGCAAAAGTTTTGAGGATCGCATACGCGTGAAACCCAGGATCACAAACTTATATCCATACAACTAAATATGTTATCTCTACTGAGCGCTTTCCAATAAACACCGCACATATATAAAATATATAGAGAATTTATATAATATATATATATATATATATAAAAAGTTGCAAATTAAAAAAATAATAATGTTTTTTTTATGAAAGTATTTATTTATATTTCAGATTGACCTCAATCTTTCTTCAGAAATAACTGTTTGTTACAAATAAATAAAAATTACTGTTTGTTTACAAGTAGCGTCCGTCGCGAGACGCGGACGTCACGTGATATGGAACGCCACTGTGTTTGAATATTCCTAACGTAAATCTAACTGTAATAATATTTTAGAAGTTGTTTAAAAAAATAATTTTTTTTTTAACTATATCTAAAAACTGTTTAACTATTGAAATATTTATAAAGATTTAAAATACCCAAGTCTTTATTTAACCCTAGTTTATATGTATTTAATTTTAAAATCCAGTGTATATATATATATATATATATATATATATATATATATATATATATATATATACATTCATGAATCATTCATACAAAAAACAAATATAGAGGTTAATGATTTAAATGGCGAGAATACATCGTCGCAAACAATATAAATAAGATACATCAACCCCGATGTAATATTTGTTTTTTGTATGAATGATTCATGAATTTATAAATTATAATTGCACCTTTTAATTGAAATTAAAATAACTGATCCAACGTGCAAATTTCGGATAATAAGTGTGACATTACTGTAATTATTGAACAATATAGTTCATGCCATATTCACAGAAAATCTACCAGTAAAAAAGAATTCTCTTATTGCTATATTTGTACAAAAACGCACAACCTTAAAATTTAAATTCAAACTCAGCGTTGCGACCGCACGTTCCAAAACAATAACACATTTCTCATAGCATTTTTTCGGATTACATCTCTATTTTCATTGTCCTCTTATTACTGAGAAGTAAGAACAAGAACAAAATCTACTTCCATACCTGATGATGTCTGTAGGAACAGACGAATGCTTGTAAAAAATTAAAAAGACCTTATGCAACTGGAATTTATAAACGAGGATCATATCATTCATATAGAGGTTCGGGGTTGATGTATCTTATTTATATTGTTTGCGACGATGTATTCTCGCCATTTAAATCATTTAACCTCTATATTTGTTTTTTGTGTGAATGATTCGTGAATTTATAAATTATAATTGCACCTTTTAATTGAATATATATATATATATATATATATATATATATATATATATATATATATATATATACATATACTCGTGTGTTCAATAGTCAGTGGATCAAGGAAGCGAACGCACCCCGTCGGCAGCGTCCTTTATCTATGCTCAACTACATTTTGGAGCAAGAAGAAAAAAACAGAACAGTCCCGCAACAAAGTGGTAACCAAGCAACGTGATATTCACCTATATACCCTAATAACCTCTTGCTCAAGGACAGGATGTTCTCTTTAGTGTTGCCAATTCATATTCCTGTAGCACCTCTCTTGTCAACTGAAGGGCATTCACTAGAAGAACTACTTAATTCAGGTTATCATGAGATAATATAAGGTTGATGCCTAGATTTGCCCCCTCTGTACATTGGGAAGAATGTATAAGTAAATTGTTGTGTCCCCTCCCCCGCAAGTTGCTTGAGGTTGGACAGGTTACGGTCCCGCAGTACGGTTATAAGATTTCCCGGCTGAAATAGGTGTGCTGGAAACAGGTGTCCCCAGAGTAGCATTCCTGCGGGGATAATCCATAACGAGTTCTTGTCGGTGTTGGGCTTGGTCAAGCCCAACACCGACAAGAACTTCGGCAGTTTTTTGGTTCTGAAAGGTTGTGGGGCTTCTGCGTGCGTAACGAAAGGCAATCATAACTGCGAATGTAATTTATCCGAAAACTAGCTTCACCGAAAGCATTAAACCTTCATTTTGTATATTTCATTTCATCGGGGGGGGGGGGGATGTTATAAATTTAAAGGGAGATAACTTATATCGGAATAATATTTTTTTAATAATCGTTTTAAAATTTTGTTTTTTTCACTGAAGTCAAGTTTGCCCCTGGTAGAATGAACCCTCTATATCGAATAAAAATGCAATAAAGAAACAAAAACAGACAATTATTTTAGTAATAAAAAAAAAGGAATAATAACTTTAAAGTCATCAGTTACTCAAGAAGTCCAATGTGAAGATATTTTTAAAGCGTAAGATCATAAAGACAAGGCACAAGGTTAAGAAAATCACTGCCTGAGAATTTGGAATCATACATGTTGCTATCTATTGAAAAGGAATTGTTAAATGAATTGGATGCATAAGTAATAAGTGGCAGATTCGAACAATCAACTAATAGGCACAAACGATTGCTCTTAATATAGTGGACTGTAAGGCTCTATTGTGCATTTGAACTCTTTGATAATGTGTAAAATGTGCAGTAAAGTATTTTAAAATATCAACCAATTAATTAGAATTTTAAAAATAATTCGATTATAACATTCTGTATTTACATTTAGTATCTATTGTCAGTAATATGCACAGTACAGGTATAATGATTACTAAGAAATACACATTTTTACACAAAATAACTGTACCTTTTTTCTATATGTATTTTTTCAAAATGTTATTCATTATGAAGTTTAAATGATGGCGCTGTAGATGTGGGTGGGTCAACTGTCTCCTAGCAACCAATATCTTTAGACCCGGTCCGCCATTGCACTGAAGTCTTCATTCGTATAATAATGTTACTTAACATTTTGGTAGTATGCTAAGAATATTTAAAACGTGTAAAGAAAATAACAAAAAATAAAGCCATTTAAATATATAAAATATATGCGTAAAATAATTACATAATCAAGAAAACTTTCTGTATTATTTCATATTACTTAATTACTATTAATATTATTTATTTATTGTTTTTATTCATATTTTATTTTCATTGCCTAGAAAAAAAAAATGAATCAATTTCCTGTTTTAATTCATTTCAACATTAAATTCACTTAAACCAACTGATCTGTCAATTATTCATTATTATAGATAAGCAGCAATGAAATTAACGACTAATTTTAAACGATACATAATTAAAAAACAAACAAAAAAAAGCAACATTCCGTTATAACAGTTATCTCCCTTTAATTTTCTACGTTTGAATTTTTCCGTCAAGTGAACCATTCGATGAAATGAAGAATCGATAAATCCAATTTTCGGATAAATGGCATTTATTGTTATTGACATTACTCAAATAGTACTCAAAATCTTTGAGGTGTGAATTATGTGCATTCTCCCAAGGGCCCTGGGCTTCTTATTCTTGATGGCCATCAACATCTTGACAATTATTCCTACGTTTCTAGGTCATTGTATTTTGCTGTCAGGTGTCATATTTGAGAACCTCGATAAGAAAGTAGATGTAAAAGGATCTTATATGCAAAGCTAAAAAAAAAAAGACCGTTATGATGGTTTTCCTAGAAGCATCAAGCACTTCGTATATTTACTGTGGATTTTCAGTATTTTTAATCATTTCCCCCAAGCAAGATGATAATGCCATTAAGACGCAAAAGAATATTGAGCGTCAAAGTAAATCAGAAAAGGTTAATAATGAGAAAGGACAATAAAAGAAAAAGTTTCACGAAGAGAAAAACTGGCGACGGGCATTGCATTTAAATTTTTGAAGATCGTAAGTGACAGGAAAGCAGGAAGAGAGTTCCATATGTGAGAAGTGCGAGAAAAGAAACTATTAGGATAGGACTTACGGTTACATTTAGCAATTTCAACAGTAAAACGTTGAGACCTAATTGCCAATCTAGTAGTACGCGTAAATTCATGCGGTTGACATACAAAAGAAGAGAAATCATTAAAACAATTGTCATGAAAATATTTTTTTAAAAAAGATAAAAGTTGGGAAAGTGGCGAAGTCGAGATGCCAGGTCAGGACTGATATCATTGCAGACCGTTCTTTGCATTTTGTCAAGAGATATTATAGCAGGAGCACCAAACTAGATATGGAAGCAATATTCAATGCATAAACGAATGGTAGATTTATAAACGTGCAACATACAATACGTTCTGCTTGATTATGCAAAGTTATTTTTTACCTAAAAATATCCAAGTTAAGCAATATATTCTTAAGAATAAAAGCTAAAGTGTTGTTGATACTATTTTATTATTTTGTCACTCATTTAAGTTGTCGAAATATACAAAACGTGCTTCTTTTTAATGATTTATGAACTTAAGCCCTAATTTAGTGTTCACTTTCATTATGCAAATGGAAAATAAAACAAGAAAAACACATTTTATACTAAATTTTATTAATTGAATTGTGGCGCAGATGACAATACATCGTGTGTTCTAAGTCCTACATTACATAATACATATGTATAGCATGTTAAACAAAACAAAACAAGTCTGTTAATGTGGCTACGAACAAACATGACATCCTCCATTCTTCAAAATCGTTATAAGGCGTCTGTCCAATGCTGACGTCAATGTTTCAATTTCAGAAGGTTTGATTGATCGGCAAGCACTTACAATTGCTTTCCACAGGACTTCTAAGCTGGTGAATTGCTTGTTTTCAGCATTAATCCGCCTCTTGACTATAGACTAAAAATTTTCTATTGGATTTAAATCAGGGCTGTTTGGAGGCCATACCATTAAATTTTGCCCTTTGAACCCATGGTCTGATAGCCAATTGGTGGTGCTTCTTGATCTATGCGCTGGAGAATTATCCTGCTGAAATATCAACGATCTTCTTTTCTGAATTGGTTGTTCATCAAGCCAGGGCAGAAAGGCCTCTTCCAAAAGCCTACAATATGCATTTGAATTTAGCTTAAGCCCTTTGGCTACTTTCTGTGGGCCTATTAGTTCATTTCCGCGGATCCCAGCCCAAAACATCACTTCTCCGTCACCATGTTGTCGACGAATGCGTACTTATGCTGGTCGACCATTTAACACCCATCCAGATGACCACTCATCAGGCCCATCAAGGGTAGCACGGCACTTGTCGGTGAAAATCACATTGCTAAAATTGGTCTTTATGTAACTGTGTGCCCATTCAACTCTTTTCATCTTGTTTGCTTTGCTCAATCGGGGCCTTTTGATGGGACTCTTCACTTTGGCAAGGTCTTGAGAACCTCACAACGGATAGTTTTACCAACTTTGGGCCCTCCAGCGCTTTCAAATATTTTTTTACTAGTTTCATGCGGTTTCTTCGAGACTTCATATTTAATTTTACGAAGATCTCTGGCAGTTAACTTTCGCAAATGCGATCGTTTAGGTGTCTTTCTGCATGATTTGCTGCCTAAGACGAATGCTTTGATTGTACGATGGTCTCTGTGTAACTTTTTTGAAATTTCTAGCGTTGACAGACCACTTCCAAGCATGTGAGTAATTTTAGCATGATCGTTTTCAGTAAGATCCTTTTTCTTACCCATATTAAGGATTTATATGGTGATTGCTTAATCAGACCGGACACTTGAAACTGTGCCTTTTTACATACTTTGAGAAAAAGAACCTGTTGAAACTTGACTAATGCATGGAATAATAATGCAACACAAAATGTACTTAGAACAAAATGTATTGAAACAAGAAAGTGTACACAATATTTACATATAGTCTTTTGTATATTCCTGGGAAGACCGTTCCTGGAATGTGTGTTGACTGAGTCGCAGTCGGGTAGAGTCTCTGGTTGAATCTCTCCGATTCCTCCAACTCTCTTCCCGGTACCAACCATATTTATATGGTCGGTACTCCACTATGCAAATTAGGTGGATCCTACCACAACAGAACCCTATTACTATACAAATTTTTTTTCATTGATCATATTCTCTTGACTGAAAGTATAATTTAATCTGCAAGAAGCACAAAGTCTGAAAAAACCGAATTTATTGACACGTTAGATGAAAACATTACTTTGCATAATCAAGCAGAACGCCCTGTAGATTCTGGCGAAAAGAATTGTCTACCACGACACGGTCAATGAACATTCCTGGTGGTAGATCAGGCGATTAATTCATTATAATCATTCCATTTCATCTCAGTGGAAAACTTGATAGGGAAAAATGCAAAGAGATTTACTTACCTGGGGATTAGCACCATCCATGATCATTAAAGGCAAAAAATGCTTCATTCAGATTGGCTAATAGACAGCGTATTCGTTTTGCAGGCGTTAAGATTAAAAACCATTTGTAGTTCCAGTTAGCAACTGAATGAGATCATCAGCCAATTTTACTTTATCGCTACTATTGCGTCCGTCTTGTCTGGTTTCCGCACGTCGAGAGCGCCTTTCTATCCATTCAACCACTGGCAGACCGGGCACCGATCCGTCAAACTCGGGAATTAACTTTAAATCGAATTCAGAGTCTGGCATCTTCCGTCAATCGCCGAAATAGCTTGACAGGACTTCCACCTTGCAGCCGGAAATCAACGACTCCCGATCCTACAACAGGCTCTCCCAACCCCAGACCCACGCTGGCTGTTGGCTAATACCTTCCCAGAAACATCCATATGCAAATAGTCTGCGCCACCTACTCTAAGTAGGTCTTCTTTCAACATCACATTGTGGAAGGGGACGCAACTCCTGGTCTTACAGCACCACACACAAGCAACTCGGAGTTTTTTTTTTTTATCGGGATGACCTGATTCTCTGTTACGCCTATTGAAATTACTGTTAAGACGCGAGTAAATAGTTGTGTCATCAGTGCAAATATCGAGTTGGGAACTGGTGACATCAAAAAGGTCTTTCATGAAGATAAGAAACAAAGTAGATCCAGGGATAGGGCCTTGGAGGACGCCTGCATTAATATGAAAGGATCTAGAAGACTTGCCGTTCAAGAGGACATTCATTACACGATTTGTTACGAATGAATGATTGGATCAAATCAAGAATTCAGTCGAAGACACCATTTCTCTTCAGCTTGTAAAGAACAAAATTCCATTACCCTTTCAAATGCCATCAAGAAAAGCCACGAGCCAAGCTTTGCCGTTCTTAACTAAAGCTTAACAGACTTTTAGTAATAACCGTTAACACATTGGCGGTTGACAGAATAATGAAAGCAATATTGTTTGAAAGAAGGATAGACGAAATGAGATGCTTAACTAATTCGGAGTTGATTATAAAGTCTCTGGTACTTTGCCAAAAAGAAGTAAAAAATAATTTTATGGATCAGAAGGTTCAGACTTCTTGAAAACAGCAACTACAGTGAAGGATATCCAACATGCAGCAAAGGCATTTGTTGTAGACTTTAGAGAGAACAGGAGTCAGCTAAGGAGCACATTTCCCTACAAGTGTTGTCGTGAAGGAAATCATAAAATGAATCCTAATCGGTGCATTGACAAATAAAGAATGTCTTGTGAATAAGGGGTTCTTGCCTAATAGACGAGTGAAAAGATATTTGCAAACACTACAGTGTGATCAGAGTTGCCAAAAGAACAGAGCTGCGAAACGCAACAAGAGTCCCGAGAGGAGATAAAGAACAGATCAAGTAAAGGAGTGTTTCCGTCAGAATTATTAGGGAAACGTGTAGGGAAATCGATTTGATTGAGAGAGTGACCAATTGAAAAATTCAATGTCTGGATGCCGGCAAGGTCAGTAGTATTAGAATGATGAAACCATTTCACATGAGTATTTAAGGGGAGAGAGAGAGAGAAAGGGAAAGAATAGAGAGAGAAAAAATAAAGAAAGAAAGAAAGGGAGGAAAGAGAAAGAAAGGGAGGAAAGAGAGAGAGAGGAAAGAGAAAGAAAGTACGCTCCAGTTTTCTTCAAGGACACATGGCACAGTGGATAAAGGCGTTAGTTAGATCCAGTGGCAGGACCCAAAGAGTGTGAGTTCAGTACCCGGTTAAGGCAGTGGAGAACTTGGAGAGGGGAATTAACAGGAGATAACTGATAACTGACATCCATTTAACATGGCACGTGGAACTAGAACAGTCTACCCCAGTGAGCGAAATAAAGGGTTCAGTTCGACATTCCAACCACCTGAAGAAGGCCGGAGCGTACAACGGCCGAAACGTTGTAACAAATATGGCGACAAAGATGAGGACAATAGTCCGAATAATGTAAATAGTGTATAATTATTGTTATTTAAAAAAAAAAAAAAAATGAAATCCGAGAGTTCTTAATATAGTGAATTACTTCAAGTCTAGCATAGGTTTTAAATTTAAAAAAAATAAATAAATAAAAACTTTGAAAAAAGAAAAAAGTAAGTTTCAAAATGAATTATTAATTAATTACATCCACAATACTTGTTTTATTAATGATTACAAAATAACTGGCAGCGGTGGGATTCGAACCCACGCCTCCGAAGAGACTGGTGCCTTAAACCAGCGCCTTAGACCGCTCGGCCACGCTACCACACCTGCCGGGCGCGTCTCACTTTCTCAACTTCAAATGATGACCCCTATTCTATAAACAATGTTATATCTGTGACCATCTTTAAATAAGCGGAACTTGGATCTATAATCTGTTAGACTATATGACATGACGGTAAAATAAACAAATTATTAGATATATTCGTAAGTATTATAGACAGTAGCCTCCATAGTATTATCAGTAAATTTTTCGTTATTCCCAATGTGTATACGACATACACATTGGGAATAATGAAAAATTTATTTATGTATAGAATGGATTGACGGTTGACCCATTTCCATTACAAAAAACGAAGAAAATTCATGGAGGACAAGACCTTATACTTGATTTGCATATGTCGTAGGTACATACAAAAGCTTTATTGGAAATAAACGGTCACGCATAGGTTTATATTCTAACAACCTGAAACCAAAAGCATAATGAAGATTTGTAGGGATATTATTATTACAAATAAATAAAAATAAAATATAAAATAATAATACTGATGAAAATTATAGATAAAATAAAATAAAACAATAATATAAAAATGTTGTATAAAATAAATTAAATCAAAAATAATAAAAAATACTCCCGGTATGCAACAAAAACTGTTCCTGTCGGAAATATGGATATCCCGCTAAAAGACGCTAAATTCAAGCTCTTCAGCACGAACCTTGGAACGGGCAACACCTGTCCGACTTCTGTCTGTGATATGGCGTGTAATAACACGGAGTAATTTCTCCCTTTTATCACATGTACCATAAAACAATTGTAGCCTAAAAAATACACACAAAAAATATACATAAATTGTATGAAATTAACATACAATTTACCATGTTTTTCCTGTTATTTGTGTATGTTTTATTTCCTCTCAAAATCGTGAAATTCCCCGAGTTTTGTTTTGGATTCGCTTTTGCATGTGTGTTAAGCAAAGTTTGTAAATTCGAGTCTTTTTAATTTCTAACAAAATCAATGAGTCAGCGCATAGTATTTGAATTTTAAATCTAGATCTTGTTTCGTTCGCTACAGATGCTTGCATAATTTATTTTAATAAAATATATTATTTGTTTTTTTTTTTCAGATTGGATTAGAAATCTACAATTAATATTCATTTTAAAATAATTTACAATTTTTTAGCTTTTAGATTATTTTTATTTTATTGGATGTTCAAAAAGTAAATAATTCTGAATTACCGCCCTTGACTACTTTTCGGAATAAGAGGCACGGTGGAGTAATGGATAGAAGTTCAGATTGAGGAAACGAAGAGTCGAGTTCGAATTCCAGCCGAATCCATTCCATTCACTTACGTGCTTATACCATTGAAAAAGATATTGGGAAATATCAGGACAGACCAGGTTCTATAGCCTTGGATGGCAACTGATCTACCACAGGAAGAAATGGCAACTTACTGCGGGAAAAAAAAAATCTGCGTCATCAGTCATGACATGATCGCCTAAGCGTACATCACACATGGCAAATAACTGAATATGAAAATTTACTAATCGGAGGCTAATATGTTAAACGAATAATAATTAAATTTAGTAACACACATTAGATATTTTATGACATCAAACAGGTGCGAAAATATTTAAAAAAAAATAAAAGCAATGCATTAAAAGTATCATTTAAATAAAAAAGAAGATATTTCTAAAAAAGAAAATTCTTTATTCTACTAATTATCATAAAATCGTATAGAATGAAAAACGTATCTTCTTAAACTATTGGTTATGTAAGGTTAGAGATAATTTATTTTTAAGCATAAATACCAATTTCTTGATTATTGCACGGCTAGTTTTCGCTATTTCATTTATTTTTATTTTTTATTTTTCACGTGCTTTTTAAGTTAGGGGTGTAATTATACATTTATTTTTATTTTGAACTTCTGACCTTGTAGGCTACCGTGCATAAAAAAAAAAACTTATTTTCATTAAGTTTTAGGAAAATAAAATAAAAAATTACATTCACAAAATCCAGTTAATTAATCCTTAAATTTACTAAATTACTTTGAAACGTATTTCTCGAGCAAATATTGGATTTTTAAGAATTTCTTTTATATTGTTGCTTAGCTTACATTATTCGTCTATAATGGCGATCAAAATTTATATACATACTGAAATTAATTTTTCGTTTAATTCGGATTAGCTTTAACTTCCAAGTAAAACTGAAATTGAATTTCAAAGAAGGCATTTAAATTATTTAAATTTTAGTAAGCAAATTCACTACCTCCTTGACTTTAAGCTCGGCTTCCACTCAAAGCACTGTGGCAAGGGGCTTTTGTGCATCACCCTATGCAAAACTAATCTAGTTTACATGGATGAATGAGCCTTAAATGACGATAAAATAACGTTTCTGAAAACAAGAGATTTATAGGATATATATATCATTCCAACAAATGACTAAAAAAACACAAAGTAGATTTGCACACCCGCAAAATCGGATCAAAACGATAAAAAACAGATTTCGCAATAAGGTGGGAAATTAATTTTCTGACCAATAAAAGGAGGCGATTTGCTAAACTAAAAAAAAGTTAACGAGCCAGTGTGAAAAAAAGTCAACAATAAATACAGAGTTTCAAGTCAGTCGCCAGTCAGAAGGGCGCAGAGATCATAGAAGACTGACAGTAAATTCCATCACTGACTCCACCCGACACTAAGAGCCGAAAGTGGATTAGGAGACGACGACGACGACGACAACAACAACAACAACAACAACAACAACAACAACAACAAAATTATTTACAACTGACTCCAAAACAATTCATAAGTACATTTTCCTTTTCTCTTTTATTCCTCATCCACACTCTCTTTTTCAACTTAAATTAATCACCCCTTTCTCCTTTACACCTATACAAAAAACAAAAGGAACAGACATTACTCTGCTACTCTGTTGAAAGACAGCGAACACAGACATTTTTGTCAAAATCACATTTTTGCTTAAACGAACTAAAACATTAATCTTTCTTACCCTATTCACAAGAAAATAAATATACAATGTTCTATTTTCTACAAACGTTCCTTATCGTGTTGTTTCTTCTTGAAATTTGCGTTGTATTTTGTGGGCAGGGTATCCCGTATTAAATTCTCCTTTAATCCGGGTACACTGAACCCCACAGATTCTATAATATTTACCCCAAATATTTTTTGACAATTTTTAAACTAATCATAATTTCTCATTAGAATGACGCAATGAACTGTCAGAAGTGGGTTTCATTTTGGTGTCAGACAGGTTAATAACTGACAAGATTCCATTCGACAAGTGGAAAAATTTAATTATGAAAAAAAAAAAAAATATCCGTGAACCGTCCATAATATTCATAATTCGCGCTTATCAGTCGAATCATGATATTCGACTGTCGTGTACAACTTTCTTTCGAGAAAAAATTCGTTCGGGTGGGTATCTTGCAAGGCTGGCTCGTACTACCACTGAACCCTTTACACCCGAAGGAGCGGAGCTTGATTGTAGGCCCCGAGGAGTGCTTTGTGACCTTCGTTATCTTAACATTTGCATTTAAAAAATTTTTTTTTAAACCTACATTTATATACGTTAAGCACAACTGAGGAGGCCCGGATTGAGGAATCGGACAGCCGAATTTTAATTCCAGTCGAATCCATTACTTTCACTTACGTGCTAATATTCTTGGGAAGGTATGAATCCTGTTCTTCTCTCTCCCCACCCCCAAGCTATCGGTAAATAGCAGGACAGACCGGGTTCTATAGCCTAGGATGGCAACTTGTCTATTGCAGAAAGAAATGGCAAACTACTGCGGGAAAAAAATCTGTCTAGTCAGTCATGTATCTATATGTATATGAGCGCCTAAGCGTGTATCTCGCATGACACATAACTGACTGACAAACTGACTATTAAAAGATGAAAGATTTTCGAGAATTTTGACGCCATTCTGGGTTTTTTTTTTCGTCCGTGAATTGTTTTGTTAATGCTGAGTCTCAAAAAAACGTGATATAAAATTCACTACTTTTTATCCATAATGTTGAATGTGATAAAATTATTCAACCTTTTAACAAGAAAAATCTCAAGTCGATGTTAAAAATTGCCGCAAAATATTGTTGATTTATTTAAGATGGACTGATTAAAATATGGCCTCTAATTTGTATTTAGATATTTTGCATTTTTCAAGTTGAATTGTTTACTTATAGGGATTCATTTAGGTTCCAATAACATTTGTATTTTATCACCTTATTAAAATTGAGAGGTAGTAGACGTTGGAACGGCGTACCATAGATTCGTTTTGGGGGCGGGGGGTTTTGAGACCCCTGCACCCGATCCTGCTTATCTTGTTTTATAAATTTATTTAGTTTTAGATTAATAAGAATCTTTTCTAAAATAAATAAAGAATAAATGAAATAAAAAAAATTATATTATTTTATTTTGATTTCTCTTCAGTTTTTAAATTTTAAATTTTAAATTGGGAATAAAGTAGGTACTGCCACAGACTTTTAAAAAAGACCCCAAACCGGAAAATGCATTTTAAATAATTTAAATTTCTTATTCGGGGTTAAATTTTATCTGTATTTGAAATATAGTAGTCTAAAGCTAATCCGTATGAAAAGAAAAAAAAAAATATAAATTTCCATATGTAAATAAAGTTTTTAGGTATTTTTTAAAATTGCTAGTTTCACCCATCGACTAATAATCGAAATGCCATTAGAGTCGATAAACAAAAACTTTAAAACAATCCAATATTTGTCATAGACTTGTGCTTTATCGTAAATTATTAAATTTAAGAATTATTAACTGGATTTCGTAAAAACAGTAATGTATACTTTTTGTATAAGAATCATAAAAAAAAAACAACATATTTTCGCACAGTAGCCTGTGATGTCATAAGTTAAACATAGTATAATTTCGCGCGAAAAATAAAAAATTAAAAATTAAATCCACCAGTAATATAATAATCAATAAATTGGTATTTCTGTATAAAAAAATAAATTATCTTTAAGCTTGTACAACCAATAGATTTAAGAATATCATTTTTCGTTTATCATTTTTTTATCATCCCATATACACATTTATAAAACTTAGTTCTTTAGAAGTATAAAAAAGAAATTATTTAAAAATTAGTGAAGTGTTTTCAGTTCAATTCATTACTTTTATTTTTTTTATTTTTTTTTTATACCTGTTTAATGTCAGAAAATATTTATTTGCACCTAATAAGATTTTTTAAAAATTATTTTGAATTTAATAGTTATTCTTCCGATAGGGACGAACAGTCAGTTTAAGGTGATCATTCCGAACTATTTCCTTTTTGAACATAAAAAACACGGGTTAGCTAATTTTTTGTTTTTAATTCGGGAAAAACACTTCCATTTTGGTGGTACCTAAAATAAACCCTTACGAAATGCTAGAACTTGTGGGATCTTCCACAACAAACCAGCCTTACCTCTTTTTAGGAAATGCACTCTTCCTATCTGGTAAGTAACATCCTACTTTCATACAAATATAACAAGTATTCATTGGTCAATCACCTCCAATCTAGCTTGTTGATTGGTCAGTTCCGACCAATCAAACCGCCTGCACGCGACCAATCTGTTTTCCCGCTCATATGCTGGGAGCCTCACGACCATTATATAAACCCAACACGTGTAAACTCCCTCGAGTTTTCTTTTCATTCATCTCTCTCGCAGGTCTCATTCCTTGCTACCAAGTGCCAAGATGTAACTTTCAAGAACTCCCGTCTTAGCCATTGAGGTGAGACGTTAAAGACAATTACCAACATTCACAAACTCTAAAATCACTTCTGAACTTTTACCAACTTTACAACTCACAAACTTTATTCTTCTAAATTACAAGTTTATAACTTCTTCTTAATATGAACTCCGGTACAACTAATACCTAATCAAAGGGATATGACTCTGTCCTACCTTTTCAGTTCGCATGCATGTACAATCAAACATTAATAAATTTAATTGTTATGTTTTGAAATCATTCCGTTCAGTTTTTTTGTATTTTATTCTATGTGCCATTTACCTCAAATATAAATTGCATTGCGTCCACGCATTGTCCTTAATCTCACCTTTCCTAGCCAAAGTTAAATATTGGTAACACAATCACTACAATAATGATGACCGCGACGTTCGTCGTTCGACGTTCCCGACAACACAGGTAATACAACCGCTACATATTTGGTGATCCCGTCGGAAATAAACAATAATGGTAACCCCTATCGCTACAAACTTGTCTATAAGATAAAAAAATAGTGATTGCGGCCGGAAACAATCATTAGTTTGCACCAACATAAATTATATAGCACTAAATAACACCGTCCCGTAGGGCATAAAACTGGAGAGTGGAGACTAGTGATGGAAGTGGAACCAACGACCCTAAGGATTGTTAACAAATCATACATTTTTAAAAACAAATCTTTTCGGTATTACTATTATTAACCGACAGAGTTGATATGCCATTAAAAGTAACATCACAATCAATCAATATTTTATCAATTTTTTCCATATCAATAAAAGAACACTCCAGATTATTACGAATATCAATTATTAGGTTGGTGCAAAAATAATGGCGTAGTAATATCGTTTTTTGACGTTAAAAAATACGTCAAAAAACGACATTATTACGTTATTATTTTTGCACCAACCTAATTTTTTTTTTTATTTAGGATATCCGCTTTGCGAGATAAATTCATTGTAAATTAAACCCCCTCTCCCTCGGGATTTAAACGTGATTTATTAAAATTAATTATATTTAAATTCGTAATCTAGAGCAGGGGTCGGCAACTTTTTGCTAACTATAAGAAGGGTTTTAAAAATAAAATCATTCAGTGTGCCAACAGCATATGTATTTTTATACAAGTCACGGTCAATATTTATTTTATTATTTTTATATCGTAATATATAGTATATATTATACTTTTAGTGTATAAAATTGAAACAGTACTGTAAATATCTTCTTTACTTCTTGGTTGGGACTTCGTGATGTCATTTGCGGCTGCGTGCCATTGGAAATTGCCTGGTGTGGCACGCGTGCCATAGTTAACCGACCCCTGATTGAGAGTGATTAAAAATTAATCGATAGTAATATATGAAAAACAGTATCGAAAAAATTGATGATTAATTTTATTTTTAAATGCTATTATTTTGCTACTGCTTGGAAAGAAAGAGTATGATTTTTTTTTGGTTTTCGTTGGGGAATCAATTTATTAAAATTTACTTAATAAGTTTTTTTTTTTTTTTTTTTCGGGATCTAAATTAATCAAATGAAAATGAAAAAATGTGATTATTTCTTTATTTTTTTTTAGGCACTGTCTATTTATTTTATATTTGTTGCTGGGTTTTTTTTTCATTTATTTTTTTACACCTGTTCCACAAGAAACACTTTTTTGTTTTATTTTTTATTTTTTTGAGTTTGACGTTTTTTATATCGTCATATTTTTTTTTTTTTTTTACTCCATCGTTATCGGCCGTGAGATTCACATCGATTTTTACTGACTTATGAGGAAAAAAAAATCAATGTTAAAAAAAGAAAAAAAAATGCAAAAACGCTTCATTTTTTAAGTTCAAACTTCTTTTCTATCTCCTGGTTCGAACCTAAAAGTAACGTTTTAAAAAGAATCCATTATTTGCATTGGCGTCATTATGCCGATCGATGAGAAGCAGGTTTTTTATTTTTTTTTACTTGAGGCAAAGAGAAATCGAATTTCAAACTTATCTTTTCCTACGCATTTCGCTTGTAGGAGTTGAAAAAGAATAAAGATTATTTTTAGCTAGAACAAATTTAAAAGGAACGAAAAGAAAAGAATGAATTAAAAAAAAATCTATATTATTTGTATTTTGCATCATAAAATAGATTATTCATCAGAAATTTAGAAAAAAATAAAGAAAAAAGTTTAATTTCATTATTCCAATGTATATAAAGAAATTTTTAAGTACCTGGTGCGAGCACGTGGTAGC
Organism: Acanthosepion lycidas; assembly: GCA_963932145.1. Lineage (NCBI taxonomy): Eukaryota > Metazoa > Mollusca > Cephalopoda > Sepiida > Sepiidae > Acanthosepion > Acanthosepion lycidas. The sequence continues at coordinate 2,845,730 of OZ010593.1, read as the reverse complement.
GTGGCCGAGCGGTCTAAGGCGCTGGTTTAAGGCACCAGTCTCTTCGGAGGCGTGGGTTCGAATCCCACCGCTGCCAGTTATTTTGTAATCATTCATAAAACAATTCTGTTGAATATAACGGGACAAATATTTTTAATTTTCACTGTGAAATTTACTTCTAAAAAGAATTTTTTATTTTTATTTATTTATAAAATTTCAAAAGTAAGCCTAATAATGACTTGAAGTAAATTCGCTATTTTAAGAACGCTATCGGATTTCATTTTTTTAAATAACGATGCGGTAATCTTATGAGAACATAACTTGGCTACGTATTTTTTTAAATCAGTCGTCGGATACAACGGGTTTTTTTGTTTATATGTTTACTAAACTTTTAGTCACTGGTGTTTATTACACACACGTTTAAAAAAACCCCAAAAAAACAAGGACTGTTAACGACTTAACGTGGGTAATAAATACTTTCTATTTTTACAGCACGATTTTATTTTTAAATACTCAATCTTGGTCATCATTGATGAAATTGATTAAAAAAGAAAGGGAAAATGGTCCGCTCGTAAAAAATATAGGGAAAATGTTGTTTGATTGTATTTTGCTGATTCGCCTTTAATTCGCCTTCCTCTCTACCAGCGACGCTTGTCAGAATCAAAAACTATAAACTTTTTGGGGGTTTATTTTCGTTTGTTTTGTTTTACGGCATATCAACCATAATGGGATATTTCCTTTTTTTTTTTTCAAAAATGTATAGCTGGTAATTTTTAATTTTTTTTTTTTTCAAAAATGTATATAGTTTGGTTTGTTTTGTTTTGTGGCATATTAACCTCAAACAAAACAAACCAAACTATACATTGTTTTTTTAAACAGATTTTTATTAGGTATCTCAAAAATCATGCGAACATTTGACACGCAAAAAAGAAAAAAAAAAAAGAAGATACTCTTTGTTTTCAAACATTTACACACAATCACAATAAAAATCAATTTATAAAACAAACTATTTTCTTATCATAATAGAATAAAAATAATGTCTTTCATTTTTTAGAACTTCACCACCAACACCTCTTCAATTGCCCATTCCTTCCTTTAAAAATTCCAAAAAATGAGTAATTTTTTCATTAGAATCTAATTACCGAATTTCTATATGAATTTTGTATGACACCTGATGAGGGTCAGAGAACACACCAGCTGAAATACTTTAATTGAAACTCTTCAGTCATGCTCCATGACATCAGATAATGATCAAAATGTGCTAATTCAGATTTTAGAAGAAGAAAAAAATACTTAACTAAAATGTGCAAATATCCTTAATGCTGACAAGATTTTTATTGCTGGTAATATTTTCTTTTTTCAAAAATTTATTGCTGATAGTAATTTTTTTTTTTTTTTTTACAAAGTATTTCTGGTATTAAAATATATTTTTACAGTTCATAGGGTTTTGTCTTTTGAGTCAGGACCCTAACAGATGCTACCACCCCGGGTCAGGACAGACCTGGGAACACCAGCAATTAAGAGGTGGTTCTACGCTCCACAAAACCTCCTGATCAGAGGCCTTACTGCTGGACGTAGTTTATCGTCTTACCCAGGACGCGGATGCATCTTATCGTCATACCCAGGACGGTTTTTACACGAGTGGGAGTCCTGTTCATAGGTCACACTAAAGAAATCGATCGCTGATTTTTTTAAAAATGTTATTTTAAAAAACTTGTTTTTATTTATGTTAAAACTTTAATTGTGTCCACTTCATTGATAATCGCATACAAAACAACTGATGTTGACATTTTATCCCGAATTTTTAAATACATTTTTAAATAACTATTGTTTTAAACAGATTTTTATATATTTTCTAGGTATCTCAAAAATCACGTGAACATTTGACACGCAAAAAAGAAAAAAATAGATACTCTTTGTTTTCAAACATTTACACCAAATCGGGGTTTTAAATTTTCAGCATTTATTCAGTAACGAATTAACTTTAATAATAATGACACACGAGAACATCCACAGTCCCTGTTGTAGTTGGGGTCATCGGATTGATTGGAAAAGATTCCAGTAGACTTTTAGCATCCCGCTACCATTTTCTTATCAATGTTGAATTTTGTACAAATCTGTGCAAAAAAGATCAGAAGCTTACCCAGCTTCATACAGATTTTCAGGAAATATCAGCTTCTAATTGGTCAATAAACACACAAATGGGCGTTGCAATCCACCTACGTATAAATATTTTTCCAGCACGTGACCAAGTCAAGTTTTCCCGCTATTTTCCTGGAAGCCTGTCATGTGATTATATTATTTATAAATAGCAGACATAAGCTTGCTCACTCACTCACTCTCTCTCTCTTCTCTTCTCTTCTCTTCTCATTTCCTGCGAAGATGTAACCTTAAAGTATCCCGTCTTGACCATGTGCAGTCAAACGTTAAAAAAGCATATTCACGCATGCACGTACGTACGAAACATGAGGACTTGTCGCTGGCAAGTCTTGGGTTTTATGATAAAACCCAGGAGTTGCTAACGACATTAGCAGATGAATCCGATCCGCTCGAATCTGGAACCCAAAATATAACTTCTTCAGAAATACAGAAGAATCTCCGGCAGACTCAATATGCTACATACGTATCTTTTCATTCCTATTTTACTCTGCTTGTTATATAAATATATGTTATAATTTCTCTGTGTTGGACAAATGTAAATATGTATATATAATTTTGTATAGGTATATTGTCTCTGAGAACAGATCACATTTTTTTACAAAGGGTAAAAAAACACCTTTCTTTCTTAGCTCACCCGACGGGACATGATATTATTTAGCTCCATTAAGATGGAAAATTTAGATCTTTTCCTGATAAAAACTCATCCCAATCAATTTAAATTCAGTTTGAAATGCAGCAAAGTATTTTGCTTATTGTAAAATAAATTTAATCCGTTAGCTTGAAATAAAAAGGAAAATAAAAGCGTCAAGAAAGATTTTCCATTCGCTTTTTATGGCAGATACCTACTTATAAGAATCGAAAAATACTGATTTTTTATTGGCTTAGAAGAGGTTTCCTAATTATAATAATAATATCGATTCAGTGTAAAATCGATCGTTGACATTTTACAGTTATGGAATGTTAGCAGTTTGTTTACAAATGTCAAGTTTTAAACTGCCTATAGCACTGATATCTGCGTACAAAAATAGACTTTTTATTTTACAATTTTTTTTCTGCCAATGAACAAATGGATATATACATATTTTAAATTGTCAGTTTAAAATGTTTTTTGACAAATAAAATACATAAAAATCATTTTTATGTGTTTTATGTGTTAGAAAGAATTTAAGCCAACACTTGTTTGGCGAAATAAATTTTTAAAGAATTTTTTTAAAGAGTTTATGTTCTTACAGAACAAACATTTATAAAATCTTAAAGTGGTGCCACATTTTTAATTAAAGAACAGAAATTTACATAAATTAACAAAAGTATATAAAAAAAAGATATGCAAATATCAAGGATGTTAGTTAACAATCTTTCAAGTCATGACAATTGTAAATAAAAAATAAGTGTAAACAACTTTGTAAAAGTTTCGATACTATAAAAAGGATCCCGCTTCTAAATCGTTAGAAATTCAATATTTTTCGATTTTGATAATTGTTGTGGTTTGAGGAAGGTTTAACGAATGCTAATCTAAAACGCCTGCGCGTGGGAATTGCTTTACCAGTGGGAGGAAAAATTACTGAGGGGAGGGACGGGATAGCCTCATACCCTGTGCAAAAGTAACGGACAAGCCATTGCACTACTTTGCTGATGAATGTCACAACTGCTGGGAGTGGTGATAAATCTAGAAAAAATATTTTTCTATAAAAAAGCCTGATTAAAAATTAAAATTTGAGGAAACTACCGTTTACGTGATATTGAAAATTGACAATCTTAGTTGTGTCCCGGATTTGCAGATAGGTTTGTAGTGGACTGCCTGGAGTGGGGGCGCAATGTGAAACGCCCCCAAATCGTTAATAGGTCACAAGAGGCCCACTAAGTTGGCAAAAAAAAAAAAAAAAAAAGAAACGTAATTTAATACGTAGCCCATACAAGTTGAGATTTGCTACAAAAAACGACGGTGTAAAAACTGTAAAAATGCTCGGGAATTGTATTATGATTAGGTTCGTAACACAAAAGAAACTAAAAAGTCATTAGATCAATTCTAAAATGAAATAAGATTAAATTACAATAGTATGTAGGAGACACGAAAAAAAAAAAAAAAAGATCAAGGTTGAAGCGTCCTGTTCGTTCCTGTTTGTGAGCGGCCAAAGACGGCCACAACAGGGTAACATATGAAAAACAAAATTGTAACAAGATTATCTAAAAAAAAAATTGAAAAATAATTTCATTCATTTGTGAATATGTCCTAAAAGTTTCATTAAAATCCGGCAACTATTTGATTTTTGCAAGAACTTGCAAAAAAACTTCCATAACAATGTGTTTTTCACCAGAGGCCAGCGCGCAGTAGTCCCGTAAGGGTGACCAGTAGATTTCCGCAAATCTTTAATGCTATTTTTGGAATAATCAGACGGTTATGTCGGCCTGGCTGTAACCCAGGCACAAAAGACCTAAGATTATCAATATCTCCTACACGGTAGGTTTCCGAAATTTTTTAATGCTACTTTTGGAATAATCAGACTTTCTTAAACCAGGAATGATGCTTTTTGTAAAACATTGGTTTCTGGGTGCTTATCCGCAATTTTAGCAATTTTTTTTTAACGATTGGATCAGTTTATTTAACTAGTGACTGATAAAAGTTTAAAGATTAAGAAAAGAAAATGTTTTTTTTTCTTTCTCGCTATTCTAAACAGATTTACTTTTTCTAAAACCCGATAAAAGGAGAACCTAACATTATGATATTAACACAAAAGCCGACATCATTCATGGTGATTTTCTAAGTGTAGGATGGAGCACCCTGTGAGGGTTGAACTCACTACTCAGTCGTAATTGATTTTTAGCGAGACAAGGTTGCTAACCATTACATTACGTCGAAGTGCCGAAAGGGATTTTCTAAGCATAGCTTTGATGAGGCACAAGATCGAAAGTGTTGAGCACCCAGTGAGAATCGCCCTACAACATTCATGATCGTAGATTTACTTTAATAACCGGCTTTTTGCAATTGTGTCAAATATGCCACATATAGAGTGAGTAATATCTTGAGAGGTCAAAAAAGCGAAGGGTAGCGTGGCCGAGCGGTCTAAGGCGCTGGTTTAAGGCACCAGTCTCTTCGGAGGCGTGGGTTCGAATCCCACCGCTGCCATTCTTTTTTTTCTTTTTAACCCAATAAAATTTGTTCAAGCATTGTAACATTTTAAGAAGAATACTTTCAGTATGCAGAAAATTCTGTTTTAATAATAAATAAATAAAAAGACAAGCTTTTTTGTTGTTTTGACAGAACACTATTTTCTTTGATTGGCAGCAGTGTTTTCGGACTTACTGTGATACCAATATAGTGAAGGGATTAGGTATTACTTGTCGTTTTTGATCCCTCTAATTCGGCCACGTTCAGCAAATCGATTCCACAAACGGTCGGGTATCTTATAGAGATATGTCGAGTTGCAACGTCCCGATTGCTTTCCAGAGCTTCTCGGTATTTTGTCATAGCAGGATCTTGCATGGGATTAGATATCTCTACTATGTGCTATAAGTACTTGATTGGTCTCATGTCAAGCGAGCATGGGAGGCACACTAGTCATCGGAAGTTTCCAGAATTTTCCTTAGAACATTTCAAGGCAATACGACGCAATGCGATGCATTACCCTGCTGAAATAATCCATTGTTGCTTGGGGTTGGCAAGATACACGGAATCCATGACTGTATGCAAATTTCAGTGCTCACGAAGGTGAATCAGCGGGGGCGAAGGCATGTCACGCGAACACACACCACATCATTATGAAACTGCTATCAGCCTGTATACTAGATTGTAGAAAATTGGAATCCATGGTTTGATAGGGTCTGCGCCACACCCGATCTTTACCCTCAGTCCGAATTTACTCGAAGCGGGATACATCGAACCACACCACACGTTGCTAATTCTCCAGGTTTCAATTAGTGATGTAACGAACCCAGGTGAAGCACTATGCCCAGTGCCGTGATGTTAACAAAGGCACCCTGGGGAGTCTTCTGCTCCTACAGCCCACAGGAGATAAAGACCGCTGAACTTGTGTGCATCTGTACACTCCTGCATTGAATGTGGATATGATGTGAGCCAGTATTGCGTGTCACTTACCACAGACAATACTAGATCTTTTTGGTCACGATCATTAAGGACCCCATAGTCGGCTAATACGCTATCCGCTGTTGGAGGTAATGACTTCCTTCAAGTATTCTCGATACACATGTGACACTGTAGATCAAGTGATGGTGAATTTTTCTATAATTTCGGAAGCAGAATATCCCATTGGTCTGGCACCAAATCTCATGCCTCGTTCGAAATCCGATAAATCACGTCGTCATGCCATTAATAGTTTAACTAGTATTCACACTGATTCACTAGAACACAAGGCATTTCCATGTCATCAAGTTAAGGTGGTGCTACCTACCATTAACTTTACATACTGTTTTCTCATTATTTTTGGCACGTCAGTGTAAATAGTCATTTCATGCCTTTCACTTGAGACCTAAGGTAATTTTTTTTTCTTAGCAAGCTATGTGAGCAGTGATCTTTGTGTCAGATAAAAATAGATTTCTTGATATGTTCTTAATGTGTGTATCTGTTTAATCATTCTTAGTGTTCCTTCGACTACTGGAATAACTGTTTTGATTAAATGTCAGATTCTTGTAATTTCTATTTTCGGATTCCTATACTTCTTTCGTTGAAATGTTTTTTATCGCCAGTCACAATGAATGGCTGCATTCACAACAAAGTTTCTTGATTTGAACGTTTATTGGGACTAAAGTCTGGTCTCACTTTATTGCCTCGACAAATCTCAAAGGCGTTTATACGGACTTCTAGGTGATGAATTATTTTCCACCTTACAACACGTTTCCCACAGCTAAAACATCGTATGTCTCACACTACTCGATCGCTATTTTGATGGAAAATGCTTTGATAAATTACGTTTTTCGTTTCACCAGTTCAGAACTTTGCAGTATCGTCGTCGTCGTCGTCGTCGTCGTCGTCTTCTTCTTCTTCGCCTCCGCCTCCTCTTCTTCGCCTCCGCCTCTTCTTCTTCGCCTCCGTCTTCTCCTCCTCCTCCTCTTCTTCCTTAACCCTCGTTTCAAGGATGTTTTCTTTCAGATTTTATAGTTTTGTATATGATTCTCGTAAATAAATACGAAATAAATAAGAATTGAATGAAATTAATTAAAATATAATTTTTATATTCAAATCAACATCAACTGATCTGTTTCGATTTAAAGGCACGCTGAAAATCATTGATTGATTCGTTTTCTACGCCTTACCAACTCTTTGAGGGTTATTTAAAACCCCAAAATATTTTTAGATCTCAAGATTTTTTTTTATTTTAGTTAATAGTGGTTTAGTGATACAAGGCTTACTAATTAACCCTTAATTGGAAGAGAAGCGATGGATTCATACTTTTCTCAAGGGTATTTGCACGTAAGTGAATATAATGCACTTAACGGGAATTGGAACTCGGCTCTCCGATTAACATTTCCGAGCCATCATCCATTACACCATCCGCACATCCAAGCTTACAGTACCTGGTATTCCAAAGCAGTCACCCATGTAGGTAGTGATCAGGTTTGACATTGCTTAACTTCGGTGATTTTATGGGAGCCAGTGATGCGGTCGTAAGCCTACTGCAAATCAGGGCTATTTCTTACTTTGTAGATATCTCAGTCTTCTTCTTCTTCTTCTTCTTCTTCTTCTTCTTCTTCTTCAATATCTCTTACCAGTTCTCTCCATATTTTTGTGTCTTTTGGTCACTCATAAAAGTGCTCCAGTTCTTCTAAGCTCTTTAAATTTCTTCCGTGGAATGATGGAATTGGCTGTTCTTTAATGTCATTGCTCAGTGAGTATACTACAGTTGTTCGCCTAATGCCCGTGGCCTGAGATCGAAACCTCGTAGGCCGAGACAAGTTTGCGGTCTTCAGCATGTTTGTTTAATTTATAAATTCTTTGTAAAATCAGTAAAAATATTTATCGTAGTTAACGGCTTGGAGCGAGAAATCGACAAGCCGAGTTCGAATTCCGGTCGAGTTTCGTTACATTCATTTTCGAACAACTAACCTTGAGAATTGATTGATTTATTTGTCCGTTTAATGGCATATCAACACCTTATGGGTCATTTAATGCTGAAATTTAATTTTCTTGTGAGCTTGGAAGTAATAAAAGTATGTTATTATGCTTTCACAGTTGAATACATGGTAGATGATACTCAGCTTTTGTGCATATATATGCTTGTGTTGACATAATTACTAGAGCCGGTGATGTGTGTTTATGTTGCAGTTATATTTTTGCATACAGTTTGATTTAAGAAATTATAGGATATTAATGTCATGAAAGATTTCATGTTAGTTGTTTGGTGGTATTTTAAGCGGATTTGTTATTATGTGCCTATTGTTGGTAACTTTTCCTATAAATATGTATTGTTGGTAATTTAAAAACATTTTACGTAAAAATATATTGCTAGTATTTTTTTTACTATAAAAATGTATTTTATACTTTCATAGTTTTGTTAAGGGTTTTACTATTTGTCCATAGCCGAGACCGTAACAGGTGCTACCACCGCAGCTTTGAATAGAGCTGGAAACAAATGCAATTAAGAGGTGGTTCCACGCATCTCAAAACCTCCAATCTCCCGATCAGAGGTCTTGCTACCGGATAACATTGGGAAAGGTAAGAATCCATCTATTCTCAATCCATCGATAAGTTAAATAGCAGCGTCGACTGGAATCTCTAATCTAGACGAAGGATACTCGTATGTAGACTTTGCAAAGCATATGCTATGCAGGCAACGAAAGGACATTGAAGTTCGCACTGGCACTATGATCCCGACTGCGGTTGATGTGATAGATAGCTTTATTGGAAAAGTAATTCTTTGTTCAATAAGCTGTATTTACAACACCCATTGTCAGCCTTGATAAGAGTCAGTATGTACGCATGGTCGCAAGCACAATAAAGTGAATTAGAAAATAAAAATAGGGAAATAAAGGTGTTTCGAGGGCACCACGATCTGGTGCAATGGTTAACAAGCTTTGTTTCGATATTTCAGATCAGTCAGTTATGTGCCATGCGTGATACACGATTAGGCGATCATGTATCTTTCGATACATGACTGACGAGGTAGATTTTTCCCCCAGTAGGTTGCCATTTCTTTCTGCAGTAGACCAATTGCCATCCAAGGCTATAGAACCCGTTTTGTCCTGCTATTTACCCATAGCTGGAGGTGAAGAAAAGGATTCATACCTTTCCCAAGGGTATTAGCACGTAAGTGATTGTAATGTATTTGAATGGAATTCGAACTCGGATCTCTGATTCCTCAATCCTAGCCACTAGTAAATCACTATAAAGGTGATTCGAAAAAAAAAAAAAATATGGAAGAAAATCTATTAGCAAAAAAGATTCGGAAAGAAATTTAAAACGAGAAAGACACTAAAGATAAACAAAAGATTAGGATCTTAGTAGATGAGACAAAATGCGCAGAGAAAGAAAAAAGAATTGGCAAAATAAAGAAAGAAATGAACGAAGGAAACATTATACTAATCAAGCCAACCATAGAATTACAAAGAAAGAAGTAGAAAGTATAATTGTAGAAACAAGATAGAAAAGAATTATGGAGAGATTTGTTGGGAAAAATATGAAACGACCAAAGCGAAAATGGCGACACGATACTAGAAAAAAAAAAAAAGAAACAAAATGAGAAACACTGCCCAATTATCAATCCATTTATCCGGTCCCTTCTTACCTTCCTTAGTTTGTATTTCTCTGCTATTTAACCGTTAATTGAAGCAATAAATAAACATATCAGTTACTAATCAACCGATAACGATTGAGACAACGAAGGGAAAGAGGAATTAAATACTAATTTATTGAATCTTTCACTTGAGGCGGGAGTGGAAACGTGGGATCCACCAGGGGTTGAATTGGGCTCTATTACAACCGTGGATAATAGATAGATAGTTTTTGTCTTGCAGAAAGTTGGTTGATTTTGATGAAATTAATAGGAATGTTCTCCCCAACCCACATTTTCCCCTGTTGTTATTTTTTATTTTATTTTTTTATCTGACCTCGTCGTTAAAATGGGTTTTGGATCACGTGACAGAATGAATGGATGGACTAATGAAACTTCATCACCGCTTAAAGATAATCACTTGACCCTTGTGTCACAAACTGATCACGGTCAAATCCAAGTCAATTTATTCATTTCTTCTTCTTCTTCTTCTTCTTCTTCTTCTTCTTCTTCTTCTTCTTCTTCTTCTTCTTCTTCTTCTTTTTTAACCCTTGTTTCAAGGACATTTATGATTCTCGTAAATAAATAATAAGAATTGAATGAAAGTAATTAAAATAAAATTAAATAATTAAATTAAGTAATTAAAATTAAATAAAATAATTTTCATATTCAAATCAATATCAACTGGACTGTTTCGACTTGAAGGCACACTGCAACTCATTATTGACTGCTTGATTCATTTTCTACGCGGCTTATAAACCATTTGCAGGTTATCTAAAAGCAGAAAATATTTTTTAAATTGCATGATTTTTTTTAATTAATAACGGTTTAGTGATACACGTTTTACTAATTAACCTATAGCTGGGGGAAGAGGTTGATTCATAACTTTCTGAAGGGTATTTGCGCGTAAGTGAATATAACGAACCCAACGGGAATTTGAACTCGGTTCTTCGATTAACAATTCCGAGTCATTACTCATTACACCACCCGCACATCCAAGCTTACAGAATCTGTTATTCCCAAGCAATCGCTGATCTAGGTAGTGATCAGACTCGACGTTGCTTAACTTCAGTGATTGTACGGTGTTTCAATGTGGCCGTAAGCCTACTTCAAATCACTATGATTTATCAGTTATTTATTTATTTTTAATTAAGCCGCTTAACATGAATGACGTTGTGTCTCGCTAATGCTAATTTTGCCTATCGCCCGGTTCACACTCCTTCTCTGTTTCTTGAGATAGAGTAGAGGTTTATCCTTTGTTTCTTGTTCAGGGTTGGGTTTCCGCTTTCTTCTAAAGTCTTCTCCTTCTCTTTCATGCCCGCTAGATCCTTGCGTGTTAGTGGCATTATTGCCTTGCTTCGGGTGAATTAATTAAAAAACAGAATACTTTTTCTAGTGACGTTGGTTCATCGGCGAATTATATCAAAGTCGGTTTATTTCCAAATTGTCTTATATATATTTTCCATAGTGTTATATTTCAAAGTGACGTCCATATACACACGTTGAGAAATAAATAACATAAAAAAATATACATTGACATACCGTATTTTTCTGGGGGGGGGGCATAATGGGAGAAATTCTGAAAGAAAAAATGAAAAGCAAAAGAGGCGGGGGTGGTCGTGTTATACACGAGGTACACACGGTTTCAAAACTCCTTTTTAGTCAGATTAAAATAAACCTGTTATTTGAACCAGCAAGATTGCAATTACATTCAGTTATTGTAATAAAACACAAAGTAGGCAAATGTTGATAACAATTGTTTACAAAAGGTACGTAAGTTACCCCACTTGGCTCTGCCAAAAGAGCTCACTAGAGGGCGCTCTTTAAGCCTATAAATAGGCAATGATTCTCACTCTTTAGTCTTTTCAAGACTTGCTTTCAGATTTAGTCGCACGTGGGACGCTCATGGTTTTCTCCCTCTTGACTTTTGTAGTTTCTCACATCCGAATACACACACATGTCTATCACACACACACACACACACACCATTAAGCACATTCTTATTATGATTTCTTTTAATGATTTTTCATTTCGTTACAACTGCTTACACCTGTAATTCCTTTTGTTAATACATGCATTGTCGTTTATTTTATATTTATTGTTTTGTGTTACTCATTTTTACCTGGACTCATACTGAGTCCGCCAATATTGTTTGCGGGATAAATGTTCCAGTAGCCCGTAAATATTTACTATTCAATTGATTCCGCAACAAAATGGTGGTTAATATTTATCCAAACATACTAACATCCAGCGAGAGTTATTTTATATATTGGCAATATTTGTATATACATTTTTTTTATTGAATCGGCATAATTGAACGTCTTTAGTCTCAAAGACAGGAAATTAAAAAATTAATAAAAAGAATACACAACATCTACCATAGAGCGATATTTAGTAAATTAGTTTGTTCTTTAATGTAATCTACTGTAGTATGTTGGAAAATGAAATAAAACAATAAATAAAATAAAAAGAATGAATAAAAGAGAAAAGAAAAAAGAAATACATTTTCGCATGATGTTAGTAATAAGGAAAGCGGAAATTTTATTAACCTACTTGGCTTCGCCAAACGTCCATTACGTGGCGCCGTTTAGGTTTATAAAAAGACAAACATTTCCTTTTCTCCGTCTTGCTCCAAGATATAACAGACCGTGGAAAAAAGATGTCCCTATTGGAGAACGTCTCCTTTCTTAAGTCGACTGAAAGAAAGTACAAGCAGTACTTAGATCGTTCCAACTCAGCACAGCGTTGACTTGAACTCGACTATTACGACCATCATTATCATGACATAACCTAACTTCTGGGCCAAAAAGAAAACACCACTTCCAAAAGGGACCAGAGAAATAAACTTTTTTACACTTTTCAGTGCATAGCGTTCGCACGCGTTTTGCCGAATCTCCACTTATGAAGCAAATCAATCTTTTCTTTGGTCGTTTCAATTCAGCGCAATGCTGACTTGAGCGCGAGCATTATAACCATGTTTAAACCTTCCAACGATGAAGTAATTACACATTTGGTTTTTCCAACTCTGCGCAAGGCTGACCAGCTCGACCCTTATAATGATGCTTATCCTTACTTACTCTCTAACTCCTGGGCCCAAAAGAAAACGGACATACCCAAGAGACATTGTGAACTTTGTTTCACTTCAGTTTATATATAAAAAGAAGAGAATAAATGATCCATGGTAGATAACTAAGTTTTTGTATGTTACTTCTTTATTGTTTATATATGAATATGTACCCACCTAAAATACATTCAACCCTAGGTCATTTAAGTACCATAAGTAGTATGACAGACTACTCTGAACTTATATTTACTAAGTTATAAAATCTACTTTCAAGTGCCCAACAGAAGTTACATTTTGGATTTATTTAAAAGATAATAGCGTAAAGTTAATCCTTATTAAAAGAAAAATTAATTCCCGTATCTAAATAAAGTTTTTTTTAAATATTTTAAAAACATCGACATGTTCACTCATCGATTAACAGAACCGCCATTATAGACGAAAAACATAAACAACATTTTAAAAAATCTCTTAAAAATCCAATATTTGTCCAAGAATTGTATTTAATCGTAGGTTAGTAAATTTAAGGTTCAATTAACTAGATTTTGTAAATGCAATGCTTACTTTTTGCTTAAAACATAATGAAAATAACATATTTGCGCAAAGTAGCCTGTGAGGTCATAGGTCAAGAGCTATAAATATCAATTGTAATGCTTCTCTTAAAAAGCGTGCTAAAATATGAAAAAAAAATCGAAGGAAATACGCAAAGACCAACAGTGATTAAAGTGTATAGCAGACCCCCTGGAGGGGGGCACGGTATAAGATGGTCTGTGCGCCCCAAGAAGGCACAGATATTACAAGAGGCGAACTAACATTTTAAAAATAAAAGAGGTGAAATATGACAGATCAACAAGAGGACAAACAAACGACAAACTTAAAATACAAAATTTATTTTCATCGTATATAAAAGGATGTGGTTTAGATTTAAACTTTAATTAAAGGCACATGGACAAACAATGAATCAAGTAATGAAGGCAGAAGTAAATGAAGGGATACTGACCGATTAGAGAAGACCTAAATAACTGTGACTAAATGTTAAGAGTAGAGTCCACGTAACTTAAGTTGGCATGTAAATCCACAGTTCGAAAGTTATTAAATTGAAAATTGTGCGGCAACGCAATGAAGAAAAGGTCAAAGTCATGAAGATATATAATGTCTGTCCTTGATCACGTGAACCGAGTACCGAACGGCTACGATAAGTGTTAGGCCGTGATTAAAAAGGTTTAAAAATATAATTTTATTTTATTCTATACGATTTTATGAAAATTAGTAGAATGAATAATTTTATTTTTCATGCTACATTCCTTCTCTTTTTAGTTAATAAATTTGAGTTTAAAACATTGTTTTTATTTTTTTGATGATTTTCTAACCATTTTGATTTTTGATCTCTCAAATTTAATTGCAACCATTTTTATCTTTTTTATCTATTCGGAATTTAAGAATTCTTGAATTATCATAAATCATATTACTCATCAGATAGAGAAAAGTATTCAAAGGCGATCATTCAGAATTATTTCCTCTTTGAGCATCCATACCAAAAAAAATGACAGTTGTTAAAATGAAAAAAATTAAATTCTCTAAAAATGATTCACATTCGAAAATGGCATTAATCTTTGCATTTTTGATTCTACAAGCATAAGTTTATTTTAAAAAAAAACAAAAGAAATATCTTGTTATGAATGCGATGAATTTCCAAATCGTACTGAAAAATTACAAGTAATTTTTAAAAAATATTTTGAAGTCCAATATGAAAGAAAATAACGTATTTTATTAAATTATTCATGCACCAACTCTTAGAATAAATATTTTAGTTATATTGAATTATTTTTGGTGAAGTTCAGGGCGAATTTTCAGTATATTCACATTATAGCATTTTTTTTTTTTTTTACTGAAATAACTTTCTCAGGGGTTTTTCTTTATATAACTGTGAAAAGATTTTGCGTATATAGCCACCCAAATTAAATGTACACACCAGATATCGAAAAAAGCAGGTGTGTGCATGGTGTAACTCACCACCAAAAATATTTCAACAAAGTCTTCTAATAAAATTATGTAATCAGTATATAATTCATCCATTACCGAATAAGTACTGAAGTTTCGTTTCAATCGGATAACGAACCCCTTGATTTTAGTAAAACTTTTTTTTTAAAACAGGGGTAACGACTTTTTTCATTTACTTTAATTTCGAAAAATTAAAAAAAAAACGCATCCATTTTATTTTAGCTGGCAATCAGTGACAGATATTAAAAAAAAAAAAAAAAGCTATAAAAAGACACTTGATTATTTACGGCGATTTTTAAATAATGAAAATGGCAACAGAACGAACACTTATACACAAAATTAGGAAAAGACAGCTGAAATTCATTAGACACATAATGAGGAAGGAAGGCATGGAAAATTTAACCCTCACGGGGCATATTGAGGGCAAAAGAGATAGAGGTAGGCAGCAAGTCACAGACATGCTTGTGTTAATAATGGATGGCGGAACGGGTAATGGGTGCCTTAGTAAAGTGAGAAAAACTGCTATGAGTCAAACGAGATAGGAAGTTGTGGAGAGCCATGATTGCTTATGTCCTAAAGACACGCAACACATAAATGAATGGATCTAATATTGTTTTACTGTAAGTAAAATTATGCATTAAAATGAGTAATCAAGTATTCGTTTTAAGTTCTCTGAATGTGAATATAAATTTTAGTAGTGGAGGAAAGTAAAAAAAAAAACTGGCAGCGGTGGGATTCGAACCCACGCCTCCGAAGAGACTGGTGCCTTAAACCAGCGCCTTAGACCGCTCGGCCACGCTACCGGGCGCGTTACTTTCATTCTCAGTTTAATACTCGCACTGAGTAATGAATATATGAAAATTACAAAAAAGTTGGTCATGAAAGAAAATCTACGATTACGAACGACGCTGGTTTTTGTGTCAGTGTAAGGAAGCCTTAGATTTGAAGAATCTAAATCAGTAGTAAATGCACTCATTTGTTTAAAATTATAGTCCGAATCACGACAAAAAAAGCATTTTCTCTTAGCATCTCATACTTTTTTGTATATTATCCTAAGTAAAAAATAAAAAGTAAACACACAAGGCAATGCGTGCGATAATTCATATTTAAAAAAAATAGTTTGTTAATGTTTTATTTATCGGATAATTCATCTTTTTAAAGTTAAACAAAGGCGTTGTTAAATAGTTAATTATTAATAATTACTTAAATATTAAACAAATTTTATTACTTAAAAAAAAGGAGAAAAAACGAAACAAAACAAAAACAAAACAGTGTGAAGATAGTTACAAAAAAGCAGATTCCATAATGAAGTTAAAAAATGTAATGATAATTATTATTTCTTCCTTTAATAAATGATTAGACCGACACGGTTTATTAATTAATTATCAGAATATTTATTAAAAATTATCTGACAGCAATTTGAACCAACGCCCCCGTAAGGAGCGGTGCATTTTTAAAATCAACGGCCTGGGCTGAGACCGATCAGACTCGCCAGCATAAAAATTAAAAAAGTATCCGAGACTAAGAAAGCTTTTTTAAAATGAAGAAATTTAACTTTTTAGACTTTATTCACCTTCGAAGAATTTTAAAAATTCCTTATTGTTAAAAATAAAATGTTTCAGAATGTGACGGAAGAAGAATTCGTACTAAAAACAGTAATAATAAATTACAATAGTTTTTCTTTCATAAAAGTTGCCTTTAGGCTTTGGTCGCTCCTTTTAAAGTTTGTTCTGTTCCCAAAAATTCACGCAACAACTGACAGAAAAAAAAATTACATTTGTGAAATAGCAACCAAGGAAAATTTGCATGACACCATCTTCATTCTTCCATAATTCGAGCAATAAAATTTCTTATTGTGTCACATATACAGAAACATGATTCCATTTTTATTTTTTTTTGGTAAATAAAATTTACAACGTTAGCAATGCGACTTTCGGAACATAGTCGACAGACTCTACAGGAAAAAATGTGCGGGAAAAGAATGCATTAAATTAAAATGTGAGATTCGATTTCTAAGAGTGTTTCAAATCGATCGTGATTATGACGTCAATGATAAATTTAAGGATATCAAAACAAAATGGATGTTTTTATTTCCGAAATGAAAGCAAAAAATCGTTACTCCGTTCTTTTTAAAGATATTTGTCAAAAAAAAATCAGGGAATTAATTAACTGATTTAAACGAGATTCTCAGTACTTAAATCATTAATTAATTAGATTTTATTAAAATATTTGTAGAAATACTGGGGGTGGGGGGAACTTTGTGGAAATATTGGTGTGTGTGTGTGTGTGTGTGTGTGCGTGTATGGGGGGGGGTCTGGTTCACCCCCCTCACTTTTCGATATCTCTTTTATACTTTTTAACTTGGAGAGTGTCCGCGGATTTCTTTTTAGAGTTATATAAAGAAAAATCCCAGAAAAATGTTATTTCAGTAAAATATTTATGCAATATCAAGACTCAAGAAGAGTGAAGTGAACTGTGAACATAATGAGAATTCGACCCGAATCTTACGAAAAATAATTCAATAAAAGTCAAAAAGCATTTTTTCTAGAATTGGTACTTGCATAATTCAATAAAATCCATCATTTTCTTTCAGAATGAACAGAAAAAAAAATCTTCACTTTTTATTTTTACAAAAAAATTACTTGTAATTTTTCAGTGCGATTTTGAAATTCATCCTGTCGTTGTTCATCACAAGAGTTTCTTTTATTAAATGAAAAGATGTTTGAAAAATCGGAAAATGTAAAATCTTATGTCATTTTCAGGTGTAAAAATTAATCTTATTTTTTCATTTTTAGCAACTGTTAGATTATTTTTTATACTGGTATACAAAAGGGAAATATTCCTGATTTATCACCTTTGACCATTCTAGTAAGTTTCATAAGAGTATTTTGAATAAAAATTTTATAATTAAACTATTGGTTATATAGAATTATATTAATTTTACGGAAAATATAAAAATATAGGATATCACTGAGATGCTAATTAATAATTAACAAAGAACTTAATCAATTAACACTTATCAATTCAATATAACTCTATCAATTTGAATTTATTTGACCCATTTGTTTATTATCAACTTTTATTCTTAAATTCAGAATAATTTTTAAAAATCATATTGGGTGGAGTTATATTTTAGGCCATGAAATATGTAAGAAAATTAAACTAATCAAAGCAAAAACTGAAATTATCATTTTACTAAAAAATTACTTCTACTAATATATAAAAAAATAATTATTATTAATTCTACTAAGTTTAATAAAAGCGTATAGAATAAAAAAATAATCTTAAACAATAAGATTAAAGATAATTTATTTTTAAATATAAATTTCTTTATAATTGCACTTCGCTTTTTAAGTCACTGGTATAATACGGTTTTTGTTGTACCTCTGGCACTAGTGGCTATGGTACTTAAATAGACATTATTTTCGATAAGTTTGAAGTAAAAATTAAGCATTACTTTTTTTTTTACAAAATCCAGTTAATGACCCCGAAACATAGAATAAATATTAGATTTTAAAGAGATTTTTAATGTGTTGTTTACATTTAAATGGCGGTTCGATAAGTGACTAGGGAAGGAGCCAATATTTTTGTAAAATGCCTAAAAACTTTAATTACAAACGGATTTTTTTTTTCTTTTAATTCGGATTAGCTTTTCAAATAAAACCAAAATTTAACTTCAAAGAAGACATTTAAATTACAATGTCCGTGCCGGTACTTAGTGAGTCCCGATAAAAATAAAATATATAAAAAAAAAAAAAAAAAAAAATTAAAATAAGACGTTTGCGCTTTCCTTTAAAACCTTTATCTCTCTCTCTCTCTCTCTCTCTCTCTCTCTCTCTCTCTCTCTCTCTCTCTCTCTCTCTGAACATCTTTTTCTATACTTCTCTCCACGAACGAGAAGAAAATCCTAAGATGAAAAGAGGAAGAAAAAAGAAAGACTGAATCTGGCCGAAAAATGCTGGAAGTTGGAGGATCAGAGCCTATTTATTTGTGACTGAAAATTCCAAAAATCAGTGAGACTCCACGCATAACTTCGGAGAAAATGAAAAAGAAAGGAACACCAGAAAATAAAATAATTTTGGCCAATCAAAAAAAAAAAAACGACACAAAGAGACTTTTGATGTTAGCCAAAACCAATGTTTGCGCCAGAGTCTTGAAGCCTGGTCAAAAGAACAGAAGCAAACAGAACTGTGAGAGTGACGAACGGAGCTGCGACCGCGAAGAAAGCAGCTATGCGTGACGAGTGTGAAGAAGTAGTTATGAGATCATCTGCAAATGATATTTTCTACCCTGCTTAGGTCCAAGAAAACACAGTAGATTGATACTGAGTTCTAATATTTCTAATATTACTACTACTCCTATCATGGTCTGACTTCAAAAACTACTACTTCCGGACTTTCTCGAATAATACTAACAATATCTACTTTATAAGCAAACATTTTTGTGACACGGAATATCAAAGGATTAACTCATCACTCAAGAAAATAAATAAAAATATATTATTTATTTTATAAACTTGAATCAGCTCGTTTTATTCTCGAAGTTTCAATAAAAGAATTACCCTCCAACATACAACCACCTATCTACAAAATGTTTTTGTTTTTTTTTCAAAATCTAGGATGTATTTTTTAAACTGACGTTATCTTGGTACCACCAAAATGGATTCGTTTTTTTACCCAAAGTTAAAGACTGAACAAAAAAAATAAATAAATAAGAATAAAAATAAAAATAAAACTATACTTAATATTTGTTTTCAACAAAATTACTTCCTATTTTGAAATCTATTGCGTTGCTGTTCGTAAAAAAAAGTTGTTTTTAAATTAAAGAAAAGTTAGATCTTAAACAGTTGGTGGCTCGTGGCTAAAATTAGTGGGGTGCTGCTTCAGAAAATTTTTAAACATTGTTTTAATATTGTATAAAACGAGATAGACACATAGAAAGAAAATTTATGCATAAACTTGATAAAATCGTAAACGAAAAAATCATTTTTTTTTTTAACTTATATCCATTCATTTTAAAATGAAATCCATTCTTCTTGTTTTACTTTGAGCAAAAAGTTTAATAATTTTCTCCTTGATCCCTGGCTGACTATTGAGGAATTTTTTTTCCATTGAAATCATTTCAAGTGCATTTAGTCTTTCAGGATTAAAAGTGCTCCTTAGAAAAGTTCATTTTATTCTTTTCAGTGTTGAAAAGCAGCGTTCTGGTTTTGATATAGTCATGAGAATTGTCAAAAGGATTTTTATCAATTTCGTAATTTCACTAAAAGCTCCTTCTAGATTATTTTCAAAGCTAAATTAATTTGTAATTTTCATGCATATCAGATCTACAATAAAATACTTTTTGTTCAGTTTCAAGCTTTTCTTTGTCACTTCCATGAGTATCTTTGAAGGATTCTCACAGTACTTCAAGATTCTTATTTCTAAAATAGCAGTTTTTAAATCCGTTATTGAATTTAAACACTAATTTCTCGAGATTGCATTTGGTTGTAAATTATTTCAACATGGGGCCTAATCGGATGAAAAAGCTCCAACCAAAACATGAAATTATCATCATTTAGGTATTGTAAAAATCCTGTTGCTTCTGCAGTGGTTTCATCTGCATTTGATGTTGATTGAATTTCAGAAAGGCAGCTTTTAAAAGATTGCAAATTTTCAAGAACTCCGTTCACGGTCTGTATATTAAAGTTCCACCTTGAAGAGAGTGGACATGGAATGCTGACGATCAAATGCTTCTTGTGAAGATCTTGAGAAGAATGTTGGAATAGCCAAAATATTAAGAGAAAAATATTCTTGCATTTCGTGTAATAATTGCTGCATTTCACATTATTAAATTAAGTTGACGTTGCATAACAGTGAATAAAATCTGCAATACTATAAACTGCTTTTATTTTTGCTTGAAGTACTCTTTTTTTTTTTTTGCCTTTCGTGACATTTACACCATCAAATGTTTGAGCTATTTTTTTTTTTTTTTTTGTTCATTTCCTTGAAGGATTATGTCTAATTGTTCTAGAATACGCTTTGATATGCCATATGCAGTTTGATTTTCTGGAATAAAGAATCTCCCAAATATTTCTTCATTAAACACGTAACGTATAACAATGACCATTTGAGTGTGTTCCTAGACATCTGGTGTGTTATTAACACAACAGATGTCTGGGAACACACTCAGGCAGTCAAGTATTTCATTCTGAATGATTTTAGAAACACTTTTGAAAACCGTACTGATTTCTAAGTGATTCTTCAAATCTGGATCTAATTTTGATGCAAAATTTATGAATCCTCTAAATACCCTACGGTGGAGTAATGGATAGCGGCTCGGATTGAGGGATTGGAGAGCAGAGTTCGAATTCATTACATTCACTTACGTGCTAAAACTCTTGGGAAAAGTGTGAATCCTCTACGCGTAACCGGGTTCTATAGCTTTGGCTGGAACTGGTTTACCGCAGAAAGAAATGGCAACCTACTCCGGGAAAAATTTGCCTTGTCAAAAGATACATGATCGCCTAAGTGTGTATCACGCATGGCATATTAACCCCTGAATTTACGGAATCATCTTTTTTTTCCTCATGTCCACATAAACGGGTTTCAAAGTTTCCACAAAATAAAATACAGTTTATTATTTGGGATAAAATTCCACGCATCATATCAACCTTCATGTTTGTATAGCACAGTAAGTTTCTCCTTGATATTCAATGTTTCCTAAAAATTAAACCACATTTTCAATGTTTCTTTGGCTTATCATGTTTTTTTTTTCAGTTTTTTTCTTTCATTTTGTTTATATTTGTAAAACCTTCTTTTGTCCACATTACATCACATCCAAACAACAAACCCGAGAAGCAAAACAATGCACTTTTCACTTTACAGCCACAGGGCCTATTTTTCCATTGGTACCATTCAGAATTAAAGCGACAAATATGCCTCTTCTTCTTGTTGCTTATTCTTGGATGAAATATTTGAATATCAGGTGTTGAACGACATCTTTTTTTTTAACTCTAATTTTTTACACGGAGAGACAATTGTGAAAACTTAACCTGTTGAAGTTCACTTACTTTCACAGACCTTTTTTTTGGGGGGGGTTAAGGAGCTCTGGGTTAAATTATTAAAAGATTTTATACAATAAAACAATCGAAAAAAAAAATGAAATAAATAAAATAGATGGAAGCATGAGAATCATTCTACCTATCTCCTGAAAAGTCAAACCCATCGCAGCATAAGTCTATTCGGGGCTAGAATAGGGTAGGACAGCTTGCAAACGCCTGGCTATGTCCTTGGCCAAAAATGTTTAACATAGCTAAAGCGCGAAAATTACTAATCCCATCAACATCGCAACGACCTCGACCGAAATTTGAACACGGCATGATTCAACTTTTCGCATCTTTAACCGCTACACTAAACGAAGTATAACAATTTTTTAAAATTTGTTAAACCATTTTCAGTGAGACTATATAGATTTTACAAATTCAGTTTCATTTTAATCTCCTAAATTTGATTTGCTAATTTTTCAGTATTGATAAAAATAATAAAAAAAATATGTCAAAAGGAAAACGACAGAAAAAAAAACTTAAATCGAACGTTAAGTATTAGGTTGGTGCAAAAATAATGACTTAATAATGTCGTTTTTTGACGTTAAAAATACGTAAAAAAACGACATTATTACGTCATTATTTTTGCAGCAACCTAATATATTTAGTTTAGCTATGTATGTGTGTGCTATCTATCTATCTATCTATCTATCTATCTATCTCATTCTGTTCATTATCTATCTATCTATCTATCTATCTATCTATCTATCTATCTCATTCTGTTCATTATCTATCTATCTATCTATCTATCTATCTATCTCATTCTGTTCATTATCTATCTATCTATCTATCTATCTATCTATCTCATTCTGTTCATTATCTATCTATCTATCTATCTATCTATCTATCTATCTATCTCATTCTGTTCATTATCTATCTATCTATCTATCTATCTATCTATCTATCTATCTATCTATCTCATTCTGTTCATTATCTATCTATCTATCTATCTATCTATCTATCTATCTATCTCATTCTGTTCATTATCTATCTATCTATCTATCTATCTATCTATCTATCTCATTCTGTTCATTATCTATCTATCTATCTATCTATCTATCTATCTATCTATCTATCTATCTATCTCATTCTGTTCATTATCTATCTATCTATCTCATTCTGTTCATTATCTATCTATCTATCTATCTATCTATCTATCTCATTCTGTTCATTATCTATCTATCTATCTATCTCATTCTGTTCATTATCTATCTATCTATCTATCTATCTCATTCTGTTCATTATCTATCTATCTATCTCATTCTGTTCATTATCTATCTATCTATCTATCTATCTATCTATCTATCTATCTATCTATCTATCTATCTATCTATCTATCTATCTCATTCTGTTCATTATCTATCTATCTATCTATCTCATTCTGTTCATTATCTATCTATCTATCTATCTATCTATCTATCTCATTCTGTTCATTATCTATCTATCTATCTATCTCATTCTGTTCATTATCTATCTATCTATCTATCTATCTATCTATCTATCTATCTATCTATCTATCTATCTATCTATCTCATTCTGTTCATTATCTATCTATCTATCTATCTATCTATCTATCTATCTATCTATCTATCTCATTCTGTTCATTATCTATCTATCTATCTATCTATCTATCTATCTATCTATCTATCTATCTATCTATCTATCTCATTCTGTTCATTATCTATCTATCTATCTATCTATCTCATTCTGTTCATTATCTATCTATCTATCTATCTATCTATCTCATTCTGTTCATTATCTATCTATCTATCTATCTATCTATCTATCTATCTCATTCTGTTCATTATCTATCTATCTATCTATCTATCTATCTATCTATCTATCTCATTCTGTTCATTATCTATCTATCTATCTCATTCTGTTCATTATCTATCTATCTATCTATCTATCTATCTATCTATCTATCTCATTCTGTTCATTATCTATCTATCTATCTATCTATCTATCTATCTATCTCATTCTGTTCATTATCTATCTATCTATCTATCTATCTATCTATCTATCTATCTATCTATCTATCTCATTCTGTTCATTATCTATCTATCTATCTATCTATCTATCTATCTATCTATCTATCTATCTATCTCATTCTGTTCATTATCTATCTATCTATCTATCTATCTATCTCATTCTGTTCATTATCTATCTATCTATCTATCTATCTATCTATCTATCTATCTATCTATCTATCTATCTCATTCTGTTCATTATCTATCTATCTATCTATCTATCTATCTATCTATCTATCTATCTATCTCATTCTGTTCATTATCTATCTATCTATCTATCTATCTATCTATCTCATTCTGTTCATTATCTATCTATCTATCTATCTATCTATCTCATTCTGTTCATTATCTATCTATCTATCTATCTATCTTATTCTGTTCATATCTATCTATCTATCTATCTATCTATCTATCTATCTATCTATCTATCTATCTATCTCATTCTGTTCATTATCTATCTATCTATCTATCTATCTATCTATCTCATTCTGTTCATTATCTATCGATCTATCGATCTATCTATCTATCTATCGATCTATCTATCTATCTATCTATCTTGCTGAGGATAAAATGGACCAAACATGTGAGCAATGACGAAATTTTAGAGAAAATGGAAACAAGAAGGAAACTTATACTTAACATCAGGAAGAGACAATTGAAGTTTCTGGGGCATATAAATGAGGAAGGACGGCTTGGTAAATTTGGTACTCACAGGATAGATTAAAGGCAAGAGGGACAGGGGAAAACAATGCATAACCTACTTAATGAGTTTGAGCAAATTGATAGCGGAATAGAGTTTAGGAGAAATAACAAAAAGACAAAAATTATTAAGAGCTATAAGGGAAAGGAAGTTGTGGAGAGCAGTGATCGCTTACGTCCTGAGGAAACACGACGCATAAAGAAGAAAGTCTATATTTTTTATATCTATCTACCTGAGCATATTCGCATGTTTAGTACCATATACCTTAAAGATGTAAGCGAAAATGGATCTCCGGTGATCCTGATCTACGAATTACCATAACTGCTTGGGAAAGGCCGAGGAGTAGTTTTCCATTGCCTTCTCCGTGGTTTTGAATTCAGAATTTTCTTACTAGACTGGTTACCATCCAAAGCTAAAGAGCGTAATCAGTCCTATTTAACTCACAACTGGAGGGAGAAGAGATAGATTCATGTCTTTCTCGAAGAGAATTTGTGTGAAAGTGAATGCTGCAGATGGGATTTGAACTCGGTTCAACAATTTTACTATTCGCGCTGATAATCGATACCCTCCCCGCACATCCCTGAGTTTATTCATATCCTTTTGATCGATTGTTTTTTGTTTTATTAAAAACGATAGACAGGTGCGCTGAAAACATACACAGAAAACATGTTTTTAATAAAACGTGTCTCATTGAAAATCTACTGCCTAAGTAGACATTGTTTCATCAAATCTATTTATAGCTTCCTATCTAAATTATATTTTTGTTCACTGTAAATTATATTTGTTCACTGTCTAAATTATATTTGTTCAGTTTTTCACTTTATTATTTAGTCTTCTTTTAACACGGAATAAGCACTTTTTCCCTCGTAGAAATCTAAGCTTATCAACCATTATTGGTCAGAGTCTATCAAGAATCTCCAACAAGACGACTGTTTGCTTTTGTTGTACTAATTGTAAATCAGCAGCTATTGGCAGTAGCAACCAAATTGGTAATATACTTTTAGTAGTAGTAATATTGTAGCGGTACTTAGCGGTAGTAGTAATAGTAGTAGCAATAATAGTAGTAGTAATAGTAGTAGTAAAAATTGCAGCACAAATTTGTCAAGGTACGTTCTTATTGTTTACTGTTGCAGCATAAATGTGCAAAGGGGGGGGACACTTGTCACTCACTCCTCTATTTTGGACACTTCACTTTAACGCTACTGCTTCTTTGGAATTGTTGTCGCTTGTAAGCAGACATCTTGAGCAGGGCATACGGCTTCTCCCTCTTTTTCGACAACATCCTAACAGTCTGGTTTCCCCACCTCCTCCGCTTTGTTTTTTTTTTTCTTCTTCTCTTCATCATTACAGCGGGAGGACTAATCGTCCATTGTTATGCATTTGAATGGATTTAAATGAAAATAATAAAAGCATAGAAAAACGCATTTATTTCATAACACTTGCTATCCTATTTGTTACTTCTCAAATGTTATTGTATTATTGTCTCAGTGCGCGGTTAATTTGAAAGTAATGTGTGGTAGAGAATGACGCCATTGTAGTTTTCATTATAGCCTTTGTATAATAAAGTGTTTTTCATGACACAACGACATTCTTTTAAGATTCAGAGTTCACACACACACACGCACACACACACACACACACACACGCGCTTATTTTTAATCCGACATCTTTATTATTTCAAACGTTATGTTTTTAGTCGATACCCGTATCTGAAATAGACGTGCTATTTTTATTTTGGGTTTTAAACAGCGTGTATTACGCCTGCCGGCCTGTGCATTTGAGAAATTTTAACCCTGCGTTTGCCACATGGGGTCAGGTCTGGTGCAAGCGTTTTCTGCCCCACCCCAATACGGGCCCACCCACTCTACTACATCTTAATTTTCATAAGGTAGTATTCATATAAAATACAAATTTTATTGTAACCTAATTATGTCAACCACATTTTTCCTCGTGCAGATCTTTGAAAGGGAGCAGGTTCGAATCCGGCCAGAGGGCGCATTTCTCGAATACTCTGGTCGATAACGAAAATAAAATACTGCAAAAAAAAAAAAAAAAAAAAATCGGAGCGTCTACTCAAATATGTATATCCACTAAAAATAACTTTTAACGTCATATATATATATATATATATATATATATATATATATATATATATATATATATATATATATATACATATATATATATATATATATATATATATATATATATATATGATCCAAAATTATAATATATGCATGTTATAATATCACTACAAAAATAGCCATTTTGCTTCAACACTTCAAAACCAATCAAACCCCAAACCCTCTCAATGTTTCCCCTATTGAGATGAGACACTACGGAAGGAACCTTAGAATATAGAGTACGAGGCAAAAATATGGACTCGAGTGAGTAACAGAATTCGTTTATTAATACAGGGTAATTAATACATATGTACATTATACAAGTTAAAAATGATTTAGTAATGATAACGACCGTAAACATAATGCCTTAAAGAATAAACGTTATCTAGAGAGGAAGCGTGACAAGGGTAAATTGCAACTCTTCCAGGGGCCTAGTCATAGTCCTGACCTTATCTCAATTGAAAACCTTTGGACGATAATGGACAAGCGTGCTCGTAATAGGAAAGTTAACATGATGAGCCTTTTCGCGAATTAAAGGAATACTGGAAAAATCTGGCGAAGGACGTTGACTTACTAAAGAATTTAGTCTACAGCTTGTCACGAAGAATTTAGTCCGTTATTAAAGCAAAATGTTACCTAACAAAATATTGAATCATTTTTTACTTGTATAATGTACATATGTACACCTGTATTAATAGTCTGTATTAATAGATGGATTCTATTACTCACTTGTCTTGGTAAAAATACAAAAATCGACTTCCTATGGGTGCGTCCACTTTTTTTGCCACGTATTGTAACTCCTTCGACAATAAAGCACGTTAATTATGTAACATCCCCTTCTGTGAAATTCGCACATTGTCTATATTTTCTCCTCCGTTGCACTTACTAATACTTGCTTTTCAGTGGTAATATTTAATCTCTGGGAAAACCCCATAGACTATATCTCTGGGGAAACTATATTCCTTATTTCCATCTGTTCTAACCTTCACGGCTAAGACCCGCCATGCCACGCCCATTATAGCGAGAACCACCCTCATTACATTCGCATTTCATTGGTGAGATGTAAGTTCCACCCGAGCGGCTTCTTCCCACGAACCGTTGCTTTGTAGAACCGACTCCCAAGAGGATGCTTCCCCAATCAATTCAATAGTAACCTGTTCAAGTCTAAGGTTAACCGTTAGCTTCACCAGATATCCGCGTAATCTGTGCCTCTTACAATGTAACCCTCTAACTCGAGTGGCTCTTGGGCATTGTACAGTGTGAACATCATTGTAAAAAAGCTTTTTTTATCCTTTTTTTTGTGTCTTTAGATGTCTGTGAAAGAAATGTTGCCATCAAAATTGTGAAGAATTTTTAAATAAGAAGTTAATATAGCTTTCTACTGTATCACATTAAACAGAGTTAGTAGTCCACAGTCCGCGTGATTCTTGACGTTCATGTACGTATCAATGTCCATATATGACGTCATGTTGACGAAATATCTCTTCAACTGCTTCAATAAAAATCATTGCTTTCATCATCATCCCTGAAATGTCATATCTGACTGTCCACTTCACTGCTTGAATATGGAAACCTAGGACTAAGAAACTGCATGTAAAATATCACCTCAGCCGTTCCAGAATAAAGAAATATCTCGTGAGATGTCTTGTCAGGTTCTATCGAGAGCTTAATTTCGTATCTCAGAAGTCGACAGGAGTTGAGATCCTCATTTATCTTGTATAAAAAGTATATTGCAATATATCGAGAAAAAAAAATCATTGGTAGATCAGTACATTATTGAGCCCGCAGACTACAGATAAGAAAAAACATTTATTTCACACAAAAAATATTTATTTTTCAACATAATCCCTTTCTTTGTTAATAAATTTAAGTCTGCGATAAAAATTAATCACATAGGTCGAACATTATGCGAGGAACATTTACGAACACAATTCAATTATTAACTACGTTTCGAACATTATGGCCTGCAGACTTCTTCAGGTGCCTGGCGATAATATTCTCGAGATTCCCGATATATGTGTTGGTTAAATATTTCCGTTTACCTGATTGGTCATGAATTTTCTCCCTGACTCTGGAATTGGAAGCGATATAGTTTGGTTCAGTGGAACGAGCAGAATTGGTATTATAAGAACAAATTAAATAAAAAATAAAATAATGTAATTTATCTTCTCTGGTATTAAATGTAGAATGTTTACAGTCTGTTCCTGTTGATTGAATAAAGGATTTAGCGTAGCTCGAAATTCTGAGAACGTTATACAAGCGGCATCTGAAGAAGGCTTGATGGGACAACGACTGAAACGTGTGTGATTATAATAAACAAGATGAGGACAAAGGTTTGAAATAAATCAAAATATAATAATTACACTATCGCTTCATTTAGGCACGTCAATAAATCCGTAGCCTAACGCTGAAAAAAGTACTTATTTTACACAGTAAATACTTCTTTCAACATAATCTATTTTGCTGGCAAAAACCATCAAGTATTAAAATTATACATCATATTAAAAACATACATTGTATATTAAGGATATATTAAAACTATACATCACATATTATTTGCATAGTAAAATCATACATCATTTATTAATCACGTATTAAAACATATATCACATATTAAAACCATACATCACATACTAATTGCATATTAAAACCACACATCACATATCAATTACATATTAATACCATACATCAGATATTAACCATGTATTAAAACGACACATCACATATTAATTGCATATCAAAACCACATCACATATTAAAACGACACATCACATATTAATCCTATGTTAAAACCAGGTATCACATATTAATCAGGTATTAAAAACACACATTACATATTAGTTTCATATAAAACCATATATTAATCACGTAATAAAAACACATCACATATTAATTGCATATTAAACCATACATCATAGTAATGACATATTAAATTCTGTATGAGATATTGCTCAAATATTAAGACTATACATTACATATTGATCAAGTATTAACATCACAATCAAAACCACACAGAAAATGAATCACATGGACTGAATATCAAATTGTTTTAATAAATAATTGATTGCTTCGACCATACAAAGATGAGAAACCAAGGAATTGTTGTCTTTCAAAGCACTTGGAACTGCCAGTTATTTTTCTTTAACATTTTTCCTTCGAGAGAATTTTTATTGCTTTTAATTTTAGTTAAATTATCTATTTTCACCATTGAGATTTTATATGCTATCAATTTCTTCTCTATGATCGTACAACAGATACACAGATCAAACATTATACAGTGGAACTTTCAGAATAAAATTCTGCTAATAACTACATGTCAGGCTACGGACTTATTGATATTTCTTCGTATAAGAATTGGCGGGCGGGAAAGCAGAACGAAAATAAACTTTACTTAATGTTCGTAGAGTTCCTGAAGAAATGGCTAGCACGAAAAATAAAATACTGGCAACCATAGAAGGTCACATTTCTCTCTTTACTGGGCTACATTTTTAGTTTTTATTAGTTTCCTCGCGCCATTAAAAGAAATGTCACTCTGAATTTGCGATTGGTGATAAGGATTTGTACATCAGCAGAGCTACGATTTAATGTCCAATATATTAGATACATTGTGAATCTGTGATTGGGTAGACACGTCGAGATAACCAGCGTGTTTGCTTTGAACAAAATTGCGACCTTTTCCGCCAGTGATTTATTTATATTTGATGAATTTCTTTAACCAACATTCAACACGAAGACGTTTTGTATATGTGTATAAAAAAAAAACACAAAAAAAAAAATAAATAAATAAAAAAAAATAAAAAAATAAAAAATAAAAATAAAAAAATAAAATAAAAAAATAAAAAAATAAATAAAATAAAATAAAATAAAAACACCCAAACAAGGAAATCTACGCCCTTTCTTATGTGTTGCCAAGATTGCCTGCATTTTGCAAAGATTTCTTGTGACTCTATACATTAACAGGCATCCACGCAGGGCTAGATTTAGATTAAGAGAGGCCCTAGGAGATTCCACACGTGAGGCACCAGCATCCGTCATCGCCCCCCCCATTCTCACGAGTAGAGGAAAATGGAAGAGTGTTAAATTAAACACTTTGATTAAAACCGAGGATGATGATGGGTGATTAAAGTTACTGAAGGCTTCTTTAGAGCCTATAATGCGTTATAACAGCATGTGTAAGAAAGGTCTATGACTGTGTCAAAAATATACACCTTAGCTGGAGTCCCCCTAGATTTCGAGGCCCTAGGCTTCAGCCTGCTAAGCCTATAGGTAAATCCAGCACCGCTTCCGCATGGAAATTTTAGCCACAAAAACGACTTTATGATTATGTGATGAAACACCATCTTTGTCATTGCTATATATATATATATATATATATATATATATATATATATATATATATATATATATATATATACACACAAATAATAAGAGGAATAAAAGCTAAAGCTTCAAATAAGCTAAAAGCTTCAAATATAAAATAAACCGAGGCCTCAATGCTAAGGTCGACAGAACCTAAATAAAATATATTATAATAATATTATTAATACAATAATATCAAAATCCGTTACTCAGAGTTTCATGCAACAATCATCAGGCGGATATAATAAGATTAAGATTAAGATTAAGATTTGAAGAATAAATAGATTTAAAATAAGCTTATATCCGCCTGACGATCGTTATAAAATGAAACTTTGAGTAGTAGATTTTAATATTATTGTATTATATATATATATATATATATATATATATAAATCGAATTCTCTGTCACTGTGTGTATATCTGTAAAAAGTTTTCGTGTGACACGTTTCGTCCTTTAGGACTTCATCAGTAAGTTTGTTTACTTTAATGCGACAAAACATGCATACGAACGACAGATAATGGGAATTTTAAATTAAAAAAAATAAATATCTATTTTATGTATGTGTCTTGGGTATAAAATCTATGGCTTATTTTATTTGGATTCTTTTTATCTATTTATTTTATTTTATTTTTTTTTTGTTGTTTCCATCACTTTTGTTATTAAATATCCTACATTGTGATAATAGAAGATTTGCCAGGAATCGTGAAACTTACGGAACCTTGACGCAAATTTACTGTGGTGGATTTCTCTATTAAAACACTTTCTGTATATTTTCTTCTTAAGGAATTGTCTTCTCTTTTAATTAGAGTGGCATCTTTTATATCAAAATTTTGGTCAGTCTCCTTACGGTGAGCAACTAATGCGTTTAAAGAAAATTTGCGCCCAGGTCTTATAAAAAAAAGAAGTTGGCACGATCAGCTATTTGAACAATGCCAAACCCTCGGCCACGGTGACTTGCGACTTCGCGCCAGCACAATCATTGATGGTTTCCAAACAATTCCGTCATTTTCATGACTTTGGGTCAACACGTGGTATTGTTTTCAGGCACTGTCGAAATGCGCCGTACGCTAGTACCGCCACAGAAACACAATATATATATATATATATATATATATATATATATATATATATATATATATATATAATATTATATTTTTATTATAAGAGATTATAATAAAACATTTTGAAATCACTACACAAAAGCGTTCATGTTTCAATACTACGATTGTATTCCTTCAGGTGATGGTTAAGTAGCTGTTGATTAAATGATTTTTAAGCAAATTTGGTTTTTAAGGACATTTAAAAACCCTCTGATCTTATTTTTCTATTTAGATCTGATATTTAATTGGCTAATCAAGACACACCCACAAGTCTATTTTTTTTATTTTGACCTTATGTCCCCAATCCTTTATCTTTCAAAAACACTTTGTTTTTAGATTTACTTAAAAATCATTTAATCGTTAATTAATTACCATTGCCTGAAGTAATACAATTATAATATTGAAACATGAAAGATTTTGTGTAGCGATTTCAAAAATGTTTTTATTATAATCTCTTATAATAAAAAAATAATAATATATTGCTCTACTTTGTATTGAGCACTTTTTAAAAAGTAAATGTGGAATTTTTACTCCATCTGTTCTTTCTCTCATTTGTATATATATATATATATATATATATATATATATATGGGATAACGGTATATAAATTTTTATGTATCAAGAAAAGTTTTGGAGGAAAGATAAATGACAAAGTTGAAAAGGTTTTCGTGCGACGCGATGAAGACGCGATGAAGACGCGATGAAGCAACGAAATGCGTCACACGAGAACTTTTCCACTTTGTCATATATATATATATATATATATATATATATATATATATATATATATATAAATTCCTGGCGAGGCATGAGAAACGTGTATATATATATATATATACGTTTCTCATGCCTAGCCAGGAATTTGACATACTTCTGGAAATCACTTTATCAGAATTTAATTTTCCCTCTTTTTTTCTTTCTCTGAAAAAGCCCTTTTCTTATATTTTGGGCATCTTAATTATCAACATAACTCACTCACTCTCATTCTCTCTTTCTCTCTCATTCTCTTTCTCTCTCTCTCTCTCTCTCTCTATTTCTTTTACTCTTTCTCTCTGTCTTTCTCTGTCTGTCTGTCTGTCTGTCTGTCTCTCTCTCTCTCTCTATATATATATATATATACATATATATATATATATATATATATGATAAAATATAGTTTTAGGGTATGTTATATTTAAAGCGTAAAAGTGCTCAATGTCAGGGATAGAGCCTGTGCAAATATAAAAAGTGTGTCCACGGCAATTATCGCGTTCAATCATGAAACTACGAAGAGCGTGTTGATAATACGAGGTTCTATTTTGCCTTTTAAGCACACTTTTCCTCATTCAGATCTTCGAAAGACGCAAGGGGGTTACTGGGAGGGAAAGGGAATGGAAAGATTTTAGAAAGAATCAGAAATTCCCGCTGCAGGATGCATTTTTATCGAGTGTTTAGGCCGGTAGACGAAATAAAATACTGTTTAAAAAATAAAGAAAGCGTCTACTTCCATATGGGTATTCACGAAAAATAACGTTTAATATTAGAAAAACTAAATATAAAATTCATCAAGTCTTCTTTGTCTGTTATATTCAACGAAACATTTTTAAAAGAAAGGTTGTTGCTCAAATATAGATTATATATATATATATATATATATATATATATATATATATATATATATATATATATTATTATTATTATTATATTTTTATTATGATAGATAACATTTTTCATCGCTACACGAAAGCTTTCATGTTTCAATACTATGATTGTAGTTAACTTGTGATGAAAATGATTTACTAGGGAAATTTAAAAACAAATCGTTATCACTTTTGGGAAGTTAAAGGGGTGGGGCTTAAGATCAGAATTAAAAATAGACTTGTGGGTATGTCTAGATTATGCAATTAAAAGTCAGATTTACGCTAAAATAGAAAAATAAGATCAGAGGTTAGGTTATTTTTTTCATGTCAAATTAAACTGACGCTTGGACATGCTATCCAACAATCGTAGGAAACATGTCAGCGACAAATTTATTACTGATGTAGCCAAGTATGATGTTCCGATTTGTTGAAGTAGACATAAAGAAAATGCTATGAACTCTGGAATTTTTCTCCATCTGTTCTTCCTCTTATTTGTATATATATATATATATATATATATATATATATATATATATATATATATAAAGGTTGTGCTTCAAAAGAAAAACAGTTGACCAATGCATTTATGTAAGAGAACGCTTTTAATACCAGCTGTCTTTGTAATTATAGTGCTTAATATTAACAGCAACAAATAAATTTAAATGTTCCACTCATCTGTCCCAATTCTGAGTGTCAGGGCTTTAGAGTATGAATATTACTGTCTTTAATGCATAATTAAATACTTTATAGTAACATTCAAATTTATTATCAAACCAGATGACGATTGGATATATAAAATGAGAACGAATCGAATATAAATTCGTAACATTAATTTAAAAGAGAGCTCAATACAATAGTAGACCAATATTCTTTATTTTAGGATAGTACATCAAAACATGTTTTGATGTAATATCCTAAAATAATATATATGTGTGTGTGTGTGTGTGTGTGTATATAATTCCTCTTAGAAGTAATAAATAAATGCTTTATCATAGACGAGAATTGCCGATACATCCCAAGCAATGTGATAATGCCACTAAGACGCAAGGGGATTACTGGGAGTGAAAGAGAATGCGAAGATTTTAGAAAGACCCAGAAATCCAATTCTAAAATGGAAACTAGGGATGAATCCCTTACTCATATTCAAAAGACCGGGGAGGAGTTTGATTCGGGCTATAGGCGAAAATAAACAAATAAATAGTAAAAAACGTATCAGGGTTTAGGCGGAAACGTCAGTAGTATAGAGTTGAAGTACATCTTTGGAGGGACCGGAAACCCAATCCTAAACAGGAAACAGGGGATTAACGTCCACTCCCGTGCATTTTGTATTATTACAATTTCTAAATGTCTTACTACATCGAAATTAAAACTATTTATGACATTTCTAAGGTACAAATCAAAAGCACATTGAGAAGTATCT
Source organism: Acanthosepion lycidas (assembly GCA_963932145.1). Classification (NCBI taxonomy): domain Eukaryota; kingdom Metazoa; phylum Mollusca; class Cephalopoda; order Sepiida; family Sepiidae; genus Acanthosepion; species Acanthosepion lycidas. Next base: position 2,810,372 of record OZ010593.1, on the reverse strand, counting down.
TGAACATCTTCCCAGTTCTCTTTCCGACACCCTCAGGTAAACCACGATCGTCGTTTTCTCGTTAAAACATAAAGCTACCACCCAATGAAAGTTAATTGTTAACATTACTTAACCACGTGGATGTGGCTAATGACGAATTTCTGACGAGAAATCTCGAGAGAAATTTCCGTGGTGAAATCCCGCCAGGATTTTCTGAGAAGAAATCTTGCGAGAAAATTTCTATTGGCCAATCTCGCGAGAAATTTCTGACGAGAAATATTGAGAGAAATTTCTGACGAGTAATCTCGCGAGAAATTTCTGACGACCAATCTCACGAGAAATTTCTGACGACCAATCTCACGAGAAGTTTCTGACGAGTAATCTCGCGAGAAGTTTCTAAAACTCAGACACTGACATGTCTTATAATCCCTTATACTGTATTCCAAATAGTGAAATTTTATTTTCCCATCTTCGTAACAAATTTACGTATTTTCCCAGTGGTGATTTTTCTATCTACCGCTTGTAAATGAGATTTAAACATCCCATAATAAACAGCATCCTGTCATGTTAACAAGGCAGAACCTATGAAGGAGCACCATACACATATTTCAGAGGTATTTCGTAACACTTTTACCAGTTATCGTTTTTCTTATTCTGGCAGAGAATCACACAGGGATTCCATACAATTCGTAAATAAACACAATGAAAGCAATGATTGTTCTGGAGCGGCTGGGGGATATATGATATCTCGTGTCCCGCTCAAGGAGTTGAAAAATGTCTCTTTTGTTTGACAAGATATTGTCGTTGTTTTTTTAAGCATCGCCTGTTTAATATTTTTTACGCGCAAATGCTTATTGTTGGGTCCGTTTCGAATGCAGTATGATATATTAAGTATGTGAAAAAGTTCCCAGCACCCTTTTTGGCAAACTAGAGACTGAACACGCGGTTCATTTTTTTTTCTTTCATGGGAATCTTTTGCATAAACCTTATATAATGATGCATCGCAAAAACTGGGATATTTCCCGGAAACGTCTGACTTTCCTAATTGACTCTTATCATCAACTTTTATAAATACTGCCGGCCGCTACCGTCGACCGCTCATCCACTTTAAAAATAGTTTTTATTTTATTTTATTTAGTGTCCAGTTGAGAGTGGTTTAAAATGTCAGCATTTAGCATTTCCCGTTAGATCCGTCTTGGAAGAGTGCTTCAAAGAATCAGGCGATTTCCCTTCTAGTCCACCGACAACTCGTCCGTTAAACGTGAATGGCCAAGTCTGCAAAGAAAAAAAATGAAAAATCAGTTAACTCTCAGAGAATATTAGGACATAGCGAATAAAAGTCAATCCGAAAAATATGCTCGAAAGTCATTAACTAGAAGATAAAACATTATTTCAGTGAACACTTCAGCGCTAAAAAGAAAGAAAGACACAGAGATATCATGTATTTGAATGAAAAAACAAGCCTACAGGCCTGTTCGGAACGTTTCTTGCCATTTCGAGTATATCAAGAAGCGGTTGCGTAGTCTTGATGTAACTTGGAAACAAATTATAAAGTACAGACACTCTCCCATAACGTTACTCAATCGATAGCCAAACTCCGTTGACTAAAATTGTGTATTATGTAAATCTGGCAGTAAATCACACACGGATTCAATACAATTCGTAGATAAACACAATGAAAGGAATGATTGTCCTGGAGCCGCCGAGGAGATATATGATATCTCGTGTCCTGCTCAAGGAGTTGAAAAATGTCTCTTTTGTTTGACAAGATATTGTCGTTGTTTATTTAAGCATCGCCTGTTTAATATTTTTTACGCTCAAATGCTTATTGTTGGGTCCGTCTGGCAGTGAATCACACAGGGATTTAATACAATTCGTAAATAAACACAATGAAAGCAATCAATTATTAGGTTGGTGCAAAAATAATGTCGTTTTTTGACGTATTTTTTAACGTCAAAAAACAACATTATTTTTGCACCAACCTAATAATTCTTGGAAAATATTTGGACATAGCGAATAAAAGTCAATCCGATAAATATGATCGAAAGTCATTAACTAGATACCTGGTCTGTTAATATGAATATGGGAATATTCATACTAACATACCTGGCCTGTTAGCATTAATATTCCCATATTCATACTAACAGACCAGGTAGATTCTTCACATTCCGAGATGTTTATTTAATTATTTATTTTTGTAAAACATTCAGAACAACCCCCACTCCCCAAGTCTGTGAACGGCTCTACATTGCAATTGTGACCCTCTATGTCTGTTAGTTTCTTTCAATGTTAAAATATCAACGAGGATGCAGAAAAGACAGAAAAACACTGTGAAAACAGTGTCGGGGTTCCAAAAGGAAGTAGTTTGATGAGAACTAATGTGTCATTGGCATAGGTAGACTATTTTCTTTATTATTAAATGGTTGGAAAGGTTCCAGACTAACCCTTTAAACTTCTTGAATCGCTTATAGGTAGTACTAATAATACAAGATCTTAAAAATGACCTTCACTCTGTCGCTAATTGGAGCAAGAAATAACTTGTTAATTTTAATGACTCCAAAACGAAACTTTCAATCGCCTTTGAGAACCTTTTTTGCCTTCCATCAATATGACTGATGCTAACCTCCAGGTGAACGACATTGCGCCTTCTCGGACTAACATTTTCCACTAACATAAAGTGGAAGGATTATATCGAATCAATTGCTAGATCTGATGCTAGGAAAGTTGGCTCACCATGTTCTAGAGTAACGAGTAAAACTCATTGAGTTTTTCTATTCTAGTGAAAGATGAATTATTCAAACTCAGAGAAAATACCGAAAACATTTTAATGTCAGAGTATCTCCTAGCGATAACATGATTCGGAGCCTAATCGCCTGGTTTGAAAGAATTTGGGTCCTGTCACTGGATCTAACCAACGCCTTTATCCACTGTGCCATATGTGTGAGTTCAATACCCGGTTAAGGCAGTGGAGAACTTTCGGAGGGAAATTAACAGGAGATAACTGATAACTGACATCCATCAAACATGGCACGTGGGACTAGAACAGTCTATCCCAGTGAGTAAAATAAAGGGTTCAGTTCGACATTCCAACCACCTGAAGAAGGCCGGAACGTACAACGGCCGAAACGTTGTAATAAATATGGCGACAAAGATGAGGTTAGTAGTCCGAATAATGTAAATAATGTACATAACACCTCATCTCAGAAATATAGAGAGAAGTTTGTTCTAAATACATTAGTTTGATGGCATCTTATTACGGTTAAATCAAGTTGAAACTTCGGTTCTCGTACGATCACCAAAGTTAAGCAACGTCGAGCCTAGATGGGTGACCACTTGGGAATACCATGTGCTGTAACCTTGAATGTGCGGATGGGGAAATGGATAACGGTTTGAAATTGGAAACAGAAGAGACGAGTTCCAATTCCAATCGGGTTCGTTATATTCACTTACGCGCGAACACCATTGGGAAAAATATGAATCCACCTCTTTTCCCTCCAGCTATGGGTTAATTAGTAAGATTGGTATCAGTAAATCATTATTATCTCCAAAAACGTTTTTAAATCTAAAAATGTTTTCTGGCTTTAATTAACCTGCAAAAGGTTGGTAAGCCGTAAAAAAATAAATCGATAAAAGATTATTAGTCTGAAAAGAAATTGTTTGAACTCTTAAATTTCTGAAAGATAACACTGAGAATTAGTGAGGTTCAGTTGATTGCCTATAATATAATGGATTGCCAAAAGTGAAATACCTACAAATTGGTGACATTTAGATGGACTGATTCATTCATTTTCTACGGCTTATCAACTCTTTGCAGGTTATTTAAAGCCAGAAAATATTTTAAGATTGTAAGAATTTTTTAGGGGGGATAATAAGAGTTTGGCGATACAAGTCTTACTAATTAACCCATAGCTGGGGGATAAGAGGTGATTGATTGATTCGTTTTTTACGACTTATCAACCTTTTGCAAGTTATTTAAATCCAGAAAGTATTTTGAGATTGTAAGGATTCTTTTTTTCTAGATAATAATTGTTTTAGTGATACAATTCTTTTCTGCGTAAGAGAATATAACGAACATAACGGGAATTGGAACTCGGCTCTCCGATAAACAATTCGAATTTTATACATTACACCTGCCGCACATCCAAACTTATCGCACTTGGTATTCCCAAGCAGTCACCCATCTTACCAGATTCGACGTTGCTTAACTTCGGAGATCGTATGGGAACGGATGTTTCAACGTGATGTGGTCGTAAGCTGGTGACATTTAGAGAATTTTAGGTACTACCGGAAAAAAAAAAGAAACAAAATAAAAAATAAAACCAGTTCTAATTTTAAGCTAAGCAGAAAAGCGGCTTTTCTTTTGCGGTCACCTTTGTCTGTGTAAAATCTGAGATACGTCTTCTTCTGTATAAATGGCTAAATTAAGTCGGTGAAGCTTCCCTTTGGTCGATGAATTTCATCAAAAGCTCAAGTGAGCAGCGTTCGTAATGTGATGAAAAATGAAATAATCAGGCATTGAAAGAAAATTTCTATTGTTATCTGTTTGTTTACGCGATAGAGAGAGCCTGCGTTCACATACGACTTAATGGGGATAAATGAATCTATCTGTAGGTCAATCGAGAAAAGAAAGAGCGGGTATACAATTATCTACGTGTGGGGTAGACTGGCTCTTTCCAATCGTAGGTATAAGTCACTCACGCGCGCACACACACACACATACATACACACACTTTCTGGCTTATGGCTACATCACTTTGAAAC
>OZ010593.1:2780632-2803132 GCA_963932145.1 Acanthosepion lycidas | reverse complement strand
TATGTGTGTGTGCGTGTGTGTGTGTCTTTGCGCGTGTGTGTCCATACGTTTGTGTGAAAATGACGAGGGGACAGATACGACTGTTTCTTATCTTCTGTCATTCATTGCTCACTGTCTCCTTCTTGCCCCTCAACTCTTTCATCGTCACCGTCGTCGTCATCGTCGTCACCATCACCGTCGTTGGTGGCGGGCGGTGGCGGTACGCGGTGTCGTTCCATCTCCCTTCCCAATATATCTTGTCCACTCATCACCGCACAGAGGAAAGTGTTATCGGCGGATTCTATCGCATATCTAATGTCAACGAACGAACGAACGACCTTTTGTGGGCCCCACCCACAAACCCGAACCCCTAAGGAACTATTTTACGGTCTCAGTTAATGTTACACAACCTGTCTTTCTCCTATTTCAACATTTTTTCATCACTCATTTTTTTTTTCTTACCTGTTACTTCTTTGCTCCTAAAAATCAAAAATCCTTGTTTGATTCATTTCTTAATAATAATGAGAATTACAAAACATGTGTAGGCAATAGGGATCTTCTAAGCGTAGATGAAGCACAAGGCCAGAAGTATGGAGCTCCCAGTGAGGGTCGAACTCTCTTTTCAGTCGTAATTAGCTCTAGCGAGACAAGCTTGGTAACCATTACACCACTTTGAAGCGCCCACATGTGTTGGTAAAGTAACAGATATCGACGCAGAAAAGTAGTCCGTGGGTCGAGTTCAAATTCCGGGCGAGTCTGATGCATTCACTTTCGCACTCATACGCGCGGAAAAGGCATGAACATATATTTTCTTCCATACCCACTTCATGTTTGGTTAAATAGCAAAATCAACTTTAAAAGAATGACAACTTTGAATATCAAACCATAGAATTTGGTGGCAACATGCCTAAAAGAAATGCTCCATTATCTTCCGCATAACAATTGTAGATAAGAATTATAGAATAATAATAGATATTAAAGAAAATGAATCTGTTGAGAGTCGTGATCTTCTAGGGGACATTGTATTGGAAGAATATGAACATGTTCTTTTATGTACTAAGTCCTTTCAGTATGTCGACGATCTGAATTATGGCTCTCTTCAACTTCCCCTCTTTTGTTGCTTTCACTAATGTCTGACACTTTACCCCCGCTCTTTGACCCTATCCTGCCATTCATTCACCCAAGTAGGTTACACGCTTTTCCCTGTCAGTGTTCCATTCTCTTGTCCCTCTTTCCGCCGTTAAGCGTCCGAGAAATTTCAGCTGTCTCGTTCTGATTGTAAGTATAAGCTTCATTGTTGTTTCTATATTCCTCGTTTTCTCATTTCTTACATGTTCTGTCTATGGCATTCTTAACATTCATTTGTAGAAGTGCATTTGCGTTGCTTCATAACTAACGTTCATTCAGTTTTCACTGCTGTATTGGAGATTAAATATTTTGCTAATATTTAGGGAAAATAAAATAAAATGGATAACTGAGAAATATCTATTTTCTTATTTTTTTAAAAATATTTTCATCCCAAGCAAGGCAATAAAGCCACTAAAACGTAAGGGATTACCTGATGTTATAGAATATGAGAAAAACACTATTAAGGAGAGAGAATAAATTAATAAAAATTAAGAAGATAACGACTGACATTGCCTTTACATTTTTCAAGTTCAAAGTTAGCAGGGAAGCAAGAAACCGGAAGAGAATTCCACAAGCGAGAAGTGCGATAGAAGAAACTGTTAACATAAGACTTACAGTTACATCTAACCGTTTCAATGATAAGATGATGAGACCATGCCACCAATCTAGTACTGCGTTTAAATTCATAAAGTCTAGGTACCATAGAGGAAAGAAATAATTTTTGTATCAAATACAAAAACATGGCACATGACAAAAAGAGTTGCTGGTCTTTTTCTGTTTTATAATTAAACTTAGCTCACTATAATTACTGACACAATCCTACAACAGTATTCCTTGGAGCAAAGCAACACATTCTCACTTACCATTCTTAATACAGCCAACATAATACCACAAAGTCTCTATGAAGTCCTAACTAGTTTCTATATGTATAATTTGTTTGGGAATGGGGGGAGTAGAGGAAAGTTTAACAGAACAATTGCCATGAAAGTATTTATAGAAAAGGACGAGATGCCATGTCAGGACGAATAGAATTACAGATTCGTTTATCAAGAACCTTTAAATATATAACATGATCACTAGAACATATGTGGCAGTAATTTCCAAAGTAAGGGCGAATTATAGACTTATAAATATTTAAGATAGATTTTGTCGAGAAAAATTATCTAACGATATTTTCCTATGTCTTAATATTTTGATTAGTTGCTGAAAGGCATCTTTCGCTATGAAAATTAACAGTTCTTATTTCTTCTTTTCCATTACTACCTTGTCTAGATGATCTTTCAGTTTCCTTTCTATGTCTCAACTATTGTTAGGATTATATCAGCCGATAATAAATCTGGCTACATCTTGCTGCTTTCTTCGGATCACCTCGCTGTATAAGTTGAATAAATCCGGTGAAAAACACATCCTTTGAACACATCTTTTGACTAGTTTTAATTTTTTCCTAATTCTTTTTATGTATATTAAATGGTCTTTTCACAAACACACACATATTCTTTATCAAGACTTGGGTCACCCGTCCTGGGTGAGACGATAAACTACATCCGCGTCCTGGGTAAGACAATATGCTACATCCGCGTCCTGGATAAGACGATAAACTATATGCGACAACAAGGCCTCTGATCAGGAGGTTTTGAGGAGCGTGGAACCACCTCTCATTTGCTGGTGCTCACAGGTCCACCCTGACCCGGGGAGGTAGCTCCTGTTAGGGTCCCAGCTATGAGTAAATAGTTAATACCCAAGCAGAGGTCAAAACACTATTTAAGTGTAAAAATAGGTTTTAATGCCAGCAAAACATTTTTGTAAAAAATTATTACCGGCATTGAATTTTTGAAGGAAAAATTATTACCATCAATATATTTAAAAAAATATTAGCAGCAATACATTTAAAAAAATATTAGCAGCAATACATTTAAAAAAATATTAGCAGCAATACATTTAAAAAAATATTAGCAGCAATACATTTAAAAAAATATTAGCAGCAATACATTTTTGAATAAAAATATTACCTGAAATAAAAATCTTGTCGGCATTAAATAACCCATTGAGATCTATATGCCGTAAAACAAGACAAACCAAACCAAATCAACTTAGGTCACTGCTAGTTATTACGCCTCGGGAATGGTTTCCCCTCCTCCTTCTTCAAAATGCTATGTCCCTTCAGGACATTGACGATCATGGCTCACCACAATTTCCTGTATTTTGTAGTTCTCAATAAATTTTGTCTTTTTGTTATCTCTCCTAAACCCTGTTCGACCATCCATTTACTCCATCTTGCTAAATAGGCTAAGCGTTGTTTTCCTCTGCTCCTCTTACCTTCAATCTGTCCTGTGAGTATCAAATTTTCCAAGCCCTCTTTCCGCATTATGCATCCTAGGAATTTCAATTGTCTCTTTCTGATATTAACTATATTTTTCTACAACATCATCGTTGATCACATGTTCGGTCAATGTTATTCTCATCATCCTTCTGTAGAACCACATTTCTCTTGCTTCAAGTCTCTTTTTTATCTGTCCAGGATTCACTCCATATAGGAGAATTAATATTATGTAACATTTCAGTATTCTTTGTTTCTAACGAAATTTTTCTGTTTCTACTTTGCTTAGCTTTTGGAAGTCATCTTCTACTATCCGAATGTGACTTCGGATTTCGGTGCATCTCCGTCTTTCTGTTAAAAAAACTTTCCAGGAATTTAAATTGTTGTGCTTGTTTGATTTTGAGATCTTCAATTTTCAATTTGCATGTTAGACTGACGATTATACATTCTGTTTTCTTGCAATTGATGTTTAGTCTTTTATTCTCGTTTTTTTTTTTCATTACCTTATATTGCAGTTCTTGTGGTTTCCTTTCTGTAACTGCTATCAACACTGTGTCGTTTGCATATCTTATATTATTAAAATTGTGACTGCTAATTGTGAATCCTGGTAGGACTTCTAATTTTCTCAGAATCGTCTCATGGTATAGATTGAATAAACCCGGTGAGAAGTTGCATCCTTATCTTATGCACCTTTCTAGTTTTATATATTTACTGAATTCATTTTCTTTCTACATGCATGCTCGTTATTCAATATCCGTGGGAAGTGTACAAATCTGACGAAAAAAGAAAACAAAGATTTTCTCAAATATGTTGGAATTGTTAACAAGGAGTGTGAAAGAGTCAAATTAAATGAGCTGACTCCAAATATGTATATAGGCTTAATTTTCGTTCAAGAGTTAACGGCGAAGAAAAGACAGAAATATGTGCTAGAATTCTTGAACATAATCCAAAATTGACATTACAAGAAACATCGGAGAATCCTAAATTTGAGACGCGGTACGAAAGAAATTGAAGAAACAAAATGAGCATACAATCGAGCTAAAGAAAATGCTGAAAAAGAAAAATTAATCGATGTTTCAGATGTGGAAGGTTACATCTCCCTTTAAGAATTCAAAGTACTACAAGTGTGGAAAAATAGGACATGAAAAGTCACACTCTAAAACTAAAGTAAGGAAAAGTTCTCACAGAAAAAATTCGTTGCGACGGAAAAATAATTACAGAAAAGAAAATTTGTATACGTGAAAATTAATAATGTGAATGTAAAAATGCAACAAGACACAAGCAGTGACATCACAATAATCAACGAAGCCACATGGAAAGCAAACGGAAAACCTACATTAAAAAGAACTTCGAAAATCGCATGTGGCATGTCGGGTAAGAAATTATTTTTGATTGATGAAATGACTTGTAACATTTCATTTCGTAACATGTGTATAAAAGCTAAGGTTTATGTATTAAGAATACTACAAACTTATTCGGTATTGACTGGAAGGAATTATCTGAGTTCTGGGATTTACCTATAAATGTTTATTGAGAAAATGTAAGTGGACAAGCTACCAGTTTTTAAAAAAAGTGTGGAAATTTAAAGGAAGAATTGGAAAAATGTTTTCAGGATATTCTGTCGGATAAGTTGGGTCGACGTTCTAAAGTCAAAGCAAAATTTCAAGTGAAAAAATGGTCGATGCAAGTGTTTAAACCGAAACGTAATGTACTGTTCGCAGCACTGGATAAAGTCAACGAAAAATTAGAAAGACTCGAAAAAATAGGTGTCACTGAAAAGATTGACCATTCAAAATGCGCAGCACCAGCAGTGTATGTAAAAAAAAAAAAAATGTGTTTGTGCCGATTTTTCGACAAGGTTAAACAAATGTTTAGAATCCCAAAACTACGCATTACCAAGTCGAGAGGAAATTTTTGCGAATTTAAACGATGGAAAATTTTGTTTCGAACCTGGATCTTTCTGAAGCGTATTTGCAAATACAGATTGAAGAAGAATGTTCAAAGTTAATAACTATAAATACATACAGGCTAATTATTACCGCACTACGACCCCAAAACAGAAATTGTATTGGCTTCAGATGTTAGTGACTATGGTACAGGAGCGGTAATTCTACATAAATAAGATGGCGGTAACATGAAAGCCGTCTCACATGCTTCGCCACTAAGAGAAGGAAAAAAAAACTACAGCCACATAAAAAAAAAAAAAGAAAAAAATGTGGCGCTAGCTATTTGCAGTTAAAAAATTCACAAATTTATCCTCGGAAGGAGTTCCGTTTACTGACGGACCACCGACCTTTATCATCAATTTATGGTTCGAAAATAAAGAAAAAAAAAAGAAGAAATTCCTACGCCTACAGGGAATAGATTACAACGCTGTGGTACCATCTTATTAAATTACGATTTCAAGATGGAATACCAACCGTCCCAAAAATTAGGATATGCTGAAGATTTATCACGATTGATACCAAAAAATACTGAACCGTTTAAGGGCAGTTATTGCAGCATTAAAAATTGAAATATAAATTAAAAATATATTATGTAATGTAGTACGCGAACTACCAATTACTGTGGAAGAAATAAAAGTAAAAGCAGAACAAGACATATTTATTTCGAAAATAAAAAAAATGACTAAAAGAAAGTAAGAAAGATAGACGATTTATCAAAGGCAATTCAGATTTCAACGCTTACTCACTATGTGACGGAGTACTGATGTTTACACAAAGAGTAGTAATACCTATCATATTACAAAATCGGATATTAAATAAATTTCATAGTGGACATCCGAGAAATTTACGGATGAAATATCTTATGAAAGGCTATGTATATTGGACAAAAATGGATCAAGATATTGAAAAATTAGTAAAAGCCTGCAGAAGTCGTACCCTGGCAGCAAAATCACCTACTCCGAATTTACAATTTTGGCCAAAGAAAGATACTCCGTGGTCAGGGTTACACATAGATTTCGCAGGCCGAATAAACGGATCACATTCTCGTGTGGTAGTGCATATCTTTACTATTTGGCCTGAATTTGTAACTGTTTGCAAGATATGATATTCGTGATGCCAGTCTCGGATAACGGTACACAATTCACTATTTACGAATTTAAAGTATTTTGTAAAATACTCTCAATTGAACATATGACTACCCCATCGTATCTCCCAGGTTCAAACAGGCAAAGAGAATGGTTTGTGAGTACTTTTAAGAGAGCTTTGAAAAAAAAGCAAGTAATGAAAAAGTGATCGAAGAAACACTACAAAAATTCTTGAGAGTATATAGGATAACGCTGAATCCCAATACACCGACAGGCATGTCACCGGCAGAATTGATGTTCGCAAGAAAAATTAAATCTGTGTTCGATAAGTTGTTACCCCATCAAAAAAGAACAAGAAAAATGTTTTCAAAATTGGCTAAAAAGTGTTTTTCAGGGTATATAAAAATGGAAAAGAAATGTGGGAAGATGGCGTAATAAGATCACGAATTGGGAAAATGATATTATATGGAAAAAGGGGAAAAAGGGGAAGACAAAAGGCATTGGAATCAGTTAAAGAAATGGTATATGGAAGAAAGATCCGCAAGAAATGAAGAATCTATGCAAGTACTGTATGATGTTTTTGACTTACCAACACCCCAAGAATTCGCTGAACGTACAAGTATGATTATCAGAAAGCAGAAACATACAGAAAAACTAGAGGTTGACCCAAAACAAAAGAAATACAAAGTTCGGTACGTTGGTGAACTCTGCAGAAAGAGGAGGGGGGGTGAATACTAAGAAATAAAATAAAATATTTACTCGTGAAAAAAACAATGAATCTCAAGAGGGGGTGTTGTGGAGTAAATTAGACCTCCCCCTCCCCGGTGACATAAAGGAACTAGGCAAGACGCCTTAAATAATGAACCAGAAGTCAGTCGCAGTCTGCCCCAGAGTCGCGACAAGACAAGACCGCTGTCTTCGGGCAGAGGGTGACAAGACCTCCGTCTTCGGGCGGAGGATGACTCAGTTTGGCTGAGAAAAAAAGGACCGGTTCTGTACTCGAGCCCACTTTGCCGGGGGCTGGGTAAATTTTGACCAGTGGCCTGGATGGAAACGCTCGGGTTCCCCACGGTAAATTTGAACTTGTGTCGCATCTTGTCCGCTGTGGGGCGACCGGTAAATACCATTCCGTTGAATTGAGAAAGAGAAGGAAGAATTGATGACGTCACAACAAATATACTAAGCAAGACATTATAACCGCTCGGAGTTAGTTATAATAGTACTATAGTGTAATAACGAACTAGTAAGACTGCTAGAATAAAAAAAATTATACGAAACTGCTACTTCCTGAAAAGCAGGTCTCGTGGCCCCACGACTCTATGATATCCCCCGAATCTGAGATACGGGTTCCTCCAGGCTATTACATCTGACAATCCACTTCTTGATTTTCAATGCATAACATAGATTATGAACTACCAACATTATCTAATTAAAGTTACATTAAAAGGGTACAGTGCCAAATGTTTTATTTAATCGGAAAAATCAATAATGTCCGTGATCTGATTGAGAGAAAACACGATATTGTAAAGTGTAAACAAATAAAAACAAAAATCTATTTAAAAATAATCGTAACCTGAAAGACAATTTTATGCAAAATTGTTGCGTTACTCTTTATTCTATTGAACGAGGCCAAAATAAAATACTAAATCTTATTTAAAAAAACAAAACAAAAAAGCATTAAAGTATTTTTATAACATGAGTAGCTCGCATCAGTCAGTACGAGTCAAAGGTCAAGATGGGTGTGGTGACATTATTTTATTCAATTAAATGATTCATTTAATTTTGTATATTATTCTTTCGTGTATTTTCTTTTGTTTCTGTTTTGTTAAGAGTCAAGTTAGTCTTTTTGAACATGACGTGGTTGTAGGTTACACAAAAGGAATTTATTTTCAAGTAATAAATCATAAACAAATAATATATATACATGAATAAATATATCTGGATGCTATCACCATAAATAAAGCTGGCCTATTTTCATACACAATTCCTCCAACCACCCAACCAGCATAAATGAAACGTTGGATGAAGATTGTTTTGAAGTGTGAAACTGAGAGTTAACATTCATTGACACCTATGTCCACAGTAAACACACACAGACACAAATACACACACACACACACACAAACACATACACAAAAACACACACATACACAAACACACACACACAAACACGCACACACACATATATTTCTAAAGAAATGAAAAGATATTTTATTTTTAATCCGACAAATTTTATTACTGAGACGTTATTTTTAATGGATACTCGTATTTGAGTAGACGCCCTGGTTATTCATTAAACAGTATATTTATTTATTTTCGTCTACCGGTCTGAATAAATAAATATACTGTTTAATAAATAAACGGGGCGTTTACTCAGATACAAATATCCAGGAGAAATAAGGTCCAAGTAATGATAACAATAATTATATATGTGTATATATATATATATATATATATATATATATATATATATATATATATATGTGTGTGTGTGTGTATGTGTGTGTGTGTGTGTGTGTGTGTGTGTGTGTAGGCTAAAGTGTCATTCTACGCAGTCCTGGGTATGACGATAAACTACACCCGACAGCAAAACCTCAGATCGGGAGATTGGAATTTTTTAGGAGCGTGGAACCACCTCTTAAACGCTGTTGTTCCCAGAGCCACCCTGACCCAGGGCGATAATTATGTTAGGCTCCTGGCTATGGGCAAAATAGTGAACCCCCAAATAAAAACAAAACACTATAAAAGTATCAAAATAAATTTTTATAGTAAACATACCAGCAATACATTTTTATATTAAAAAAATTACCAACAATACCTATTTATAGTAAAATTACCAACAATACGCACATACTAACAAGTTGTAGTGACTTCATCCAAATCCGTTTAAAATACCATCAAACGACCAACATGAAAAAAACTCTTTCACGGCATTAATGAATATAATTATTAGGTTGGTGCAAAAATAATGACGTATTAATGTCGTTTTTTGACGTATTTTTTAACGTCAAAAAACGACATTAATACGTCATTATTTTTGCACCAACCTAATACTTAAAGAAATCAAACTGTAATTCCAAAATTTAACCATATGAAAAAACGCATATCAACGCCTCTAGTAATTATGTTCACACAAACATGTCTTTTGCACAAAAGCTGAGTATCATCTACCATGTATTCAATTGTGAAAGCAGAATAACATTTTACTTCCAAGCTCCCCCAAAATTTAAATTTCGGCATTAAATGACCCATAAGGTGTTGATATGGCGTTAAACAGACAAATAAATCAGTCACTCTACTGGTAAAAAATCTAGTCATGTTTTTACAGGTTCTATGCTATGATTTTTCTTGAATATATACATTTTTAATTTCCAATATTGTCTGTTAAAACACCGGTTTATTCTTCTGTCTTCTTTGCCATTACTCTTTCTTTCCGTCTTGCTCTTAGCTTTTCCCCAAGAAGAAACCATCTGTGGCGAGAGTTTTTCAGTCATAAAACCTTATGGTATAAATAAGATGCGTACATAAAACCTATGTCATAAATAAGATACGTACTCTCGGTCGTACGCCTCCACCGTCGAGGAAAGAACAATGTTAAAAGTCACACAAACTGTTGCTTGGTGAATAAACAAAATAAAAGGCTGATAACTCAGATATGCACGTCTTTCAGGTGGTTAATCTTTTAACCTTTCTTCTTTACCCAGTGGCAGGACGCGATGATGAATAACATTTATCAAACCATTACGACAAATTATAGCCGTAAAGGGGCAGGTATCGTGGCTCATCTAGTTACGACAGTCATTCTTTAACGTATCTACTTGGTTTAGTCAGATCTAAAGGGAATTATTCACTATATTATCCGGAAATAAAAAAGTTATGATAAATAATAATGTTCTCAGTCCGCAAGAATGGTGATGGAAGAAATTTGGATAGGCCAAATAGAAGCCGTAAAAACGATTTACTGGTGTGGAAATGTGGAAGCTCTCGACTTAATAAGTACAGAAAATAATCATATGCTACGGTTACTAAGATCTACAATAAGAACAAATTTTATTGTAGCTTATTCTTATATTGAAATTCCCCATGTATAACACGCATTTTTTTTCTAAAAAATAATAAGCAACATTAGGTGTGTGTATTATGTACAGCTACAAAAATCTTCAAAAAATTTCTGTTTCGTAGGTCGATTTCAGTTGCGAAATGACTACTCAACACAAAGATACGACAATTTGACAAAAACATTCAGCGATTGCAACCCAATAAGGATGTCAAATACAATCATATGCACCTAACAATCCTTACAAATGTAAAATAAAATAAGAATTATCATAAAACTAAATTAGAATAATATTATTCTGTTTCAAACCATTTTTGTGAAAAACTACATACATATCCGGTAGATTGCCCATTTCATCGAGCAATTATAGGTTAATGAGTTTGCGCAGTAGGCACAATATAGGTATTTCTGATCCTTTAGAATTGTGTTGATCGGAAATTTTAACAAATATCTTCAACTACAGCTTGAATAAGAGTAGGAAACTCTAGCCGTAATGAAATTGGAAAGGAACAATTTATAGGATTTGATTACCGAACAAAGGGTGCGTATTATGCGTGAGTAGAAACATTTTCTCACACTTTCAGCACAATTTTAGGGGTGCGTATTATGGATGAAGGCGTATTATACATCAGGAATTACTGTAATTGTTCGACTTTATCATTATCTCTAATTAATAAATATTTTATATTTTATAATACCTAGTTTATCAAAGGCATTGTATTTTTTAACTAATACAATACAAGGCCCAAGTAGGTTCGATCCTTGCCGGAGAGCGCATTTTTATTTTTAAGATTTCTCGAATGCGCAGTCCGGTAGGCGTAATACACACTGTCTAATAAATAAAAATGTTGCGTCTATTTTAAATACGATGTATCCATTATGATATCGTTTGAAGTAATAAAAAGGTTGGATTAAAAGTAAATCACAAAATTATTTAGAAATCACACACACACACACACTATTAAATTTTTAAAACTTATTCTCGAATAACACTGGTCAACAAAAAAAAAAAATGAAATGTTTTCGAGGTACCAAACAACTTTTTAGCTAATTTGAGGACGCTGAAACTGAAAATGACCTTACCATTTCTTGGGTAGCTACCGTTTTTGCTGTAAAGAAATGTCTCATTTTTGGAAAGGAAAGCATTTTTTTTATTTGTTTTCTGTATATATGATATTGACCGATGGCAATATTTTTCAAAATAAAATCGTAGAATTCTCTCGATTCGTATTTAAACCAACAAATATTGGTCTGCTTATTGAGAAATACTATTTTGGCAATAACAATCAGACCACGAGTCTTTAAAAATAACACAATTGAATATACCAAGACAAACAAGTATTTTCATCAAATTATTTCATAAACTAACAGCAGAAATAAAATCTTCGTGAACATAAGAACTATGTTAAAAAAATACTCTTTCTTGATTGTCTGTCATGTTCAATGTTATTTAAGTTCCTTTTGATATTCCATCAGTATCATGTATAATGGAATTGGTACATTCAATTGAGATGTCTTTAGTTGGAGTTTCTTTCCAACTATGAAAACAAAATGCTCCCAATGGGCTTGGTTTCCATTCTGTAGTGAAGGGATAAAAGTGATGAGATAAATTTATGAATATTTGGTGTAAACAGCTTCTAAAAACCGTAAATGTTTAACCGACAGAGCCTTGTGTCGCACCCTAAATGCTCCGTCAATATATTCAGAAACGCACCCCAGGTTTACATTTGTGGTTAGTCTGTCTTCAACGCCTAATGTGTGCTGTAGAAGTGTTCCGTTTAACAATGACCGGTCATTCACATTATCAGCAGGCAGCCATGATTTTTACATACGCCCGCGTAAATGGTAATGGATGCGCGGCTGCACGGCTGTATCAGACCGAAAACAGCCGAGTCATCCAACCTTTGTTAGTGTTTATCCTAGCGTTGATGAGACAAGATCCATGGCAACAAAAACTATGGATTCTGCAGGCTGTCGGAGACGTATCAGCAAAAGTCAAGTGCCTCCAGCATGTTGTACATCACATAGTACCGGATGAGGGGTACTACAAGAGCAGCTCCTGTATCCATATCATTTGCAAGGTCTTTCGACCTCTGAGAACTTTTGAACTTTTGCCGATGTTATATTACACAAACTACTGATACGTTGTCTCTTCAGTCTCTCTCTCTCTCTCTCTCTCTCTCTCTCTCTCTCTATATATATATATATATATATATATATATATATATATATACAGAGGGGGGAAACAAATATTTGTGCACATACAAATTTTTAATTTATTATATTTCCAATTAATGAATAAACATAGTTGTCATATAATTAACTGTACCCAGATGCATAATAACTAAATATGCATAGAAAACAGAAACAATTGATTTAATAGAAAAAAATCCTATTTATCCATTTTAGTACGTACAATGCAAATTTTAAAACTTTAAAATTACTTTAATACTCTAGATTATTCAAATGGAATATTCTAGAAAGGCCCAATAATATTACCAGTATTTATTTTTAGTCTAAAAATTCCAGCAGTGAAATTTGGTGGTGGCTTGAGAATTTTTTCTGAAAAATTACTGGCAAGATAATCAGTAATGGATGATAGAATGAATGCCGCAGCATATCAAAATATTTTGGATGCAAATTTAATGATTTTGGTGGAAAATCTTGTACTTCCTCCCGATTTGATCTTTCAACAAGATAATGATTCTACGAAGAAATGGCTTGCTGAAAATAGTGTAAATATCCTGAAATGGCCAAGTCAGTCTCCAGATTTAAACCCAATCAAGAATCTGTGGCGTTATTTGAAAATTCAAAACCAATCAAGAGCTCCAACAAACATCCCGGATCTGAAACTTCTTATTTGAAACAGTAAAATTGCAAATACGCCCAGTTTTTTAACAAGTTTATTTATATTTAGATCATCTTGTTTTTTCATCTTAAAAAAGAGTTTATTATTTTTATCTAAGCTTTCTCTCTTCATTCTTAATGAAAGAATATTTTTATTTTCATATATTATTAATATATAGAAATACAATAAAGTCATATTAAACAGGAAAGTATGATAAATTAATTTCCACCTTTAAAAATGTATTACCAGATATTACTAGATATCAGATAAATCTAATTAGCTCCTGTCCCTAAAAATATGAAAATAAATTGTGAAATAGAAATTAGGGGGAGAAACATGTAATGGCTAAACATTTGGTTTATTTCAATTTTCTATTCTTTAATATTGTGAAAAATTAAATATTTAAGTTAAATATATGTACAACATTGAGATTTTAATGGATGCTACTTCCACACCCCCACCACTACCAGCCCAAAAAATTTACATAGTGACGACTGTACTACAGGATCATATACTCAAATCTTATTATATTGTATATATTATACAATTGTAATCCAAAATGGAACAGTTGTAACCAATTTAAAAAAATGATCAATATGTAAAGTGTAGTAGCGCTATTCTATAACTAACACACACGCACACATATATATATACATATATTATTTTATATGCACAGTACTTGTTGGAAAATGCTCAATATAAGTGATAGAGCTAACATATTCACTTGTATGGATATGAGTTTGTGACGCTGAGTTTCACGAAAATTAAAGATTAAAAAGCACAGTAGTATGTTTTTCATTGTAGCAAGATTCTATTGAATCAATTGCTAGATCTACTGCTAGGAAAGTTGGTTCACTGGGCTTTTTCTCTCCAGAGTCTATCTTTCACATTTATATAAATCTACCATTTGTCCATGCATTGAATATTGCTTTCTCATCTGTTCTGGTGCTTCTGCTATGTTATCTAAATGTTCTTGATAAAATAAAAAGAAGAATCTTGGCATCTCAGCTTCAGTCATTTTCCTACTGCCATAATGTAGCTTCCCTGTGCCTTTTCTATAAATATTTTCATGGTAACTGTTCTGATGAGTTTTCCTCTTTGCTATCTAGACTTTATGAATTTAAGCGTACTACTAGATTGGCAGCAAGGTCTCTTTTACAGTTTAAATTACTAGATGTAACCGTAAGTTCTATGCTAACAGCTTCTTCTCTCGCACTTCTCGCTTGTGGAATTCTCTTCCTGTGTCTTCCTTTCCAGTCAAGTTTGATCTTCAAAAATTTAAATGCAATGTCAATCGTTATTTTTTTAATTGCTGTTCTTTTATTGTTCTATCTCCATACTAATGTATTTTCTTTTTTAAATATATATTCTTTTACACTCAGTAACATCCTGCGTCTTATTAGCTTTATTGTCTTGCTTGGGGTGAAAACGGTAAAAAAAAAGAGGGGGACCTGCTGTAGATACAAGAAAATGATGGAGGAGAAAGAGAAAATGAGAAGAAATGGAAACAAATGATGATGATGAACATAGGAAAGGAAATTGCCGTGAGAGAAGAAGAAGAAGAAGAAGAAGAAGAAGAAGAAGACGAAGAAGAAGAAGAAGAAGAAGACAAAGAAGAAGAAGAAGAAGAAGAAGAAGACGAAGAAGAAGAAGAAGAAGAAGAAGAAGACACACCCTAGCAACAATGAAAATAGAAAGCTCTTAGAAGATTAAGATGGGAGTAGTGGGAACTTGAAGAAAGCGAGGTGGTAGGCGCTGAGACCTCGTTCATTAGCGTCAACAACGGTGTTAGATCTCGCGATACGTCAGCCTTCAAGAAAGGTGAGTGGGGAGAAGAAACGTTCGATTATCTCCCATCTGATCTCTCATCCCCCAGCCATCTGACAGTCTGACCCCGGCGTATCTGCCTTCTTCCTTGAATTAAAAGGAAAAGTGGATGGGCGCTGGATGGGATAAGAAGAACTCATTGATGGGAGTAAAAGAAAAGGCGTAATAACATATATTTACATACACAAGGATTCTTATACTAAATTCTGCTAAGTAGGAGTGCACATTATCAGGATATGTTTCACTTAGTGTTGTAAAAGAAAAAGAAAATCCCGTAATATTATCTCACTTTACGTTATTTCAAATTTTGTTAAACTTGTGTCTTAAAACTTTCAATGTCTTTTTCTATCCTGACTATGACGTATAATCTCACATGTTCATTGGTGTGGTTTGCTTTACGGCATAGCAACCATTTCCAGGTTATATAATGTCAAATACAGTTGTACAATAGGTAAGATGCCTAGATGTAAGTTTGGTTTTCACAGGAGTAAAAAAGGTAGATATAGGTTTAATTTGCATGCGAGTCATTAGGCGGATATAGGTTTGGTTTGCACCATAGTCAAAATGATTGACAGAGGTTTGGTTTGCATCAGAGGCAAAATGGTTGACATAAGTTTGGTTTGCACAATAGTCAAAATGGTTGACATAGTTCTGATTTGGTTTGGTTTGTCCAAGTGTGAATAAGGTAGACAAGTTTGTTTTGCAAGAGAGTCAAAAAGGTAGATTTAATTACAGTTAACAGGTGGGCCTGCTCGTGGCACAGTTTACTCATCTGAATGTTGTTGGCTTATTCTTCATCGCAACTGACAGAGAGTGATTTTTATTGGTATCACATATGGTTGCGCCATTATTTATATTGTGTTCGAGTTGAGATTTGACCTGAAATTCATATAGGTCACTAGAAGTAGTAACGATAGATAGATAGATAGATAGATAGATAGATAGATAGATAGATAGATGCAGACAGTGTGGATATAGAAATCAACTCTGCATTGTGACAATGATAGTCACTATGCTGGACTAATTTATACGTTCACCCTGTATTTTCAACCACTCTATCACCTATATTGAGCACTTTCCCTCCACAAATACAACAAATATTAAACAATGTGAGTAATTCCCATTTCTCTGTTTATTCTTCGGTCTGTTGATAAAGTACACAGGTGTGGCCGAAAATTCCAAACTTAAAACGTTTCTCTCCATGCTTTATTTCTGTCATATGATTAATAATTAATATTCAATAAATGTTTGTCGTACTGATTATGTTGATATTATTTTGTTTATCCTTGTTTTATTAACTAATCTATCCATTATATATATATATACACACACACACATATATATATTTATATATATAATTTTTATTATTATTATTATCATTTCATTATAAAAGATTATAATAAAACATGTTGAAATCGCCACACAAAAAGCTCCCAGGTTTAAATACTTCAATTGTATTTCTTCAGGCGATGGTAAGGTAAAAAATATAATAATATATTTTGGTCTACTTTGTATTGAGAACTTTTTAAAACAAAAGAAATGTTAGGAACAGTGTAATTTTCTCCACCTGTTCTTTTTATTATTTGGATATATATATATATATAACCCAGCAACCGTATTTTTGAAATCTAGGGATTGAATACACGACAGAAAACATTTTTACGCGGGTTGTTCAGTAATGTTCTCGATTTGAGAAAACAAAAACAGACATAAATGTATTAAATTTAAGAAGCCGATCGAACCAAGAATTTTCAAACACATCTTCGTGTGTGTGTATATATATATATATATATATATATATATATATATAGAGAGAGAGAGAGAGAGATAGAGTATGGATAGGAATCCGACAAAATGATAGCCTAAAGAATAAATAGGAAACAAACTGTCTTTCACTTTATTAAAGAATCGACAGCTGAATATATATATCTCTCATCTCTCATATATATATATATATATATATATATATATATATATATAGAGAGAGAGAGAGAGAGAGAGAGAGATAGAGTATGGATAGGAATCCGACAAAATGATAGCCTAAAGAATAAATAGGAAACAAACGGTCTTTCACTTTATTAAAGAATCGACAGCTGAATATATATATCTCTCATCTCTCATATATATATATATATATATATATATATATATATATATATATATATAGAGAGAGAGAGAGAGAGAGAGAGAGTATGGATAGGAATCCGACAAAACTGATAGCCTAAAGAATAAATAGGAAACAAATGGTCTTTCACTTTATTAAAGAATCGACAGCTGAATATATATATCTCTCATCTCTCATATATATATATATATATATATATATATATATATATATAGAGAGAGAGAGAGAGAGAGAGAGAGATAGAGTATGGATAGGAATCCGACAAAATGATAGCCTAAAGAATAAATAGGAAACAAACTGTCTTTCACTTTATTAAAGAATCGACCGCTGAATATATATCTCTCTCATCTCTCATATATATATATATATATATATATATATATATGGGATAGCATAAAGAACAAATAGGAAATGTTTATCGATTTAACACGTTCCGCTTTTAATTTCTACAGAAATGAAATATGGAAGAGAAAAGAAAGTTCAGGTATTTTTTTAATGTGTGCGCGTGTGTGCTGCATAAAGCAATTGTTTTAGTTGGGCCCCACATTTTGGCCCCACATTTAAAAGTCCAAAGGATTGAGGTCGGTGGAACTTGCAGCTCATGGAACCGGTCGACCCCTGCCTATTCATCTTTCATAATAGATGGGAGCCAATGCATCGGGATCAATGTGATTAAAACAGTACTGGACCCAATCATGAATGAAGTCTATACGTCTTCATATTAGCTGGGGTACATTCTATAGGAGGTCTGGAAGCTAGTTCGAAGTAAAGTCACTATAGACAACTCCTGTAAGAGGTGCTGGGAGAAGATATGAACCTACCTTTCCAGCCCACACATTAATCGTAAACTGATGCTGTTTTCTAGCCTGTATTGTAGCATGGGGATTCCGATTCACCCACAAATTGGTTGTGTAAATTGTCTTATTCCATCTCTTCGAAATGTTGCCTCACACGTAAACAAGACTGAAGAGACAAATAACGAATCGGCAGTTTGTGCAATAAATCATCGCTTCTCCCGTGGTAAGTGATCAGAAGGCAAAAGACCCTGCACACGTTGCAAATGATACGGATACAGGAGCTGCTCTTGAAGAACCTTCCAAGTGCTACTATGAGATTTACAACATGCTAGAGCCACTTGATGTGTGCTGATACCTGGATCATCTCCGACAGCCTGTAGATTATGTTCTTCATAGTCAGGCATACGAGCGAGTCTCGGTCTTCCTCAAACCATAGTTTGTGGTGCCATAGCTCCTGTCACAGCAAGGCGACGATAAGCAGCAGTAAAGGTTGGATGACTCGGCTGTCTTCGGTCTAGAAACGCAATCTGATACAGCCGTGCAGCCACGTGTCGATTACCGTTCGCGTTTGCATATGTAAAAATCATATCTGCCTACGAATATCCTGCAATTGTTGAACAGAACACTTCTCAGTTAACTCACTATTACACACGTTAAACATTGAAAACTGACTAGCCACAAATATATATGAATGACAAATGTAACCTAGTCTACATGGCAACACAGCGCCTTCTACCGTAAACTTTCTTTAAACTTAATAACTCAAAAACGAAGGATTAAGTAAGTTATACAAAACTGTGTGTTGCTATCCATTACTGAAATTTTTCTTTTTGCTTTTAAATGCAACGGTTGACAGTTATGCTTAGCGTTCATTAGAAAAATATCATCCACTATGGAATTCTTTTTTCTATGTTGTAATGTCATGGCCACGCGCACATTAAAGATATTAGTACGAATGAGATTTTTTTTTTTAGGATTTTCTCATCCTGTTTGTAATTAGCATGCATCTGGTTACAATATAAGCATTTGCTATATTTAGGGTCCTTTGAGGAAGTACCATATTCTATTTGACGTGTGCTGAGGTTTTTTTTATATATCGTCTTATTTGTTAATCTACAAAATGTGGTTAAGGAAGTCATTATTAATGAGAGCCTGCTTAATATTTTTTAGTTCAGTGTAGAAAATCGTTTTTGTGGAGGAATTAATTTATGTTCGGTTAATTAAATTATATATAAATGTTATTTTGTAGTAATTAGGACATTCACTCTTATAGGTGAGAGTGAAAGTGTTTTTGCTGGTTGTTTATATATATATATATATATATATATATATATATATATATATATATATATATATATATATATATATATGTATGGGGAGGTAGATAGTGTATAAAATCTCTGAAGTCATTTTATTTAAAACAATGACGAAATGATGAAATAATGATGGACAATCAACATATTCAAAATGGTTGAACGCTTTCCCGATAGATGTATATGTATGAGAACGCTGAAGTTCATTTATTGTTATATTCTGTGCTAAGGGAATAAACACATAACACCAGGTGGATTCTAGAAGAAAGGTTTACTGTACATAACAAGTACAATATGAAATACGGTACAGTTATACACACAGGTCAAGCTAGTAGTGAGTGCCACTAATTGGAAGGTCGGACGTGCTTGCGTCGACTCTCTCTCACACTCCTCCTCTCCCGTATCTCGTAGGCGGTGGACTTTATAGGTACTTACTACCTATAGGGTAATCATTCATGGCAATGACTGGTTTTTCCATTACATCCTTTACATAAGACTATAAGGTTAGGTAATAATGACGAAACAATAATAGACAGATAAGATATTCAAAACAGCTGGATATTGTATGACCAAACCTCACATGGGCCAATCGAACTCCCGATTCATTAATAATGATCTAAGTGGCTAACGATTACACCACAAGACCGCCTCCTTAATTTCGGAGATAATGGAAAAGTTCGAATTGATTAAATGATTTAAGTGTTTCGAATTCGGATTGTTTGTTTATTTTTAGAAAAGTATCAAGTAATTATTCTAAAAATAAGATAAAGAAAAAACGTTCGTAAGGAAAGAGAAATGAGAAATTAGAGATACTGGAATTTATCGTTTTTCATCTGTTATGACATTCTATATACACAACGGTGTATACGTGTACCTATGTAGAGATCACGAAGAACAAGGCACGTACCTAATCAAAACAAACAACAAAGTACATGCTTTTCTCAGTCCCTGACCAATGTGTGTGTGTGTGTGTGTGTGTGAGCGTGCATGTGTAATCAACTATTTTATATATACAAGGTGATTGAAAATGAAATCCCTATTTTATGTATGAGTGGCCAGCCAGGAGTCCTGACTTAAAACACTTTAACTTTTTTTTTAGTGGGGGTGATTAACGGAGCAAGTCGACTATATAAAACCAAGTCTTTGGAAGAACTTGAAGGGCGAATACAAGAAATTATGTCTTCCAGACTACAAGAGTTCCCGGTGAAATCAGTTGACGCGATTCCTGTGCAGCTTAAGAAGCTGGTAGCGAAAACTCTTGCCCATATCGAATTTTAAATAAAACCGTATGCTAAACGCTTTCTTTTTCAAATCCATTTCTTGCAAAAATTATAAATAAATTATAAGTATTTTAAAATGGGGAGTTACTTTTTCAATCACTCAATATATATATATATATATATATATATATATATATATATATATATATATATATATATATATATAAGGTGATTGAAAAAGTAAAACGTACACATACACCTAGGTATATAGGTATATGTGTACTTCTTACTTTTTCAATCATAAGTGCTGATAAGTGAACATTGAAGTCAAAACCCAGCGGCGACAGTTTGTTTTATGCTTAAATGCAAGCATTAGGTCATGTGCGCTGTTTATGCTCCACTATTTATATATGTCGGTCAGTGATGCATTATTGGTAGGCTTATTTTATTATTCTAACGATTATATATATATATATATATATATATATATATATATATATATATATGTGTGTGTGTGTGTGTGTAGTAGTAATGATACAATATGGTAATCCGTATGGAACTTCCAAGAGGATATAGATCCACAAAGAGCTGTATGTTAAAAGACAGCAAAATTATTATTAATTTAAAGAATCTCATGATTTGGATTGTAGGTCTTGAAGATTGAGAGCTGATTTTTTAAGGCACTCATGAAATAAAAATTATTGCCTATGGGATTTTAATTGCTTGATATTCTTTATATATATATATATATATTGGTTTTGGTTTATGATTTTTAAACCAAAGAATTGAATAAAAGAAAAAAAGTTCATATTTATTACACATTAAATTATAAAACAAAAATGTGCTCCAAAAGGCAAGATTGAGTGAAAAAAAAATGTAATAAATGTTAAAACAGATAACTCAATCGCCCTACGGAAGCCCAAACAAAACATATTCATATCACGTGATTTTTTTAAATTAAAAAAAAATTAATTCATAATCTGGATTGATTTTTTCATATTTTATTATCGAATAAGTATTCCAGATTACCATATTTTGAAAATAAAAAAAAATGACATCACATGGCATCTTTTGCTTTGGCTCCCGTAGGGGAACAGTTGACAATGAATTTACATAGATAGCAGGACTTCCTTATAAACTCTTATAAAATTAAGAAGAAATTATATTCATGTTCTCAGGTGATTTATCTATAGTATTAGGTTGGTGCAAAAATAATGTCGTTTTCTCACATAGTAACATATGTGAGAAAACGACATTATTTTTGCACCAACCAAATAGTATTGAAAAATTATAAAAAAAAGATGATTATTTCTGGTCACAGTGCCTGTTGTACAACCGCAACCTTTTCCACTAGACCCCCATTCAATTACAAAATGTTAATAGTAAAAATATCCAAAGAAAGCGAATATGAAACAATAAATAAAAAAAGCAACACATCATCAATTTCGTCGTTATGGCAAAATATATTGATCGATTGATTTGTTTTTTACAGCTTATCAAAATGCAGGTTATTTAAAGCTGGAAAATATTTTTAGATTGTAAGAATGTTTTGGAAATAATAATGATTTACTGATACAAATCCTACTAATTAACCCATAGCTGGTGGGAAAAGAGGTGGTTTCATACATTTCCCCAAGGTTATTTTGGCATAATATAACGAACCCAACTGGAATTAGAACTCGGATCTCCTATCTCTAATTCCGAGCCGTTATCCATTACACCACCTGCACCTCCAAGCCTACAGCACCCAGTATTCCCAAGCTTTCACCCATATACATATTGACCAGGCTTGACGTTGCTTAACTTCACACCGAACTGAGCAGTGTTTTTCAACTGGTGTACCCCAGAACCCTAAGGT
>OZ010593.1:2683132-2775632 GCA_963932145.1 Acanthosepion lycidas | reverse complement strand
ACATGTCATAATTGATGATTCCATCTAAAATAAATCAACAATGTTTTATGGCAATTTTTAACATCAACTTGAGATTTTTCTTTTTAAAAAGTTGAATAATCTAAACGAATTCAACTTTATGGATAAAAAAATAGTGAATTTTATATAGTGTTTTTTCGAGACTTAGAATGAGCAAAAAACGAATTCACGAATTTGAACGAACAAAAAAGACCCCCCCCCGAATGACGTCAGAGTCCGCGAAGTGTTTTCATCCTTTAATAGTCAGGTGTGCTTAGTTTAATTTGAAATATATATAAATGTAGGTAGAAAAAAAGCAAATGTTGATAAGATAGCGAAGGTCAAAAAACACTGTCCAGAGCACCTAATCGGGCTTTCCTCTCTCCGACGGGATGGAAGTCGGGGGTAGTACGGGCCGGCTTTGGTGTTATTAAATTTTCTCTCTCTCTCTCTCTCCTTCTCTCTCTCTCTCCCTCCTTATCTCTCTCTTTTTCTCTCTCTTTCTCTTTCTCTCTCTCTTCCCCCCTTCTCTCTCCCTCTCTCTCCCGCTCTCTCTCTCTCTCTCTAAATGCACGACACGAATGCCTAAAAATACGACGTCTGGTTCAGTCCAAGTGCATGCCGACTGCTTTTTTTTTTGTTCTTAATGATTTATAATTCTTGCTCTTTGGGTGGCAAAAACAAGCAACGCCCTTGCTAATCTTCCTCATCTTAGTAAATGCACCTCCCCCCCCCACAAAAAACGCCCTCGTTTGTACCAGTCACATCTGAGACGAAGATAGAAAAGAAATAAGAAAGAAAACTGAGAGTTAAAGGTGAGAAATGAAGGAATGATAATAGGAAATTCCCCCGCCTCCCACCCAAAAAGAAGAAACGGATTTGCTTGGATTAGTTTCGTCTTGCATAAGGCCACAAGTATTGAGCAGACAGTAGTAATGATCTGCAAGACTAACTTGTTAACCTTTACTTTCACTTACCCTCACGACGGGAAAGAAAGAATGCGACTAGAAGGAGAAAAGAAACTCAAAATAGAAAAAATAACCGTTATAAAAAAAAAGGAAGTGAAGGGGAAATAAAGGAAGAAGATGATGAAGAAAGAGTAAAGAGGGAGGAGGAGGAGGTAGGTGAATAGAAAAGAGTGTGAAGGAATGGAATAAAAAGAGAGAGAGAGAGAGAGAGATGCTAAACATTCAGCTAAAGAATGAAAGCCGTGTAGTGAGTGGACGTGCAGTTAGCGTAACGGTTATTGGCACGGAAGCATGAATCGAAAAGCTGAGTAAAATATCCCGGCTGAGTCTGTTGCGTTCACACAGGAGAAGCATTAATCAATCTCTTTCTCTCTTTATGAATTAAATAGCAGAGTAGACTTGACTCGCTAGTTATGGATGGCAGCCGGACTAGAAAAAACTAAAACTGAGTTCAAAGTCGTAGAGAAGACTGAGTAAAACTGTTCCATTACATTTTTCTCAATCATCTCGGCAATTACCAAACCGGTAAGACGTCGCGAGTTAGACGGTAGCTCCCTCTGGCCTTGAGGGGCGCAGGTTCGATTCCTCCCAGAAAGTGCAAATTTTCCTTTGATAAGACTTCTCAAACATTCAGGTCAATAGACGAAAATAAATAAATATACAGTTTAATAAATAAACGGAACGTCTACTCAAATACGAGTATCCACTTAAAATAACAGATAAAAATAATTTTTTACAGAATTTACCAATATTACATTGTACTTGTAGAAGCATTAACGAATATTATATGTGGAAACCTACAATATTACATGGTAGGTACATATATCCTACATAAAATTTAGCAGATTACAATGTGCAGTTTAAGGGAAAATTTTCAAATTTTGTCATATAAATTTAGTGAAAAATTATTATGTGATTTTAATGAAATCACCTGGATTTTTTTCACTTTGGAAATTCTGAGTTTAAATAGAATTATCGAGGGTGCATTTAATAACGATAATAATGATAAGAAATTTAAAAAAGAACATAAAATTCTTTGAAACCATGAGATTAAAATATCAACCAATCTAGGCTAGAAAACAGGATCTTTTTAGAATAAACAAGAATAAATTACGACCCCTCATTGTTAATTTTGCTGTTGGTGTAGACCGTATAATAAAACTGAAAGAAAGTGAAAAGCGAAACAAATATCTAGACTACGCAAGAGGACTACGAAATTATGAAACATGGAAGTTAGAGTTGTACCTATCATTGTTAGTGTAGTTGGAAGAAGGTTGAAAGAACTGGAAATCAGGGGAAGACTCGAGAAAATCCAAGCATCATTGCAGTAAATAGACTAACAAGTGTGCTAGAGTATTGAGAGTATATGTTATCATTTAATCAGGGCGTCACGATCATGTCTCTCCACAGATTCCTTTTCTTCTTTATCAATGAATTGTCATGAATTGTTACGAAAGGGACTTCTCGTTATCTTCTCTCCTGTTTTTAATTAATGGTCTTTCTCTTAGAATGACTGTCAACCAAGGCTAGAACCCAATCTACTCAGCTACTTAACTCAGAGTTGGAGGTGGGAGATTAAGAAAAAAGTAATGCCTTTCTTCCCCAAGGGTATTTATGCAAAAGTGAACTCAGCCGAAATTCGAACTCGGCTCGGCGATTCCATTTACTACACGGATAACTGTTGTGCCACCTGCACATCCTACTAGTCATACAGACTTAATAACAACAATGTACAGACTCAATAGCAACAACAATAATAGTAATAATTGGAGACTAAGGTATGATCAAGAAAAATATATACAAGCGCCAGATTCTCCCCTGAATTTTTTTAAAAATCATTTCACCCCAAGCAAGGGCACAGTGCCACTAGAACACATAAAGGTTTACAGGGAGTGAAAGTGAATGAGAAGACTGAAAATGGGGAGGATTGAGGAAAATGCAAAAAAGGAACCGGCTTCAAGAAGACAGAGGATGACGATTGACACTGCATTTAAATGTTTGAAGATTGGCAGGGAAGCAAAAAATCGGAAGGGTGTTCCACAGGTAGGAAGTGCGAGAAAAAAAACTGTTAGAGTAGAAATGACAGTTGCATCTAGCTAGTTCAACAATAAAGCAGTGAGACATAGTTGCCAATCTAGTAGCACGCTTAAATTCACGTAGTCGAGACACCAGAAAAAAAAACTCCTCTGAACAGTGACTATGAAAATATTTGTAGAACATCTAGAGGAAAGCTACGTCACATCGGTGAGAAAGAGACTGGAGATGAGATGCCTGGTTAGGACCGATTGTATTGCAGACTCTTCACTGGATTTTGTCAAGAATCTCGAAATGTACAGCAGGAGCACCAAACCAGATATGGCAACAGTATTCAATACACGGATTAATGGTAGATTTATAAATGTGCAAGATAGATTTTGACGAGAAAAAATTTTGGCACAGCACAGAAAAAAAATTCCCTGCTCATAGGAGTTTTTTTTTTTTTTTTTTTTTTTTTTTATCAAAGAAAATATAAACATAAGTATGACTTAACATTAATATTTAAGCCAACAAAATCTATACATTTATTAATTTACCTGTCCTATGTAATGACCCGGATTGTATTAAACATAATAATAATAATAATAATAATAATAATAATAATAATAATAATAATAATAATAATAAAGAACAATCAAATCTAACCGACAAGTGCCTCCTTATTGATATGGTAGTCCCTGCGGACTGCAATGTATCTTTGAAGATCTTCAAAAAGCTGTCAAAATACAAGGACCTTGAAATCGAAATTTCAAAAAAGTGGATCATGAGAACATCAACAATCCCTGTTGTAGTTGGAGCCCTCGGATTGGTTGGAAAAGATTCCAGTAGACTCATTTAAGGGATTCTGGGAGCCCATGTCTTAAAGAAATACAAAAAATTGTTCTCACGAGTACAGCACACACCTTACGAAGGACTTTATCAATGTAAAATATGTATGTATGCGTCTGTATTTTAATTGGTCAGCGGAAAATGCCATGATGCCATTTCTAACCTTAGGTCTCTGGGCGGGACGCGGAAAGAAAGAAGCACACACCAGAAATCAAAGGAAATAATAATAATAATAATAATAATAATAATAATAATAATAATAATAATAATAATAATAATAATCTGTATCAAAAGAAATCCATAAACATGCGAGAGATTTCTGGTTAAGATCATTAAAAATGTCTCTGGAGGAGATACGTTACAAAATCAGCAAGAAAACTGAAACAAAAAGCGAAAAAGTTAGACCGAAAGCAAATAAAAGAAAATTGGAATCAAAAGCCTCCACATCGCCAGTTCCTTCTCCGATGCAAAAATGCTGATGTTGATCAAATCACAATATTACCAGTGGCACAGGAGTTCAGGAGTCAGACTGAAAGATTTATTCTTACTGTACAGAGCCTGCTTATACGCAACTACCAAGCTAATATATTACATAATAGTAGAGAGTCAAAATATAGGTCATGTGACCATTACATTGAAACTATTGATCACCTTATCACAGCATGCTTAATACTACTCACACCTAATGAATACAAAAGCCGTCGTGACAGGATAGGTCAATATCTACATTGGAAGACCTGTCATCTACGGGATAAAAACAGCTGCACACTGAGATGAACATCATCCTGAATCTGTAGTTGAGGGAGATGTTACCATCCTCTGGGATTTTTCTGTCAACACATATCGAACAATGCAAGCAAATCGCCCAGACAGCATTATCAAAGAGAGAAAAGAAAAAAATTGTACACTGATTGACATTAGTGAACCAAATGACAAAACATGTCTGTGAAATTTTTTTTGAAAAGCTAAGTAAATACAAAGACTCAGAGACGAAAATATAAAAAAAATGTGGCGCTTAAACAATAAAATTGTTCTTGTTGTGGTTGGAGGTTTGGGTCTGTCTGATAACGAAAGGAACTCATCAATAAAATACCTGGAAAATCTCAAGAAATCACGTAAATATTTCTACCATCACGGCCCATATGCTGTAAATTGCTTTGTCCATTTTCGTTAATAGCTGTCTTTTGTTTAATTATGTAAGAAACACAAAAAAATCATATCCTTCGCTTACCCTTGGTCATTGGTTTTGACCCGGTCGGTTTATTTCTTGTATTTCTTCAACCATTTGAAACTCTATTTCGAACTTGTTGGTTTTCTTTATTACTAAATAAAGTCGCTGACTACTTTCATCATCCAGATCATCATCCAGTTTTCTGTAGTTTTGAAAGACAATTATTATTATTATTTCCTTTGATTTCTGGCGTTTACACATTTCTTTCCGGGTCCCGCCCAGAGACGTAAGGTTAGAAATGACATCATAAAACTTTCCACTGACAAAAAAATAATAATGAATAAATAAATAAAAAATTGCATAGATAAAGCCCTTCGTAAAGTGTGGACTGTACTTGTCAGAACAATTTTTGTATCTCTTTGAGGCATGGACTTCCAGGAATCCCTTCAGTTAGTCTACTGGAATCTTTTCCAACCAATCCGAGGGCTCCAGCTACAACAGGGATTGTTGATGTTCCCATGTGCCACATTTCTGAGATGATTATTATTATTATTATTATTATTATTATTATTATTATTATTATTATTATTATTATTTCCTTTGATTTCTGTTGTATACACATTTCCTTCCGGGTCCCAACCAGAGATCTAAGGTCAAAAATGGTTTCATGAGATTTTCCACTAATCATTTTTATAACAAAATATAAATAAATAATCTAAGATGATAAACATAGATAACCCTTTCGTAATGTCTGAACTGTGGTCATTTGAACAAATTTTGTATTTCTCAAAAGCATGGGATACCTAGAATCCCTTCAGTGAGTCTATCGAAACCTTTACCAGTAATACTG
This sequence comes from Acanthosepion lycidas, assembly GCA_963932145.1. Classification (NCBI taxonomy): domain Eukaryota; kingdom Metazoa; phylum Mollusca; class Cephalopoda; order Sepiida; family Sepiidae; genus Acanthosepion; species Acanthosepion lycidas. The sequence goes on along the minus strand of OZ010593.1, from coordinate 2,769,781 downwards.
AGGGCTCCAACTACAACTTGAATTATTGATGTCATCATGTGCAACATTAGAGTTCCACTTCCAGGTCCTTGTATTTTGACAATTATTCGAAGATCTCCAAATATACATTACAATCTGCAGGGACGACCATGTCAATAAGAAAACATTATTATTATTATTATTATTATTATTATTATTATTATTATTATTATTATTAATAATAATAATAATAATAATAATAATAATAATAATAATAATAGGTTGGTGCAAAAATAATGTCGTTTTCTCACATATGTTACTATGTGAGAAAACGACATTATTTCTGCACCAACCTAATAATAATGATAATAATACTTCTACTGCTACTACTGTTATTATTATTATTTATTTATTCACTGAAATATTTAAAATATTATTATATACACATACACTCATATATGTAAGGAAGCAAATATATATGGATATATAGATCCTCTGAAGAAAAATATACGGAAAAAACAAACAAAAAATAATTGCATATAAGGATTTTTGCTTGTTTTTTCCGTATATTTTTCTTCACACATATGTGTGTGTGTGTGTGTATGTGTGTTCATCGAGAATTTTGATCAGGTAAACTAACAGTTAAAATAACTAACAGTTATGTCTGTGTATGGGTCTGTGTGTGTTTGCGCGTGCGTGCGTGCGTCCGTGCGCTCTCGCGCGTAGGTGTGTGTGTGTGTGTGTGTGTGTGTGTGTGTGTGTGTGAAAACTTCAGATATAAACTATATCTGTGAAAAGACAATACAATATGAATATCTGTGCCTCGGATTTTTTTCAAATGTCTCCATTCCTGAAAGAATTACTCTTCTTATTCCAAGTCAACATGAATTTTAACTAAAAATGATAAGAAAAGAAAAGAAAAGAAAAGAAAAGAAAAACTGTTAATTTCATAATTTCCTGTTGTTTTAAAAATATAATGCATAAATTTATCTCATACTAAAATAATTTAAGTATTACATAAAAAAATTCAACAACAAATTTTACTCACTTTCGTTTATTAGAAAATATTTAAATTATGTCACTTAGCACCCTCCATAATTTACGTCGACTTTTCAGTCTAATCAATATTTATGAGCCTCTGTTAAATTTCAAAGGTTTGAAAAATTTACAATATTTTTACTTCTGTATTTATTGCAAAATGAAATCCTCAAATTTGACTTGGTAAAGTGGACCAAAAAACGCGTATGTTTTCCTTTATGTATGTGTGTGTGTGTGTGTATGTATGTGTGTCTATGTTTGTGTGTGTGCGTTTATTGCAAATTCGAAACACCTATTCATGTATTTAGTATTTTATACGCCTTTTTTTGTTATTAATTATTTAATTCCTTTATTTTTTATAAACTGCTTCGCTACTTTTTATTTCTGATCAAATCTGCTGTTCAAAATACATAAATAATAGTAAATCTATTAAATATTTTTCTATGAACATAATTTCCATTCGTTCTTTGGTGTATCATTTGAACCTTTTGGGGGGAGCAATTGTAAAATCCATTAAAAATCTGTATTTAGTCTCCAACATCAACAACAAAAGTGAAATCTTAAATAATTGTTTTAATGATAAACCGTGCCCTATTTGCTGTCTTCGTCAGGATGGCCGAGCGGTCTAAGGCGCTGCGTTCAGGTCGCAGTCGGGTCTTCCCGGCGTGGGTTCGAATCCCACTCCTGACAACCTTTACTTTTGTCTTATGATTTAACATAGACTTTACTTTGTTTAGCAATTTATGGACCATTTGATGCCAAAATTTAATTTTCTTGGAAGCATTAGTAATTTTCTCTACAAAAATGTTTTGCTAGTATTTTTTCCAAAAAATGTATTTCTGGTAATATTTTTTTTAAATTTTTTTTTACAATAGCTTTTCTTTTCTTTTCTTTTCAGTAAAGTTTTAATGATCAGAGTTCGAATTTTGAGTTAATCTTTTTATGGCTACTTTTTAATGCCTAATTTATGTCTCATTTTAAAATAAACTGATGAAATGCATTGTTATAGACATACCACAATAATTAATGGAGAAGGGGGATTGGTTAATAATTACTTGAGTAAACCATTTGCGCCTGATATATTGGAAGGAATCAATATTTCTGTTTCATTCAGACGAGGCAATATCTGAAAAAAAGGTTATGTTCAAAGAGGACATTCTAGTGTTCTAATTGCTTAAATTTAGTTTAGGTAACTGACACGCTTCCCACTTGGAAAAGTAGCGCTGCATAATCTTTCTTACGCCATTTAAGAACAAAGCTTGGTAATATTTACTAAGATTTTCTTTGTTCGGTCAAAAATCAAAATGGAAGCTATTAAAGGTAGGGAGGTCGTTGCATCCAAGTGGGTAACGTCTATAATCCTTGAAAATCAGCATTCCTGACTAATCATATCTGTAATTTTGGCGTCATACTTAGATTCTTACCCAGAACCACGGACTCTTTGATGGAACCAAAAGACAATCGACATTGTAATGTTGGATGGCTAATTGTATCGCTACATTATTTTTGAACAACTGTTTCATTTTATGAAAAGATTACGTTAATTGCTAAGAGTGCGATTGAAACTATTGTGCCCGACCTCGAAAAACAAACGTTTACCCGCACCTTCCATGAAAATACCAATAGTATCAGTTGTAACTTATAGTTACAACATGAATATGAATATATTACCGTCTATTTTAAACTATCGTAAATTTCTAATAATTGCCATATTTTAAGTGGAGGTTTTTAATTGTGCTGTTTACAGATGAAACTTTGGCCATATTGGAGTCATTTTTCACATCTAATTTTTCATATTTCAGGGCTCTGAAGGAGGAGAGAAAATGCGTGACCCCACACAAAACCCCACACAAAAAATAGTCGTGCAAAAATATTTCGGCCACCTGAATTTTTTGTTTTATTTTTTCTATTCCACCGCTAAAAGGCAAATATTTTTCCGGAACAGGATCGATTTTTTCCTGCATAAATTCCGATATCGAATTCTTGTATTCTTTCATCACTTGAAATTATGGTGTAAATTACCCCCCCCCCCCAAAAAAAAAAAAAACGGATGAAGATAGGGAAAATGTCCCAGAATATAAACCAGCGGGTAATCCCCAAGGAACATCAAATGTCAAAAAGCGGCATTTCAGAAATCCTCTTGAAGTTTCAAAACTCTGGAAGTCTTTTGAATCGACCAAATTATGATCTCCTTTGAAAGCTGCAGCATAGGATAATACGGAAACCAATCAGGAAAGCAACATGTTCAGTGAAAAGAGAGACTGATGGGTAAATGATGGATGGATGGGTTCGATTTGTTCAGTTTGGTGTCAGTAGATAGCACTAAGCGCAGCGTTCAAGGACACTAAGTAAAGACATTCATTTCGACAAAGAAAGCAGCTATAAACAAAAAGCATTTGAAGGTAACATTAAGTTTGTCAAAGTAGTATGACCTTTGAGATGTACATCCATGGGATGACATTCAGCAGCGAAACAAAGATTGTATTCTAATAAGTGGAAATTTATCAGAAGGACGACAGCAAAACGAAATGACTTACGTTACACAACGAAAACTGAAGTTTTGGGGGTAAGAGTCTGATGCTTTAGGGCTGTATAAAAATGGATAGTCCAAGAAAATTGGTAAAAACTCACGACAGTTTGAATAGTGCCAAATATTGCTGAAGGAACATTTGATTCCAGACTTGGATAAAGATAAGTTTTTTTTTTAGAATTACGGGGCTCCATGTCATAGACTACAGGCAACACAATAGAGACTGATTGATGAATGTGTCACCGTATTGAAAGATTGGCCAGATTAGAGCCCTAGCTAAAATCCCGCATCAAATGTTGACAGAACGAATGAGCTGAGTACATCAGAAGAATTCACGCGATCTTGACTTAAGGAAACACAAACACACGGAATGGTATTTCGTAAGTGTCAAGATGGTGAAAGATTTGTATGCATTTTTTCTCACCAGAATCTAACTTATATATCTATAAGTCCACCATTTGACATGCTTAAAATATTGCTACTTGATAAAATCCAAAGAAGAATCAGGAATATGATTGGCCCTGATTTGGTGGCTCAACTCCAGTCACTTTCCCATCGCCGTAAGGTTGCCTCTCTGTATCTTTTCTATAAATACTGTCATGGTAATAGTCCGAATGGGCTCTTCGCTATGGTACCTAGACTTTATGAATTTAAGCAAAGTATTAGATTGGTGTCGACATCTCATCAATTTACAGTTGAGCTGGCGATATGTAACCGTAAGTTCTATGCGAACAGTTTCTTTCCTCTTGTGGAACTCCCTTCCGGCTCCATGCACTCCAGCTAACATTAATCTGCAAAAATTTAAATGCAATGTCAATCGTTATCTACTATCCTCCTGATTACTCTTCTTCTGTAATCACTCCTTAGTGGTGTTTCTCTTTTTTTTTTTTCCAGATCCAGTAACCCCTTGTGTCTCAGTGGCTTTAATACCTTGCTCGGGGAAACTTGATTTAAAAAAAAATATACCAATCCAGGCTCATTGAAGCAATTATTCAAGCTACGGGAAGCTACCAAAACATTAACGTGCATTCACTTCTTGAAATAAACATTTATATAAATTTATATAAATTTATATAAATTTTCATTACAAATATTTTTTGTTTTAAAACACACTCACTTAGTTTATATGAAATGGCTGAAATCTTTAGCGCAGCCATTTTTAAGGTTCGTCACGCATCTTCCACACTCCTTTAGAGTCCCTGCTAAAATATGATAATTAGGCATGAAAATGACTCCATTATGGCCAAAGATCCATCTGTAGAAAACAGAATGGAACCATCAAGATGGCAATTATTAGAATTTTACAATAGTTTGAAATAGTCGCAGACATTTGGAAGTTACTGTATATGATTTCTAAATTAAGAAAATTACTGATTTGTTATAAAATGCATGATCCGGGATAATGAAAGCTTGTCTTAGGCGCTGCTCTACAAAAATAAAAGTCAGGAGAGGGGGGTGGCGGATCCGATGTTAAAAGTTGTGGTGGTGTTCGCAGTTAGATGTTAAGTTTTAAATATTCTTGGTTTTATGTTTTTTCCCGGTCTTTTCAATGAAGTGAATATATTTTAAGTCTATTTTACATATATATCATTTTTCTTGTTTTGATTTTTTTTTTTTTTATCTAAAATTCAATTGGGACATTTTTCTGTATATAAGTCTTAAATCTATTATTTTAGAAGCTAATGTTTCAGAAAAAAAATCCCCGGGAAATTAACTTTTCTTATTTATTTTAAAAATAAATGGTTGTGGTGATTTCAGACAAATACTACAGTTCAGTAACATTGTCATAGATTGAAGCCAAGAGGACAATTTTTGTTTTCTGTTTAGTTCTCAGCTCCATCAAAAAATCGGGCGAGGCTGAAACCCAGCTCTTACTATAGATGATGTGTCTGCAGCCTGTAAATCAAATTTGTGTTTTAAAGGACTGGTGCCTAAATAAACATTATATATACAGTAACACGTAAAAGTGGTGGGTATATAAGATTTTAAGGAAATTTAATCCTCATTTGGTACTCCCTAATTCTGGCCTTGTGTCATACAAAGGTAAGTTTAGTAAATAATAGAAAGAGATGAACATACAGGCTCTAGTAAGAAGGATGTCCCACTCAGATAGATTGAGTAGCACTCTATATTGAGTGGCACTTGGGCCCTGTATTTATGTGAAGATGAGTATAAAAAATAATGACTGTTAAGACGAAACGCAGAAATAAAAATAAATAAATTTATTAAACGACGAATTGTCCTGGATATGACGATAAACTACATCCAGGCAGCAAGGTCTCTAATCTGGAGATTGGAGGTTGTGAGTAACGTAGAATGATTTTTTAATTGCTGTTGTTCCCAGGTCCACCCTGACACGGGGTGGTAGTATCTGTTAGGGTCCCAGCTATGGACAAATAGTTAATCACCAAACTGAAGTTAAAATTGTGAGAAATTCTGCAATTTAGGCTACTATTGGCTGATTTGTAACGACCAATTTCATTGGTCGAATTTTGACTTGGGTTTTTCGCGGGCATCTTTTAATGGCGGCTCGTGCCCTTTTGACTTAGTTGCAGCAAATTCGTGGAAAAGTCTGGACTCAATTTTGAATATCTTTGCAGGGCCTTTAGCGCCCAAGATCAAGCCTAAATAATTAGGCTATGATTCTTTTCAGCAACCGAAATGGTAATGCTTCAGAGACGACATCATGTCCCAGCTTAATTCCTTCAAGGCAATTCAGTCATTTATTGACTGTCGTCAAATGTGTACGTTTACACGAAGAACTTTATGAATGATCTCGACAACAGCCGAATTTCAACTTCTGCAACCGAATGGTAATTCCACCTTCTCCAAGCAAATTCCACCTTCTACAACTTTGTAGAGACCAATAGAGTCCTACTGAAGCAAAAGACACTACCTAATTCATTAAAGAACTACCCCACCCTGTTCCCAGGGGCAAAAAAGGGCCAAATCTTTTTTTGCAAGGATACAATAAAATTTGTTTTAAGTTTTAAGGTAGGCCTTGTTGATTGTATGTCTTTCTTGTCTCTGCCAAGGGTTGAACTGTGTGAGAAGAAATTCTCACAAAATACTATGAAAGTATAAAAAGACATTTTTTTCATAGTAAAAAACTTACCAGCAATATTTTTGTAAAAAAAATGAAAAACATAAATAAAAAATAAATTATCAGCAATACATTTTTGTAAGAAAATTAAAAATAAAAAAAACTTACCAGCAATAAAAAAATAAAAAAAATAAATAAATTAGCAGCAATAAATTTTTGTAAAAAACTTATTTTCTTTTTTTTAAAATTACCAGCAAAACAATTTTTGGAAAAAATATATTGCTAGCAATATACATTTTTTTGGGAAAAAAAAAAAAAAATCACGCAATAAATTTTTGTGGAGAAAATTACTAAAACGTCCAAGAAAATTAAATTTCGGCATAAACTGCTAAACAAATTAAAATCTGTGTTAAAGCATAAGACAAAAGTAAAGGTTGTCAGGAGTGGGATTCGAACCCACGCCGGGAAGACCCGACTGCGACCTGAACGCAGCGCCTTAGACCGCTCGGCCATCCTGACAAGCTGTTTGTTATTATTTGCCGAAAGTTTAATACTTCGAAAGCATTTGTTATTTTTTGTTGCTTTTATTGTAGGTTGATGAGTTTCTTGGTGCCCCAGTGACTGTGACTGACTATGAGCTGCTGCTGATATTGTCAGTATTATTTAGTATATAAAGGTGCAGACTTCTATGTGCCTCATGCCTTCAGATCATGACTCTCCACAACTTTCGATCCTTTGGAATTAGTATTTTTTATTTTTTACTTTGCTCCTTTCCACCTCCATCTTCATCAGACTAACTAACAGAAAATATGTCAATACGTCTGCGTTTAAATAATAAAATTTAAGAGTAATGTATTGAAACATTCTTGTAGGTGATTTATTTGAATTTGAGAAACCAAAAAGTACTTGCGTTTTTTTTTTTTTGTTTTGTTTCCTGACTTAGTAGGATTTCTTAAGTCTGGCATAAGGCAGCTACTTCATCATAACCTTTGCCTTGAATTTTTAATTTTCTTGAGGAAATTTAAACTTTTGTCAACTCGTATGATAATATGTGAGTATTTGATATCTAAACTTTACTTTTATTTTTCAAATGCAATTATGCATTAAAATTGCCATCACCCATTACTTTGAGAAGAAAATCTTTAAAAATATGGATAAATTAAGATTTAATAAACAGTAATTAAGTGGTGGTTCCACGCTCCTCAAAATTCCTCGATCAGTTGTCTTGCTGCCGGATGTAGTTTATCGCCATACCCAGGACGGCATGAAATCCATAAGAAATGCACTAAAATGTTGGAAAATTCCATTAGAAAAAGCAAGAAATCTAAATGTACCAATACTTTATAAATGTGACACGGTATTAAAAATATTGCTTCAAAATGAACAAATTAAACAGATTCACATTAATTATATTCTATTAATTAACCAGTTTATGAAGAAATAAAAAATATATATGTTTTAATTATTAATAAGATTCGATATCCACTTAGTGGATAATGTGAAGGTTGGCCTAAAATGTTGGTTTATACATTTAAAATGAATGAACACTTAGTGAACATTGTTTTGGAAGGTTTATTTTTTAAATACAAATTCGGACTTGTATCTATCTTGTTGATGAGTCAGAATTCATAGATCGCGGTTCGTTGGAGCACACACACACAAATAGAGAGAAAGAGAGAGAGATCCTCCTTTGTAGAAGGCAGCCGTCCTGATTAGTTCTTTGGTGGTTAGCGTAGAGTGGACCAGCCTGTCCTTCTTTCTGGAGAAAGAAATAGAGAAGACTGACCTTGAACACTTCCTTTTCCTTGAGTTTATACTGAGGTCGGTAGGTAGTCGAGGAGGATATCTTTGGTAACAAAGCAAATAATACTGAACTGTTACGTGACATGTGTCCTTCTTTACGGCAGCGAATGTTGGACGATTTCCTCAACGATAAAGAAGAGACTCGAGGTGACAGGTTCTACAGAAGGATGCTGAGGATATCATGGACCGAGCGTGTGAGCAACGATGAGATATTAGGTTGCAAACAAGGAGGAGGCTTATACTTAATAGGAAGAGGCAGCTGAAATTCCTGGGACACATAATGAGGAAGGAGGGCCTGGAGAATCTTATACTCACAGGGCGAATAGTGGGAAAGAGAGACAACGGAAAATAACGCGTGACATACCTGGGCGGACTTAAGCTAGTGGATAACAGTACGTGGTCTTGGGGAGGAAGCAGAGGGAAGAAACTTGTTGAGAGCTGCAAGGGATAGAGGGATGTGGAGAGCCATGATCGCCTACGTCCTGAAAGGATATGGTAAAAGAAAGAAGATGGTCGAGGAGTGAGGTTAAGTGCTTGTGAGATTGTCATTCGCTTTGGCACAGGGTTTTTGATCCTTTGTTTTCGTTTATTCAAGTATATCGCTTCAGAAATAAAGTTAGCGGATTGACCTGTCCTTAAGGATATCTACCAACCACCCCACGCGGTCAGATGTGGCACAAGGCCGAATTTAATGTGGAGTATCCGAGACGAGACTTTGCCCTTCGACATAGCCTCGTCTGAGGATCCATTCTGCCCGGACGCAGAGAGTTTGACCAGCACAGCTGGAGACGAATCTTCAACTAATTTCCCGAAGCAAGTAACGTTAAGGAGACGTTAAGTTAATTATACTTTTCAGGAGAAAATTTATTTATTTATTAAAATTTGCCTACTACTACAATACCAACTTAAAATAGAATCCAATTAATTCATAATTTGCGGAGAAAGATGAACTGTACACAGCGTTTAAAACAGAAAATTATTAATCTGCAAAGTTTAAGCATATATAGTTATTAGAAATGTTATACGTTACAAGTAAAACATGTTAGGATAAAGCCGATCATTTTTCTGTTTTGTGTGTATTCATATGTGGTCTACTAAGCTACGTGACAATTATAAATGAAAGATCGACGTAACAAGTAGTAAGTATTAGTAGCAGATGGAGTAACTATCCGAGTTGAAGTAGTAAGAGGAGTCATTAAGAAATCTTTCTGTGCCCAGTCTATTAACTGTCGTCCAAAAATACAAACAACTTTTTAAACAATCTCTGGAATATAAAAAATGTTGGATTTACACCTTATCTACTTTCTTCTTGTTCTTTGTTTTTTCTTTGTGGATGAGTTGAATATTTTTTGCAAAGCCAAAGTTTCATCCCTTCAACATTTCAAAGATCCACTACAATTAATATACGACTGAGTTAAATACAAACAGACAAATGAATTCACTAAAGAAAAAATACACAATACATTTTTATTCATATCACAACAATAAGATAACATCTAGAACAATTACAGACTTTTGTTTAAAACGCAATATATTTAATGGTTAAACATATTTGAGTTGCTATCCCTGTTTTTATTTTATTTTCTTAAACAATGACAGTAATAAAACTGGGCCAAGATTAAGAAGTCCTACTAAAGAAAAATTACGTCTCCGATAATAATCGAATCTGTATCTCTCTCCGTTTCAACAGGAGAACAGCTTCTACACCGTTCCTTAAATAGATAATTCAAACATTGCTCTACCAGCGCGGTCAGTGGCTATACTGGTAAAGGCAGATTTCGGCTACAGACGCGGTTTCACTCATGGAAAAAGGAGTACATGTTCGATTCTCGTCAGTTGCACAGTCCTTAAGGACTTCTCAGTCTAAATTGGTTATTATTAATATTTTATCGAAAACAAGAATCAAAAGTGATACTATATTTTTTGAGTTTTACTCTTCGGAAATTTGTTAGCTACTTTAATTTTTATACACACATCGGTACGTAAAGATGAAATAATTTTGTCATTAACCAATTGCAATATGACATAATCTTTTTGCTTGAATATCGAACATGGGAAATTATCGTTATTATACACTAGTGGTCAACAAACTACAGCTCGCGGCTCGCACGCGGCCCGCCTGATAATTTTATGCAGCCTTCAAAAGGACAACAGACATTAAGTATCCATTAATAGATTTTATCATTCTTTGATCATGTAATGCACAAAATAGTAATCTTTTCAAAACAGGACTAAATTAATTTGTTTTTTTACAACCTATCAACCTTTTGTAGGTTATTTAAAGCTAGAAAATGTCTTCAGATTGTAAGAATTCTTTTCAGATAATAATAGCTTAATGATACAAGTTTTAGTAATTGACCCCTAGCTTGAAAGGAGAAGTGAATTCATACCCACCCAAGGGTATTTGCCCGTAAGGGAATATTACGATTTCAATTCGGAACTGTTATCCATTACACCATCCTCATATCCATGCTTATAACATCTGGTATTCCCATGTGGTCACCCATCTAGGTACTGACCAAGCTCGACGTTGCTTAACTTCAGTGATCGTACAGGAACCAGAAAACAGGAATAAGGGCAAATTATATATATTTAACACTGAACCCCAATTTTCAGGAAACTTACTTCCTACAAAATCAACATACCATGTTATGTATTACCACAGGGGCCCCTGGGTCGCTACGTACCACACTTTTCCAATGTCAATGCTTAATGAACATGTGTACATAGAATGTGTACATTTCTGCGCTTTGTTATAAACGTCTCGCGAGATTTATCGAGATTTTCCTATCAGTGTAAAATATTTTTCTCATCTGTACAAATGTCATAAATAGTAGCAAATGTATTAAATATGAAACTAATTTCCCATCCATTTGTGCAGCTTTTTGTTTGTTTTTTTTTTTTTGTTTTTTTTGGCACAAAATGCATTGTAAAGTGGGCCGCATCACAATAACAACACAAATTTCACAACGACAATAAAAAAAAACAAAAACAAATAAACAATCATACATTCCGACGTTATTTGTACATTCACACGAGGTTGACAATGACACGACCCTCCATGAAAAAAGTTTGCCCACCACTAATTTATTTGCACTAGTATCCTTATCTTGATTGTTATAGTCACATTTCGCCCGTTTTATCTTCTGGCTTTCTTCAGATACCCAGTCGTATTTGGTAATGTTTTTTCGGATTCGTATATACACACATTGGTTAAGTTTACCCGATGGTCGTGCGTTCAATCCCTTTATCTGGAAGTGGAAGAGATATATTCTGTTTCAATGGAGCAAGTAAACTCGGCATCAAGAAGATGAATTAAGACTTAACTAATAAGAGTTATCTCCCTTAGTATAATGAAAATAGTCTGTAGATTGAATAAAGTGTTTGCTTTGAAATTTCCGAGAATGTTACTGTATACAAGCGGCATCTGAACAAGTCCGGATCGTATAACAACTGAAACGTTGTGATTATACACTACATACAGAAATTATAAGAACACTTCGAAAATGAGTTCTCTTGTTGAATTAGTTGCTAGATGCTCAGAAGATGTTTGTGTAACCATATTTGCATTAAACCCCTTATTTACACTTGTTATAAAGTGCCTCTTCAGTTTATTTATTTCAAAAGTCGCCATCACAAGCTGCAATTCTTATTGTATGTGACTAAAACAGACCAGTAAGTCGTTTCGACCAAGAACATCTACATCTCTTCATGTGATCCCATCATGTTTTTGTTAGTAATAACGTCTCTTTCCGTGAATCTCTCAACGCAACATGGCCAATGGAAGTGTTGATATCGTGACACCGTAGAACTGGTCGGAGAATAAACCCAACTTATGTATATTAAATTAAGTTGATTTTTTATTTTTTTAGAAAATCAACATTGCACTAAATTTAAAAGATGGAGTTTGCTATTATAAGTTCTGACACCAATAATTAAATTTATTGCTTTTATCAAATTTTGATCATTTAGTTTTAAAGATCGTCCGGAAAAAATGTATAAAAATACTTAATTTCCGCAGGTTTTTTACTTACAATAAACATCAAAATATTTACTGTTTCAAGAATAAATCCAAATAAAGTTGATATCTTTTGTATTAAATACATTGAATGGCAAATATATTAAAACCAGAATTCTTATTATGATTCACCATAAGGAAAATATGCAATTTTCTCACTGTATTCGATAAGTGTCGAAAAAAATGTAAAAGTTTACAAAAAAAGACTACTCGATGAATAAGATTTGTTAGATCATAATTAATAAAAAATAAAAATATAGATAAATGTGTGCATATAACACCATAATACTGCTGGGCACAACTTAGAAGACAAAATGTTTTAAATTTGCATTGTTTATTGAAAAATCACACAAAAGTTATTGCACTTTATAATATATTATATCATAATATGGCTAAATTTTTCAGTTTAATTTCCCTTTGAAGTAAATGAAGGTCTTATTTGATGGCACAATGATTTAGTAATAATATGCTTGTGACATGCATCTTGTCTATGTACAATTTGTAAAGCTTCAGTAAATTATAAATTTTATAAGCTAGTGCTAAAAGAGTTTCACTGATCACCAGAAAGAAATTTCAACGCTACGATTTTGAACCTAAATGCAATCTTTAAATGCGTTCCCTCAAAATATGGTAACGATTTAGAAAAAAAAACATTTTGTGTCATTATTTATTATGTCAAACCCTCAACTTTCAAATTGAGTGCAATACAATTGAGTTCCAATATCCACCCGCCCTAATATATATGATCATATTTATTGCTTTTAAAATCCGGGATTGATAACGTCACGACATGTGAAATCCGCGGTAGAATGAAAAAACAGGCCCGTACCGTGGAAATTAAAAAAAAACCGTTTTGCGCCCTCAATTCCTTACATTTTGGGTCGTATAAATCAAGATTCGTGCCTAGAAATTACCATTGAATTTAAAATCAAAACAAAAGATGTTTGTAATATAATAGACATCTTCTTCTTCTGTGTGCCGCGTCCCTTCAGGACATAGGTGACTATGGTTCTCCACAACTTTCTATCCCTTGTGGCTCTTTTCCCTTTTTCTCCCTTCGCTAAGATTCCACCATCTATTCATAAAAGCTTCCTTTTCTTGATTCTGAGTATGTGTCTATTCTGTTAACATTTTTATTAAGACTTCGTTGTTGCTTACTCGCTACGACCATGGAATTTTCATCATCCTTCTGTAGAACTGCAAAAAATGCAACAAAGAGCTTTATTAATTATAGGCCTCTTCTGCATCTAGTTTTTACCTCATCTGTGGGGAGATTATCCAGCATTCATTCCCATATAAGAAGATGGATAACACATTGCAATCCAGCACTCTTTTCTTTGTTTCCTACGACAATTTCCCGTTTCTCAGCACGTTGTTTAGCTATTTGGAATGTTTCTCTTGGTCGACCAATACGTGTTCAGTTAATTATGTGCCATGCGTGATATACGCTTAGGTGATCATGTATCTTTCGATACATGACTGACAAGGCAGATTTCTTTCCCGCAGTAGGTTGCCATTTCATTCTGCGATAAACCAGTTCCCATCCAAGGTTATAGAACCCGTTCTGTCCTGCTATTTACCCATAGCTGGGGGAAGAAGAAAAGGATTCATACCTCTGCCAAGGGTATTAGCAAGTAAGTGAATGTAATGAATTCGACTGGAATTTGAACTCGGCTCGAATGCATGTTCATTTGATAAAATTATAGAATATCTGATTTATTCTCTTAACACTTTTAACATCGGATTTATTCCCGATCTTTTTATTTTATGGCGCCCTGCTTGGTTTTAGGCGTAATATTTTTTGTCACAAACAAAGGCATTTTGTAAAAGGGAAATTGTAAAATTATGAGTTAAAATAGAAAAAAAAAAAAAAAAAAAAAAGATGGTATCTTCCAAAAAAGAAAGAAATCCGGAACAAAAAGAAATTAGTGTGAGTGTTTTAGTCGCAAGAATTTGGAACCGGGTGTAACGTTAGTCTGAAATTTCAAATTCTTTCGGTACAATAATTGGTGATAATCTGTTCGCTACATTCATAGACTCTACTCACAGATATCTTCGAGATATCATTGGTTTCGCTTAGGCACGTGAAATTCTAATATTCGGCGATTGGGACGTCCTGGTGGTTTTGATAAGTGAAAACAAGCAGTTCTCGTGGGAGCCGGTTTCTTGTCAAAAACGAAGGTGTCGGCGTCTCTCTTGATTGTGGTGGCTAAGTGCGTGAAAGTTGTCTGGTTGTACGGTCATCTGACACGGAGAGAAAATGTGATAAACGATTTTTCTTTCCTTGTCTCTGCGGGCGAGTGTGTGGATACTTACTGTGATTTGCTTAATAATGTCGAAGTTCAAATGGAGGAAAGATTAGGTTATGCCGATCTGTCTACCTATAAAATCAGCATTAAAGGACTTGGGCATTACTTAGGCTTAAAAAAACTTGTTATACTAGCAGGAAAAACGTAATTATTTCAAGGCAAGCAACAACTCCAGACAATCTTCTAGTCTACAATATAAAACACAAGGCGACTGTATGTTTTATCGTTTACGTAACCTGGCTTTCCATTCATAAGAATGAGATATTCCACTTGTAAAAGAAGGCATTGACGAAAATAATTGAATATCTCGTTAGTAAGTAAGGGAGATCAGGCTGATAATACATTGCTTTTTATTTAGTTAGTTTCGCTTTCTTTGAATACTTTCAGTTTAACGATTTAAAAACAGAACTATTTCTTCCATTTGATAATAGTTGTATACATATATATTACTCAATGAAACACACGCATACATACATACATACATACATACATACATACATACATACATACATACATATATATATAGTTGGATTGATGTGTGTTTGTGATCCTGGGTTTCACACTATTTGAGATCGTCAGACAAACTGATTAATTTTTAAATTTTGGATTTCTATATGGTTGCCTATATCGGTGTTTATATATATATATATATATATATATATATATATATATATATATATATATATATATATATACACTGCGTACCAAATTATTATCGAGATAACTTTTTTCTAATATTCCAAAAACCGTCTTATCAGTTCACACAAAAATTTTGTGTGAATTGATTGGACGGTTTTTGAAATATTAGAAAAAAAGTTATCTAGATAATAATTTGGCACGCAGTGTATATACATATATACAACATTGCGACATTGGTGGAATTGAGAGTCTTCCTGGTGCAGTCACAACTTCGCTGGTCTAATCATGTTGCAAGGCTGAGTGACGACAGAATACCTAAAGTCTTGGTGTATAGCCAACTTGACAGTGAACAAAGGACTGTTGGACGGCCGTAGTATAAAGACAAGCTAAAGAAAAACCTGCCAGCTGTCAATGTGCCTCATATTAATTTCGAGCGAGTTAACCTGGATAGAAATAACCGGAGATATTTGTGCCAGAGTGATATCAGAAATTGTGAAATCAGTCGTATTGACCAACGAAGACACGAAAGAAAATGGCGAAAAGCGTCAACAAATATTCCTGTTGTTATGTCCCGAGATCCTCGCTGTTGCACAATATGAGGACTTGTGTGCAGGTCACTAGCAGGACTGCAGTGTCACATACGACACAAACATAAAAACTGAATGAGGTTATCGGATCCTCATATGTCGAAATCGACGGAAAAGTCCTCCATATATATTAGGTTGGTGCAAAAATAATGTCGTTTTCTCACATATGTTACTGTGTGAGAAAACGACATTATTTTTACACCAACCTAATATATATATATATATATATATATATAATTTAGACATATCATATCGATTAGTTTTCGTTGTGAACCTTTCAAATTCGCGGATTAATTTTGCTAGACTTAGAAAATTGTGTAAGAAAAACACCAAAATTTTCTTTCGAATAGTTTTTATTTTCCCAAGTACTTTCAATCTCATCTGGGACCATCTCTAGGGGGTTAAATTGTCTGTGAGTATGTATGAAAAGTAGGTAAACCTTTACAAATTTGATAAATTTTGTTATTTCTGATGAAGCTAAATAAATAGCAAAACATGTCAAATTTATTAATGTTTTCCTACATGTTACTTATTTAATCATACACGCACAAAGTCATACACACGCACAAACACGCACACACACATATATAATGAGTATATTAAACATATAATACGTATTGCACTTATATTATACACATTTTAAAATGCCATTTCCTTTGAAGGAAACTTGTGTGCATAGGTAAATATATTGTTACATCTAGATGCAAAACAAATTCACGTTTCTACACAGGCGAGCAAATATAGATACTTTTTGCACGCACATACTTTAACGAACGACCTCTCTTGTTACATTAAGAAACACTTTAGCGTTTCATATATGGACAGGTTCTAACGATTATTCTCTTGCTCAGAAAAATCCGCCCGAAATATCTTTATTCTAACCAAACTTTTTTTTTCAATTTTCAGGAATCCCCCCCCCCCATTACATAATTTAGGCAGGGAGCATTTAAGGACAAAGCCTTTCATTACTGCTGCACCAATCCCTTTTATCTATTCTTTTATAGACCATGTCACTTTCAAAACATCCTATTCATTGTAGCCCTTGGCAACATCTATCTCGTTTCCTGTTTCATCATCCATTCACACGAGCTCGTCAGGTGCTTGACCTGCTGCTTTTCACTCTCCCTCTTTCCTTCGATATATCCTGTGAGTATCCAATCTTCTAAGCCCCCCTTTCTCATTATGTGTCCAAGAAATTTCACCTCTCTCTTTTTTATTTATAAGTGTCCGTTTACATTTTACTTTAAAATTCCTCGTTACTTACATCTTTAGTCCTTGGTATTCTCAGCATCCTTCTGTAGAACCATATCAGTTGTCTACAGTCTTCTCTTCTCATGTGAAGAGATTATCCAGTATTTACTGCCATGCAAGAGGATTGATATTGCATAAGTTCAGCACTCTTTTTTTTTTTTAATTTCTAACGAAAGTTTTCTGTTCCTTTTTATTTAGTATTCGGAAACGTTCCAGTCACCCCTTTTATTCCAGTCACCCCGTTTGAAACTCAAATGTTCTTCAAATACTCATGTGGCAGTTTGGGTTTTGCGATAGAGAAAAAAAAACACAATTGTACGTTGTCCAATCAGAACATATTTTCCACAGAATTTTTTAGCAATCAATAAGAAATTTCATTTTATTAGTTTTTGAATAATCTCGTCATTCATTTTTAAACTCTAGTTGTTTGACAAACAGTGAGCCATAGCGACGAGAATGACAAGAAGGTAGGGCGGCTTTCGAATTTGAATGTCACCGTTTTGACGATTTATGTATTGTTTGTTTCCGACCAAATATTTTTTCGATTCTCGGCAAATTAAACCAAATATTAATTGTAAATTGACCACGAATCAAGATTTCATAAAATATATATATATATATATATATATATATATATATATATATATATATATATATCGATCGCTATGTATCTGTGTGTCTTTATTGTAGCAGTTCTGCTGTTGATAGCGTCTCTCCTGTCAGCTGATTGGCATATCGTTAAGAAAATGGTAAAAAGATTATTTTTAGGAAAGAGAGAAAAACAAAAAAGGAAAGAAAGAAAGAAGAAACGAACAGATAAAGGAAAAAAGAGTAAATTAGAAACACACTTACGCACACATACAGACCAGCCCATACATATACATTCATCTTAGAGTAAGGAGGAAAAGAGAGGGCAAAGAAAATGTTTTCTCTGGAGAGGGTAGTCCTAATCAAGCTTGCTACATCCAGGTGCTTCATTTAACACTGATAAAATGCTGACATCTTGTTCGAAATATGGGTGGGGTCTTGGCAAGAATTCTAGCTGTCTAAACCAAGCTGTACACCAGACTCTCGAAATCGTTCCCTTCTGAATTTGCTGCAAATCTGTACTTATGTACAAAAACATTTTTCTTTCTTTCTTCCTTTCTTTCTTTCTTTCTTTCTTTCTTTCTTTGTAGGGGTCGATCCCAGCATGCGACGCCTTTGGAAAGTGCTACAAAAACCATACCACGGGTTAACCCAAGCCTTGTGAGTGATCGAACCATTTGGAAACCGTCAATGGTTGTCTTAGCACAAAGTCACAAGTCATCGTTGTCAAAGATTTTGAGCGTGTTTGGACTTGATAAAAGAAATTGCACACGCCAGATTATACGTTCTCTCCTGGAAACCGTAACTAACGTCTGCTCAACCGTTACAGTAAAAAAAAAAAAAAACAGATGAATTCTGGGTTGAGCGGTCGTCTGTAATAGGGACTAACTAGTCGCCCTGGCAGAAGGGAGCGCTCGGAAAATAATAGCCAACTGTTACGCGTGCGCGCGCGCGCGCGCAAACACACACACACACACACACACACACACATGGGCCCGTGCACGCACACACGCACGTGCACATGCTCACGTGCATGCACACACACACATATACACATGCGCGCGCGCACGCACAGACAAACGCACGCGCACACGCACACGCACACGCACACACACACACACATATATAAATAAAGAGAAAAGGGAAACTTATCTTAGCCTAAGCTTAGTTTTCCTTTTGTCTTTATTCATATTGCCTTTTTTTTACAGATGCATTTTTAATTATATCTTAAATTTTAGACATATGCACACGCGTGCATTCACACACACGCACATAAATATATATATATATATATATATATATATATATATATATATAAATATATTATGACATAAATAAAGTACATATTGTCTTTTTACAGATATATTTTAGTTATATCTGAATTTAGACACACATACATACATACATATGCACACATATATATATATATATATAAGGAATTAAGGGATATTTTTTAGATTTTTCGTTATTTCTTATTACAATAAACGTCATATTTTATTGGGTATGTGCATTTTTTAAGTAGAGTAATTGTGACTTGCTTTGCTGTAATGACTTTCGGTAGCCTTATGTTAAGACGCACCCGGCTTGAAAATGGTTTCTCATATGAAAAAGATAATTCAAATTCAAATCCTATCGAGAAGTAGATTTTCTTTAATAAGACTTTCGATCTATAGACCGGTTGACGTTAATGACAATGTTTAAAAACATAGATCTCTACTCAAACACGCGTAACTACTAAATATCACGTTTATAGTAATAGGAAATCTAAAAATTAGTTGGAGATAATTTTTCAATATTTGTTGACACATTGTTTTATTTTCAAAAATACTTAGCATTGAGCCATCCGTGGATTTTCCTAGTTTTTTATGGTCACCACCTTTGAAACAAAAAAATAAATGTTTTAAATTAGATGAAACCTTTGAGGTATTTCCGATATCCTGCATGTTTTAACCGCGGACAAGACAAGGGGGGCTGCGTGGAACAAAGCTAGGGGAAGTTGAATGCGCTGCAGCCATCAAGAATTTCCCATCACAATTCCACGATCGTTTGGTGATTCAGATATGCAACCCAAAAAGCAGCAAATTCATTGGTCAATTCCTATGGTCCAACAAGATAATTTCCCTTTGAATGCATCACGGAAAAGAGTCAATTGTTCGCTGGATCATTGTGAAGTAACTGTTCAGGTGCTAGCAAATCGTAATAAAGAATTTTATTGGAATTCCCACAAAACAAAAAATCGCTCTGCTTTATTGCATTCAGATTGAGATTTTGAAAATTGTCCTTGATATAAAAATGATTTTCTTTGTTTTGCTTTTTTGTAATAAATCAGTTCACCAACAACGACATTGTTTTTGAAAACCTTTTCTTTTCTTCTCTATCACACACACTTTTCTTTATCTACTGGTCTAGGTATCCCTTTCTCTCTTTCTCTCGATTTTTTATCTGTCTAAAACATCGGCACTGTTTTTAAAAGTTCTCTCATTCCCTCTCTAACGTACAAATTTTTCTTTGCCGGTCTAGATCTCTCCCTCTCTCTCTCTCTCCCCCTCTTTTTCTTTCTTTCTTACTTTCTTTCTTTCTTTCTTTCTTTCTCATTTTCAAATAGCCGTACCCGAAAATGCAAAAGATTTTGAATACACACGACGAAAAAGAAAGAAAATGCTTATTTGGAAAAATTTTCGTTTTGCTTTCTTGTAATAAATCCATTTTCCATTGCCTGTAACTATGCCGTCCAAAAAAATGACTTTTTTCATGTCTAGAAAGAATTTATATCTTTTTAATATGAGAAGTCATTTCCATGCCAAGCGTACTTTACTATTATGCTACGGGAAACTATTACAGCAAAGCAAGGCACAATTACTCTATTTAAAAAATGTTTATACTCACTAAAATATGACATTTATAGTAAGAAGAAATAATGTAAAATTAAAGAAAAACAAGTGTCTGAAGGTTGACCAATGCTGCTTTCCGTAAGTTCCTGTCTGACCTACTTTCCTAGTTTCTGAATTTCCCAAATTGACTTATCTAATAAATAATAATCGAAGGAAACTTCAAAAGACACATTTAACATTTCCCTAAGACTATGCCTCAGACACAAGGCGGGGTTTTCTTTTCCATTAATATATATATATATATATATATATATATATATATATATATATATATATATAGGTAACTATACTCGTTTCGAAAAACCTTCGAATTTTTGATTTGCCGATAATCAAATCAATCTCGAAGAAAAAAAAGGTGTTAAAAAAAGAAAGAGCTAGAAACATGAAAGTCTGTCGAAAAAAATCGCACAGATACAGGTTTGAAGCCCAAAGAAAAAACCCCGACACGAGTAAACAACTAACAAAAGAGCTCACTACAACCGTAGAGCAGACCTAGATAAACCTAGTGACCCCGGTGTTCTTGTGTTGTTTTCTTTTTCCTTGGTCACGTGGTATGATTTGATTATCGCCTATAAATATGCTGTTTCTCTTTTGCCTCTTTAGCCGGCTTTCCTTAACGATCCATTTAGGTGAAACCTGGGCAGGTTTGTCAAGGTTTGTCAAGGTTTGTCTGGCTCACTAGGTTTATCTCTATCTCTCTCTCTCTCTATATATATATATATATATATTGTCATACATGAAATGACGCATTTTTGTGTTGGTTGTTGATTCGGTCGTCTAATGAAGTAATCTCCTTAGTATATGAAAAAATCTGACTCTTTTTCTTTCCAGATAATTTTCTTTCAATATATTGTTACTCATAAGTCCATGAAACAATGTCGAGTAATCTTACTGCATGAGAACAAGTTAGGTCATTCTGTCTCTGAAGCATTTCGGAACATCAAAGCGACCTTTAGTAATGGTATTGTCGAAATCACAACTGTACAGAGATGGTTTCAGAAATTTTGTTCTGGAAATTATAGCCCTGAAAATAAACCAAAAGGAAAAGCCTGATCGGTTATCTGACATGATCAACTGAATGATTTGGTTGATCAAAATCCGAGAACTATGGTCCGAAAACTCGAAACATCTCGCACAACTGTTTCTCGTCTATATTTATTTTATAAAAGTACAAAATGGTGGCACAAGGCCGAAACAACTGTTTCTCGTCACTTGAAAGAAATTAGAAAAATAAAGAAATGGATAGGTTTGTTCCGCATGAACTGAATGGGTGTAAAAACAACCCCGTCGCTTTATGGTGTGCGCACTGTTGATTTCTCGACTGGAAAAAATTTTTTTTCCATCGAATCATTACATCCGATGAGAAATGGATACTCTTTGACAACAGTGAGAGAGTAGGCCAGTGGTTCGATGCAAATGAATCACCAAAACAATGCCCACAACCTCCACTGCACCCTAAAATGTTAATGGCTATAGTGTGGTGGTCTTTCAAAGGGGTTATTCATTATTCATTCTTGCCTCAAGGGAAAACAATAACAGCAACCTCGTATTGTGGAGAAATTGAGTGTATGCACGAAAAACTGGAAAAAAAAACATCCTAGACTTATGAATAAGGATGGCGCAATTTTGCTGCATCGCAACGCACGACTGCACGCTTCTCAATCAGCTGTCCAAAAGTTGTATAGCCTGAATTATGAAATGTTGCCTCACCCTCCATATTCACCTGATATCTCTCCTACTGATTATCACTTATTTGAGCCTTTTGAGCTTTGCATACGCAATAAAATATTCTCCAATAAGGAAGAAGTAATAGAAACATTTGAACTGTTTATCACATCAAAGGATGAGAATTTTTTTTAAAGATGGGATCAGTAATTTAGAGGTACGTTGGAGAACAGTCATTCATCAATAGGGTGCCTATTTCAATTAAATAAATTAGTTATTTAACATTTCAGAAGCCGTTTATTAATTTCCTATAAAGTGCTTATTTTCATGTGTGACAGCCTAATATCATATATGTGTGTGTGTGCGTGTGATAAATAAATAAATAAATAAAGTAAAAAATTACCTCACTTGCAATGTGGGAAAAACACGAAATTTGAATTTGAAATCTAGAACGCTGTATAACGCAGTAAAACGAACAGTTAAAAATGTTTTGATTTTACAGAAATAAATCTAAAATTTTAGATTCTAAAATCTAGAATTGAAATGAAAGTTGTGATGACACTGACCCTGAATCCATCATAAAAATCCAGGATGTGGAATTAGCAAATACTAAACACTTCAGATACGTTGGCGTATGGATCAGTTAATAAGAAAGGAGAACAAGAAATTGAACACAGAATAAATTGTGTCACAACACCGCAAATTGCCACAAATCGAAAACATCAACCTGAAAACTCGAGTCTTATTCTTAAATAATCTTCTCAAATCAAGACTTTCAGACGGAATGTCATGCATTGCTCCAAAATGGTACTTGGAAAAATAAAAATTATTTGAAGGAAAATGTTGGTATTTTTCTTGAACAGTTTTCCACAGCTACCAAGAAATTAATCCGTAGACTTGAAAGGATCGAAAACAAAATAAATAGCCATAATATGTCTAAAATTATTTAACTATATATATATATATATATATATATATATATATATATATATATATATATATATATATATATATATATATATATATATATATATATATATATATATATATATGGCAATGGATAGAGGCTTGGATTGAGGAATCGGAGAGCTGAGTTCGAATTCCAGTCGAATCCGTTACATTCACTTACGTACTAATACCCATGGTGTGAATCCACTTCTTCTCTCTCCAGTTATAGCACGACAGACTGGGTTCTATCGCCTTGGATGGCAACTGGTTTAGGAGAAGGACGACTCTGAATTCAAAACCTGCGGAGGGTCGTTTGTGGACCTTGTGGCACGTAGTGCACCAGGTCTCTGTATTCAGCCCTTCAAAGAGTGTGGATGGTTCTGCACAAAACCTTCGCCACTATAATCAAATCTCATGTGCTGTTCTTGGGCTGTCGGTTTCCTGGGAACTGATCTGCTTGACCCTCATACATCGAATTCGACGAGAGAGTCGAGTATATATATATATATATATATATATATATATATATATATATATATATATATATGTGTGTGTGTGTGTGTGTGTGTGTGTGTATTGGGGCATGTGTTATCGAAGTCTACAAAACTTTTCCGTTTAATAATCTTTCTTTCTTTCGATTTTTTCTTACTTTCTCGCAAGTTTCTACGTATTTGGGTCAAAGTTCTTGAAAAATGACTCCAGTCCATTTTTTTTTCTTTGAGCGCTTTCAATTGTTGTCAACCGTCCATCATTGCTATATTCTTTTGGTTTGAAGTAGGTTGCTTTTTATTTTTCTTAATTTTTATAGATAATATTTTTGGATATTCAGGCTGTGTTGTTGGATTAGTTCATTAGCAATTGGGAGGAGGATATGTAACCCTGTACTACCAGCTGCATGGTCGGATTATCAATGACTAAACCAATTATAATACTGGACTGGTAAGGAGCGTTGCTAAACACCAAACTTTATTAAAAATAAAACCTGTCAAAAGGCAGATGAACCTTTTCATGAGATCAACAAGCATATAACACAAGCGTATTGGTATCCAGGCATCTGATAAACCCACTGGGGGTTTTGGACACCTTAGCACACATTAAGCTATCCAACTAGGAGAAGGAAAACTTGTGTGACCCCTGCGACTTGACAGCATCCAATGATGTCTACTAGTCCCAGTGTAGCACACTTTAAAAATGTCATACACAGACATTGCCTGATATCATAAGTCACCAATTGAGTTTTGCAATGATAACTTCGAATGGTCATACTCGACAACGAGGTGACAGACATGGGTTCTTGTTTAATATTTTAGTTTGATTGCAAGCTACAGATAGTGAGGCGTATATTAGGATTGAAATCACTACAAATGATCCCACTCCCTAACCACAAGACTACGATGAAGCCTTCATTTCTCTATTTCGGTTAGCATATATCTACCATAACCACTATGTTCATCTCTTTCTCATATATATATATATATATATATATATATATATATATATATATATATATATATATATATATATGGGTGGTGCGTGTGTGTCTAAAACTTGTGTTGCAACTCTCCGTGGATGGTGCGTAACGTGGGTTCTAAATTTCACAGCTATCTCACCGGACAGACGGTTGGTTATCGAATATGGCTACAAATTCAAGTGAATTTGAGATAATGTCAGACATGAACTGATTTTCTTAGCTCGCCTCATCGTCGACATGAATTTTTCTCTAAAACGTGCTACCTAACATTAGCTCTACACTTTTTATTTCTCTTTCCCTCTCAAATGCACAGAGATTTTGAAATTCTCTTTCTCTCTCCCTCCCTCCCTCCCTCCCGCTCAAAAAGACATTGTTTTTAAAAATGACATTTTTCCCTCTCAAATGCACACGTTCTTCTTTGTTTTTCGGTTTAAGTCTCTCTCTCTCTCTCCTTAATTCTTTCGATTCTCATCTTTCTTTCTTTTTAAAACATTGACACTGTTTCCTCTGCAATTTCAAGGATGACATGAATAATTTGGCAATTAAGGATTTCTTATCTCTACTTATTTAAAAATGTGGTAATATTTATACTACAAATTCAGAATTGACATTCGATTAGATAGGTTAATACCCAGACTTCAGTTGATCTCTGATTACATTTGTAAGAGTCAAAATATGATATCTTCCTATTTCATCCAACCTGCAAAAAAAGTTACCCGGTTATTATGCTTTAAATATCACATATTTTGATTCCTAAATATTTTCAAAAATCGAAAGCCAACATATATTTTTTGGAAGATATTAAAATTATCCTAGGATATAGTAGATCAATCTGGATTCTTCCTCTGAACAATTCAGGTTACTTAGAAGAATTAGAGCTCAAAATAAACCTGCCCAAAACTGAAATGATGGTCAAGAATTGGAATGAAAGCAGTGATGGCACCTACCCTGAATCCACCATAAAAAAATCGCCAGAAGTAGTTTCACCCAATACCACAAATTGCCACAAAACCAAAACATTAACCTGAACACTTGAGTCATGTTCTTAAATAACCTTCTCAGATCAAGACTTTTATACGGATATCATGCATGGCGCCAAACCGATTCAGAAATATTTAAACTGTCAGCAGTATACAACCACAGATCACTGGCGAAAAAAATATTTGAACAAGTCAAACCTAAGAGTCTTGGCAAAGAGCATCCTTCTTTGAATATTGTGGACTGGCACTACAGAATAAAAAACAAAGAACTTTACCAAATAACAAAAAACACATCACTTGTGGACCACCAACAGCAGCGAGAACTAAAATGGATAGCACATGTAACTCGAAGAGAAAATAATAACATAATCAAGATACTGACATTCCACACGACTTCAGATAAAAGGTTAGGAAGGAAACCCCAACAATACTGGAAAAAGCGATAAAATCAACTAGACTTGAGAAAACTGTTTTCCTAAAAAATGTTTTAAGAAAAAGATTTTATAAATTTCAAACGAAAGAAGTTCTGGCTGCTTAGTCAGCAAATGCCGAATGTTTCCTTGTAGGGAAATGGCTAATATTACCATTTCCTCTTCAGGTTGCATGCGATGAGTTAAACGAGGTTACATGGTACCAGTAGCAGATCTTCATCACTGGCCTGACGTATTGGTCGTGCAGTGTAGCCAAATTGTATTGAATCACCCACGTTTAGAATAGAAATAAGCCTCAGGATAAAAGATCGCATTCGATTTGGGTTTCTTGAAATCGCTCAACATTCTTAACTAAAATTTAGACTCCTCGAAGAACCCTCGTAGAAACTTCGTAAACAGAATCTTTTTAAGAAGTATATCAGGAATTTTAGAAGATATATAATTTTATAAAACCTTTCTTTGATAACACTAGTCAACACGATTTTTGGCGCCAAAAAACAAAACACGTTTTTTTTAGCTAATTTGATAGTGCTGATTCCGAAAATGACCTTAGTTTTTCATGGTTAGCTACCATTTTTGCTGTACTGAAATTGCTCATTTTTGGAAAAATGATCAATTTTTTGATATGGTCTGATCAAAAAATTTAGTTAATAAAGGTTGTAGAAACTCATAAATTTTCAGGTACGCCGAGCAATTTATGTCATCCACCTAAAATAAACTATTTTTATAAGAAAAAAGTGTTTTTGAGTTAAAAATTTTAAAATAGAAGTACCGATTTTTTCCAATTTATTGCCCAAATTAAAATTACGTGATAAACTTTATCAGTAATACACTTTAGTAAACCTGATAATTAAGGTGACATAAAAAAAAAAAAATGAAACCCTAAAAATCTCCTGTTTGATATTCATAAATGTATCCCTTCACTACAGAATGGAAACCAAGCCCATTAGGAGCATTTTGTTTTCATAGTTGGAAAGAAACTCCAACTAAAGACATCTCAATTGAATGTACCTATTCCATTATACATGATACTGATGGAATATCAAAAGGAACTTAAATAACATTGAACATGACAGACAATCAAGAAAGAGTATTTTTTAACGTAGTTCTTATGTTCACGAAGATTTTATTTCTGCTGTTAGTTTATGAAATAATTTGATGAAAATACTTGTTTGTCTTGGTATATTCAATCGTGTTATTTTTAAAGACTCGTGGTCTGATTGTTATTGCCAAAATAGTATTTCTCAATAAGCAGACCAATATTTGTTGGTTTAAATACGAATCGAGAGAATTCTACGATTTTATTTTGAAAAATATTGCCATCGGTCAATATCATATATACAGAAAACAAATAAAAAAAATGCTTTCCTTTCCAAAAATGAGGCATTTCTGTACAGCAAAAACGGTAGCTACCCAAGAAATAGTAGGTCATTTTCAGTTTCAGCGTCCTCAAATTAACTAAAAAAAGATGTTTGGTGTCTCGATACCATCTAATTTTTTTTTTTTTGACTAGTGTAATTTATTTTTTTATTATAAGAGAAAATTCATCTTCTTCGAGTTTTCAAGATGATAAAGATACAAACAAATGTTGTGTTTGTTATAAGGCTTTGTAAAGCTTTATAATCCGAAGTCTTGAGTCCTTGCATACATATTAAGAAATTCTTCTTAAGGACATATGAGGCTGGATAAAAAAAAATGTACATTTCAATTAATTCCCGCCCGTTACATTTATAATACTCTTGCTTTTCTTCTTCTTCTCCTCCTCTTCCTCCTCCTTCTTCTTCTTTTTCTTCTCCTCCTCCTCCTGAGGATACCATAATGTTGAAACGAAGGTAGCGGATTCAACTGACCTCCTGATTTTAATGTTAAAAGCTCTACATGTTATTTTTACTTTTATTTTATTTTTTCACACGTGTATCGAGCACTTCTTGATACAACTGTTTCCTGGTCTGATTCAATTCTAACCATTAACCTTTTGTGTATCATATATATATATATATATATATATATATATATATATATATATATATATATATATATATATATATATATATATATATATATATATATAAATATTCAGACCGGTAGACGAGAATAAATAAATAAATATAATTATATATTTTCTGTTTATACGTTATTTTTATAAATATAATTTATTTAAATAAATGCTCTGTTTTATTTTAATTAAACAGTGTTAACTACATTTACCGGCTTGAATATTCGAGAAAATACATGCTCTCCGACAGGAATCGATCCTGTAACCCATAATAGGAACCATTATTTGACCTGACTTGCTGTTAACCATTCAGCCAGAGGGAAGCGTCTGCTTAGCAAAGTTCAAATTACTGTTTATAAACACATAATTTTCGACGATTTTGCTCGCTCGATCATTTCTGCTCATGAAACGTATCTTAACGTAAACAAGGACAACATATTATGAAATGAATGAAGACCGACAATTATTTAATATATTTTCTGTTTAATGGACTTAATCCATTTTATAATGTTGCTATTGTTTACGTTCAGATATGAGGAGGATAGTATCCTCACCCCGCAGGGCGAAAAAAAGAAAACCTGTCAAAGAGCGAATGAACTTCTTATAGGAGCTAACACACACACACACACACACACACACACACACACACATATATATATATATATATATATTAAAATAAAGAACAGTGTTCTTATTAATTATTTTTATTTTTAAAAAACAGTGCTCAATACAATTCTGCATAGCATAAATATTATAAATTTACTAATTTAAAAATATCGTCCCATCGCTACACAGGAATTACCAGGTTTCAAAAACAGACACTAAAAACTTCAAAATTTAATTATAGAATTAAATTAAAATCCCTAGTTCTGTTTCATTTTCAAGCGAATATTGGAATAACTTATTTTGAAATTTACTGAGTTGCATAAGCACATACATTCATAATATTAGTTTCTAAGGATACGGGGAAATTCAATCATTTTGAAAAGGGATGGTATGGTATTCATTTTTACTGACAACTATTGTATCAAAATATGAGTTACTTTCGAAATGAAGTTAAGGTAGGGTAGGGGTGCCTGTTCAACAAATGATGAAATCCATTTTTCGCATGTCGTTTGTTTGTTTTTTTTTCAATGACAAAAAGTTTTTTGGCAATTTTGTTTTGCCGTTAAATTTGTGATTGTATACATAAAGATTTTTTCCAAAAGGGTTGTTTGAATATGAGTACGTTGTATTAAAATACAATTTTAAACTATTATTCCTAATTCTACTTACTAATAGACTATACTTCTATTAAAGCAAATAAATGTATTAGAATTACTTTATTATTTAAAAATTATTATTTAAAATATCAAATATAAATATGCGTTTCATTTTTCAGCTATTTTTATACATCATTTAAGGAAAATCTTTCACAATGTCGGCAAAGAATAGCTATTTCATTTCTTTGATTAAGTAAATTTTTATTTTTTATAAACCTAGTAATGTATAATTTCTCATGTATGCACTAAGGACATGGGTCATTTGATGACCTACATATTCCAACTTTTTTAAAAATTAATTTCCATTTCACAGTAGGTGTTTTATTGGTTTCTTTTAAGTGCCAGAAATATTTAGATAAGGACGTCTGATTTCGGTATTTATTTATTGTAAAAGAACTTTGATGTTGGTTAAAATGATTTTTGAATTCATGTCTTGTGCATCTAATGTAGACTTTTACCTTGTTTGGATCCTCAATAGATGAGATATTGCATTAGTACACAAATGATTCAGTGCGACATTTATTATTAAGAGGATAGTTTAGAAGATTTCTGCAGTTACATAATTTTTGTTTATCTTCATCTCTTTTTATTATACTGTCTAAATTTCTTAGATTTTGGTCTAAGTGTTTATTCAATATGTTAGCATTATGTTTCTTAATAATCATTTCTAAGTTTTCAGTACAACTGTAACTTAAACTAAAATTACGTATTTTTTGAAACATGATAATTCCTGTGTAGCCATGGAACCATATTTTTAAATTAGTAGATATATGTGTGTGTGTGTATTGTTTATTTGGGCAGCAACCCCTCTTTTATTCATGTTTCGTTTAAAGACGACTGACAAGGTACTGCGGTTAAGCTTTTTATTTAATTTTTCTTGTGTTCGTACAAGTTTTTTCTTTTTGGGGACATAAAGCGTGTAAAAACTGCCGCAAATTTCTGAATATTCGGTTGTTCTTTCAGCCATTATCAAGCACGGTTTTTATTTTTAACTGTATGAGTTTTTTTCAGGGTGGCGTATGTATTTGTCTGAATTTATAGAAATGTTTTACTTTCCAAACACGGTCAGCACATTGTGGCCGTATTCGTAGTTAATGTTATTAAGTGTTGGATTTTCTTTTTTATTATTAGGGCTTCTATTATTTTGAATCTTTTTTTTTTTCAAATGTGGATGAGGTTATTATATTTGTATTTTCTACTCGTATGTTTCGGGTGGAGTTCGTTAAGTTTTCGTGGGTGTATCTATTGCCTGGGTGTGTAGAAAGAATTGGAGTCAAGGCGCGCGGTTAGACAACAAGGTGTAAGGGACCCTTAGTTCTTTATAGGACATAGTTTGAAGTAAGGGCCTCTGATTCTTTTTTTTTTTTTTTGGAAACTCGTATATAAAATCTGAAGCTCTGTTGGTTTCTGACCGTCTCAACCTTTGTTGTGCCACTAATGCTATGACCAATTTATGCTGAAATGTTCTATCCACTCTTGGACTTGCTGGTATTGTCAGCCACTTTAAACGTCATCAACGACATAGAAATAATCTTTGACATGTTTCTTTGGGAGTTATGAATCCTGGGTGGTGGTCTTACTTGGTCACGAGTCGCCTTCCACTATCATGCATAAATGTTTATGTGCTTCGTAACTCAATTTTGCGGCAAGTAATTTTTCCCAGCTACAAAGATGCGTTTTCCATCTATTACAAACTCACACATACGCACACACACAGACACACACAAATACCGACATATATTTGTCTGTGTGCGTGTGTGTTTTTATACACTGACATACCATCAATTACACGCATACCAGGCATGTATGTCTATAGCAATGCACGCGTTTATGAGCACAGATACAGAGGTGCCAATATTTTCACAAAAGGATCCGTTCATTTTAATATGTATACTTATTTTCTTGTGTTCATTTATACACACGTCGTTCATATAAATACAAATATTACATTATTACATACATTGCATATATATTGGAATTCCATTTTTTTCTCTTTTTTCTTTTTTTAGATATGTACAAATTGACATGTTGCAAAAGATAGGAAAACGAAAAAGAAACAAACCAAAAGAAAGAGTGAAATAGATAGATAGATAGATAGAATCAGACTGACATATAAATACACA
Source organism: Acanthosepion lycidas (assembly GCA_963932145.1). Lineage (NCBI taxonomy): Eukaryota > Metazoa > Mollusca > Cephalopoda > Sepiida > Sepiidae > Acanthosepion > Acanthosepion lycidas. The sequence continues at coordinate 2,738,250 of OZ010593.1, read as the reverse complement.
CACAGATAGATAGATAGATAGATAGATAGATAGATAGATAGATAGACAGATAGATAGATAGGTAGAATCTGACATAGATAGATAGATAGAATCTGACATATATATATATATATATATATATATATATATATATATAGATAGATAGATAGATAGATAGATAGATAGAAGGGTGGTAATTCGAAATCCATCGTAAGGAAGGAAGGAAGGAAGGAAGGAAGGAAGGAGATGCACCAAAGAATATATTTCGTATACAAAGGCAAATTAACGACAAGAGATAACGATGGCCAAATCTTCCCCCAAAGCAAGCGTTTCCGATCTGGTGGCAAGTACAGACCATTAAGCTCATGGCGTGGCATGTTAATGGTTGCCTACCAGATACCCTAGCGTCACAGTTGAGTGAAGTAAAGGCGGCTCCGTCTGGGTGGGCCATGTCTTCCCTGAAATTGTAGACATTGCCTAAATGATTGTTATTAGACTATTTTGTCTTTGATTAATTCTATCTGATCTTATGGTTTTATTTTCTTTTCTAGCTTCAAGAAAAAAAATGGTTATCATTTGTTAGAATTTGTTTCTGTAACGAATTCCTAACATTAAAGACGATTTATTTATGCAAATACATGCATACATACCTATATATATATATATGTGTGTGTGTGTATTCATTTGTGTGTGTATTGATATTGTATATATGTGCGTATATATATATTTGTGTATATATATATATATATATATATATATACCCACACACACATACCTAAACACACACGCACAAACACACACACACATATATATATATCGCACATCGTACATACAGTGTTGGTGTTAATAAAATAGTGCTCGATGTAATACAACAAAGCTATTAACTAAATGTTAATAAATATACATGTAACCCCCTCACCGATAACACGATTCGGAGTTTCATGCTCAACGCAATCATCAGGTGCTGAGTATAGACTATAGACTGATCGTTACGTAATTTATATTTTAAAAGTATTACAATATTGGAGTAGTTATACGGTGGAATAATGGATGGCGATTTGATTGAGGAATCGGAGAGCCGAGTTCGAATTCCAGTCGAATCCATTACATTCACTTACGTGCTACCACTCTTAGAAAAAGTATGAATCCTCTTCTTCTCCCCCAAGCTATGAGTAAAATAGCAGGACAGACCGGGTTCTATAGCCTTGGTTGACAACTGGTCCACCGCAGAAAGAATGCAATATACTGCGGGAAAAAATCTGCCTCGTGAGTCATGTATCGAAAGATACATGATCGCGTAAGCGTGTATCACGCAAGAGGCACATAACTAATTGACTATGTATTATACTGGGATTAGAGTTTTTTAAATTAAAGAATATAATTGGCATTTAAAATAAACGGGGTTTGTATATATATGTAAAAACACACACACACACGCATATATATATGTATACATTCGTGCTTGTGTGTGTATGTGTGGGGCGTATATTGTGCATATGAGCTTAGATAGATAGATAGATAGATAGATAGATAGATAGATAGTTATAATGCATTGTCGTATTTTAGAATTAAAATGACGTGTTCCATTCAACAACTTCCACACCATATACAGTAACCCATTAAAAATCCATGAAAATTCCCGATAGATTAGCCGAAAGCGCTGGAAACAAATAATCATTTGGATAATTTCTACACATACTAAATGCCAAAAAGTATTCTCTCATTCGTATACAAGAAAAAAAAAACCTTTAACATATTTAACAGAAATATTTTGTCAGTTATTTTAAATGAAACATATATTAGAGAGGGACTGTTATCCAAATACACAACTATGTAAGTAAATGTACATGCACATATATGTGTGTGTATGTATACATGTGTGCGCCTGGCCGAGTGGTTAGAACATTCACATTCTGACCATGAGACCCGGGTTCGAATCTCACCATGATCGATTTGTCAGGAAGGAGACATATCACCGGTTGACCCAAGATTTATGAGTGAAATTGGGTAGAGGGAACCCTTGGGTGCCGTCGATAGCTGTGCTAACACGAAGTCACAAGTCATCGTGGCCGAGGTCTGCTCAGCATAGTTGCAGTATAAACCACAGGTGGGCTCTGTGGATGTTGAATAAACACAAAATGTACCTGAGCAAAGATCTGCAATAGGGATTGGCTAGCCGCCCTAGTAGACGGATATCCACGAATACGAGTGGCCAGCTATACATACATATACATGTGTGCGCGTGTGCATGCAAGTGAAAAGCTTTCAATTAGCTATAGTTATACATTAATGTACTGATTAGCAGGACAGTCAGAATATTATGTTGAGCCATTTTCAGGGTAGATATTTAGTATTCGTATTTTGCTTTTCCCGAAAATGATATATATATATATATATATATATATATATATATATATATATATATATATATATATATATATATATATATATAATGTTGCAAAGGAATTTGCCGAAATTGTATGTAATATTTCCAGTACTTTCGACCATTTTGGGGTTTGAAATGAAAGTGGGTTAATAGTTAATATGCTATTGTAGTATTGGAATAGATTTTAGCATCATCTGAGTGAGATGAAGTGACCGTTCAAAACCATCTGTTTCGGCAAAATCAATTAAAAGTTTCTACCCGGTACACACACATACATACACACCTACACACACACTCACGCGTAGACATATATATATATATATATATATATATATATATATATATATATATATATATATATATATATATATATATATATAATACACAGACAGACATACACACACACACACACATACACACACACATATATATATATATATATATATATATATATATATATGTATAATACGCAGACACACACACACACACATACACACACACACATATATATATATTAGGTTGGTGCAAAAATAATTTCGTTTTCTCACATAGTAACATATGTTAAAAAACGAAATTATTTTTGCACCAACCTAATATATATATATATATATATATAGGATTAATGCAAATAAGTATCGCACATATATAATATATAAATAATACATATATAAATCACACACACATATATCTATATATAGAGAGAGAGATAGATAGATAGATAGATAGATAGATAGATAGATAGACAGACAGGCAGGCAGACAGACAGACAGATAGACAGATAGATAGGATTAATAAAATTTGTTATTTAGCTGATTTATGCTATATGCAGCATTTCGACTCTGGGGTTTCGGATACGAACTTTTTTCGCAATCGTTCTATCAACTCGTCAGTAATTGACTGCGGATTTTCTCATTTTCGTTATTTTTATACTAAGTTAAAAATTAATTTATGCACTAGATATTTGTGTTAGGCTGATTTTTTTCTATCTGTTTCTGTGTGTTTTTGTTTGTGTTTGTGTACGCGTGTGTATGTGCGCATTTGTTGAATGTTGTAATTATTTCTACTTTCCATCATTTTCTTGTCTCCTTCTCGCTTTCTCTTTCTCTCTCTCTCTCTCTGTCTCTCTCTGTCTCTCTCTCTTCCTTTTCTTCTTTTTTCTTTCTTTCGGCTCTGAGTGTCAAAGATAATGTAACAATGTCATTTCCGGTATGCAGGTTTGGTTGAACGACAACGAAAGTTCTTTGTTGAAGTTTTTTTTTTTTTTTTTTTCTATAGTTCGGACATTTTTCCGCTTTTGGGGGGGAAATTCGAACATACATTATCCAATATCTTCTGAACGCATTCAATTGCTATAAGCCTTTATCAAAGAATCTTTTGTGGGCAGAGACTCTATGTCTTATGTCTCTTTAATGGTTTTCGTCTATCACGTCTTGTCGGTGAGTGTTATGTGCATTTTATTTCAGTATCGCGTACCAGTGCGTTCCATATATGGGGCAGTTAGATTTTCTTGTTCTGGAAAACTGGGCCAGTGACCAGATTAGCTGCTTTGGAGAGGATCGACTTTCAGTCTTTGTCGAGTTATCAATCTCATCATCATTATCATCTTGCGGCCTCAGCCGAGATTGAACTCACTACACCCTCTCCAGTATTCCCTATCTGTCATAGCACCTAAAATATCTTCCTTAGGGATCAATGTGTCTCGTTTTATCCTATCTGGAAAGGTTAACTTGCGTGATCGATTGTCAGATGATGGGTGCCTCCAGAGTACAAATGATGACACAAGTCCATCTGTGGCACGTGCACAATGCCCGGCGAACTGGACATGTCTCTTACAAACTAAAGTTGATACTCTCGGCAAGTCACCATACATCATTTCTAGAGTTGGGTGGTTTCGCCATGAGAGATTAAGCACTCTTCTTAAAAGACGTGTATAACATCCATCTAAACGGCGCTGTTGTTTTGCTGAGAGAGTCCAAGTTTCAGAGCCATAGAGTAAGATTGGCTCAATAAGTACGCGGAAAAGTTGGATTTTGAATTGACGAGCAAGATTGGATTTCCAGATCTTATCCATTTTGTTACAAGCAGTCCATGCTGTGCCTTTTCTAATGTTGAAGTCTTTCTCAGAGTTCTTGATGTGTGATCCTAGATACTTGTAGTCTTCGACACATTTGAGGATGTTATCTGAGAGTGTTTTGATCTCGTGATCGTTGCGAATGTTAATTGGCGTTCACTCAGTTTTGGTTTCATTTAGGTGTAGACCTGCACAGTTAGCTGCTGATTCAAGAGAAGAAAGGAGTGCTTGGGCACTAATGAGGTTGTCAGACAACAGTGCAATGTCACCGGCAAAATCAGCATCGGTGATGTAAAGTGCAGGATGACGTGAGCTTCTTCTAGGCTGATACATCAGTCCATTTTCTTTGATTGTATCCACTGATATACGCATGATGTAGTCTATTACAATGATAAAAAGGAAAGGTGCAAGTGTGTCACCTTGGAGAATGCCAGCCAGAATATCGAACGGTTCTGTTTCTGGGGTCATGACAGTGGCCTGTGTGTTGGTGTACAATACTTTGATTGCTTCAATGATTTCTACAGGTATGCCGTTGAGTTCAAGAATTTCAAACATAATCTCGCGGTTGACTGAGTCGAAAGCTTTGCTGAAGTCTACAAAGATAAGAGCTGCAGTTTTATTGCAGAATGTGATTTCCTCAATTATTCTACGCAATGTGAGGATTTGTCCAAGAGTGGAACGACCTGGGCGGAAACCATTTTGGTTTTTGTGTAGAATGGGTTCAACTACAGCGCGAATTCGATTTAGAAGAAGCTTGTTATAGATTTTCGCAGCTATAGGAAGCAACGAAATACCGCGATAATTGGTTGGTAATGTCAAATCACCCTTTTTGGGGATGGGGATGATTTGCGATCGTAGTCAGATGGTTGGTGAAACGTGGCTGGCCTTTGCATAATTACACAGATCAAGAAGTAATTGGTGAAAAATAGGGTCCTTCCACAAGATGACCGGAATCTTGTCAGGACCAAGAGCTTTGTTCATTGTCTTCATTAGAACACATTTCAACTCTGTAATGGTGTACTCTCCTGTTGATATGTTCAAAGATCTACTAATTTGAACTTTTGGGAGGGACACGTGGTCAGAAAGACTTGCGGGATTACCAAGGAGGTCTTTGAAATGAGAAAGCCAGTTACCAAGCCGTTGCTCACGGCTGCCACCTTTAATTGTTAGTGGAGGTTTTCATCCCTTTCCCACTAGTTCATTTATAGTTTTCCAAGCTGCAGAGTGTTGCTGGTTGATATGGAGATGGGAAATGTCAGTTATTTTCCCATTTATATAAGCTTCTTCTGCTTCAAGATAAGCATGGTCGAGGGATTTTTTAGCAGCTGTTAACTTCTTCTTATTGCTCTGAGAAGGGTGACAGTGGTACATCGATGAGGTTTTCTTGAGATTTTCTCGAGCTTCTGAGATTTTGATGCCTGAGCTAACTGGACTTCTTCGTGATTTTGTTTTTTTGGGGAGCGTAGATAGAGCCACCTCCTCATTCGCTTTAATCAAGTTTCCATAGATCAGCTCTATGTTCCTTGAGTCCAACTGAGAGTTCTCTGGGTCGTAATGAGAGAGTTCTTGGAATCTGTTAAACACATTCACTGCATACTGAGATGATAGATTTTTGACATCTATCATCTCAGTCATCAATCTAGAAGAATGGTTCCCAAACAGTACGGCATGCCAACATAGGTGTAGCCGAAGAGAATTACAGGTGAGACGGAATGATTGAAAGACAAAAATTTAGACATAGTTTCAAAAAATTCATATGCCAAAAAAAATTACGTTTTAAAATTTAAAATATTATTATGGATCATTTGTAATTGAAGCAACAGTAATATGGATCAACAGAAGGATACTTAGAATACCATCGACTAAATATAAGAGCAACAACAAAGCTTTAGAGAAATGTAAACAAAAAGACACTTATACTTAACACCAGGAAGAGACAATTGAAATCTTTAGGGCACATAACGAGGCAAGAGGACTTGGAAAATCTGATACCCATAGGACAGATTGAAGACAATAGGGACAAAGGAAAACAACGCATAACCTACCCTAACGAGCTTCAGCAGATGGATGGCGGAACATAGTTTAGAGGAAATAACAAAAAGACAATATCAGTATCTGTCTATATTTCTGAGATGAGGTATTATGTACACTATTTGCATTATTCGGACTATTGTCCTCATCTTTGTCGCCATATTTATCACAACGTTTCAACCGTTGTACACTCCGGCCTTCTTCAGGTGGTTGGAATGCCAAACTGAACCCTTTATTTCGCTCACTGGGGTAGACTGTTCTAGTTCCAAGTGCCATGTTTAATGGATGTCAGTTATCAGTTAATTTCCCTCTGACATGCCTTAACCGGGTATTGAACTCACACTCTTTGGGTCCTGTCACAGGATCTAACCAACGCCTTTATCCACTGTGCCATGTGTCGTCAAAGACACATGACATAGTGTGAGTTCAATACCCGATTAATCAGTGGAGAACTTTCAGAGGGGAATTAACATGAGATAACTGATAACTGGCATCCATGAAATATGGCCCAAGGAACTAGAAAAGTCTACTCCAGCGAGCGAAATAAAGGGTTCAGTTCGACGTTCCAAATAAGTATGGGGAAAAAAAGATGAGGACAATAGAACGAATAATGTAAATAGTGTACAAAAAGACAATGTTTATTAAGAGCTACAAAGGACAGGTAATTGTGGAGAGCCATGATCACCTACAATAAAAAGAAGACGTCGTGAATGGCCATGGTATTTATAATAATAAATACGTTCGACATAAAGTAAAATAAATCTCAGTATAAATAGTCATAGATAATTATTTACCGATTTTATCACTGTGATATCTTTGCATGATATCAAGTACTAAGAATATAGTAACAAGGTCCGCAAATTGATGAAGAGATTTAGCAATGATAATGTTCTGAGTTTGAATCGCGGTTATCTCTCTTTAAACCTCTCTCTCATTTTTTTTTATTATTTTTAAATGAACTGTTTATCACATAAAATCTGTTGAGGCGTGAGTAAATTTTAAGGAAGGAACCACTGATCTAAATGAAGGTACACTGATATAAAACCTGCGACTTAGATTGCATCCAATCATGTCGACTAGGTCTATTTTTTTTTTTGGGGGGGGTAAATGCTATTGTCCAGAGAGTGGTAATGGTCCCTGTTAAAACATTTCTTCACCTTAAAAGCTTCAAGCACATCCCCGAGCAGCTTTGTGACCCCCATTCTACCAATGATTCCTTTAGTCCTGGACATTGATCAAAATGGTACTCAAACCCAACGAAACTTTAAAAAATGGAGCATTGACTGCGGGTCACTGGTTGGTATCAAAAGATACTTTCGTGCCGAGCACTGGTGAACCTATGGAATGGTGCGATAACAAGCAATAGCTGTACTAGGAAGCGAGAAAGCACTAGTCATTATACACCCCCGGTCAAAATCTTAAGACCAGATACAAAAGGGCTAAAAATATGTAAAATACTGTTACCTTAATCAAAATATATTTGCGAAGGATTTACATTTATGAGAAAATGTAGTTTATCAACAAACAAGTGAAAATTTTAAGCTTTTAATTGATTAATTTAAACAAACATCGAAAAACGGATTTTTTTTTTTTGGTTGGTCATAAAGATAAGACCATGTGTGAGAAAAAAAAACAAATTACTGGGCAAAATTTTAGAACTAGTCAGTGTGCTCATAGCTTCAGGCGTGTAGACATCTACGTAGCTCATTTCCAGTATTAAATTTCAGATTTTAAAATGGTTAAGGGTAATATTTTATATTTTTTTAACCCTTTTGTATCTGGTCTTAAGATTTTGACCAGGGGTGTATACACATATATAACAATAATAAAAAACCATTGACCAGGCGTTGATCAAGATATTTCTGGAAGATAACAATTTTAAGGCAAACAGTCTTCATAAATAATAGTGCTTTATATCAAGAGATAGAGCATTAATAGTAAGAAATAAAATTAAATGTTCACTTATCTGTTCCCGCTCTGAGTTACTCAGAGATTACGTATATTCGTCAGAGAGGAAAGTGGATATAATTTCCGCTAAACTCACAGAAGCGACAGATAAATGAAAATTTAATTTTATTTACTATTATACACTCATACATACACATGTGTGTGTATGTATATAGATATTTTTTTTTAAATTATTACGTAGGGACATAATCAATTTAATGGAAATCCAGACGGTAATAAAATCAAGTTAATTTCAGACTTACTAGATTAATAGGATGTATATATCCATGTTGTGATCCTTCAACCTCTTCAGTGTCTAATATCTGTCGGAGGTGAGCAATGTAGCTAGCGGCTAGACGCAAAGTGTCCAACTTGGATAGTTTCGTGTCCGGCGGAACCCAAGGCAACGTTGTCTTCAGCTTGGAGAACGCTTTACTGAGGACGCGCATGCGTGCTCGCTCCCTTGCATTTGCAGCACTTCTTTGGACGGGCTTGTGTTTAGTGGATTCCATCGAGAGTGTATCGCTATCTAGGTCCATGTCTTTCCGTCGGCGGGGCATACTGTGTCGGTCAGAAGCGAGGGTTACGGTATTTGGACGGACACTCGGAATGATTTCCAGAATACTTTCTCTCTCGTAGCAGATCAATTCGGATTGATCTACAAAAATCCTTACACGAAACGAACCCTGAAAAGAAAAAGAGAAAAAGTAACAATTAAATATTATTTACATAAATAGACGTGCCTATAATAAAACGTAGTTTCAAAAGGATAGTTTCTTCCCATTGCTTTTTTAACTAGCTTCATTCTTCGACAATGTTTATTGTTTTAAAATGCGTAATTGTAATAAAAATTAAACATATGAAAGTGAATTTATACATTTTCTTTGTTCTTGAGAGTTAATAATAAACAGTATTTATTTATTAGATTGTTTATTTACACTATTATATTACTTATTGAAATGGTTGGCAAAACATCGGCTAATTGCCAACTGATTCAAACTTTATAAAATGGTAAATAATAAGGATTTCTTGGTTCACATATTTTAATAATTTAGTAAATGTTTTTAAATTTATAAATAATTTTTTTCTCACATTCTTTATAAATTAATAAATGATAAAAATTGCATTGCATTAGTTCTAATTGTATTAGTTTTAAGAATGTAAATGTAAAATTATTCTTGTAAATAAACAATCTAATAAATAAATAGTGGATAATATTTTCATTGTAAATTCTCAAGAATAAAAAAAAAACTCACTGTCATCATATGTTTAGCTTGTACTACAATTCTAATCATTGCCGAGGAATGAAGGTAGTTAAAAAAGCGATGTCATGAGAAAAGAAAAAAAATAACGTCCTTTTGACACTACGTCTTATTGCAAGGACCTTTATCCATGTTTGCCGTATGTTTTTGTTTTTGTTTGAAAACATGAGATGCAAAAAAAAATAAATTAAAACAAAATTATTTGTATTTTTGTGAAATACGTAATTGTGACGAATAAAATTAACGTCACCTATGGCTAAGGCTCTTTCTTTCTTTGAGCACACTGACTAGTTCTAAAATTTCACGGTTAATTTTATATATGAAGGATAATTATTTATGAAAAATAGAATCTTCTTCTTCTATGTGTGATGTACCATTCAGGACGTTGGCGATCATGGTTCTCCACGATTTCCTGTGCTTTATAGCTCTTAGCAAATGTTGTCTTAGTGTTATCTCTCCTAAACTCTGGTTTGCCACCCATTTACTCAAGCTCATTAGGTAGGTTATGTGTTGTTTTCCTTGGTTCCTCTTGCTGTCAATATGTTCTGTGCGTATCAAGTTTTCCAAGCTATCTTTCCTCATTAGGTGCCCTAGAAATTTCAGCTGTCTCCTTCTGATTTTAAGTGTCTTTTTTGTTTCCATTTTCTCTAAAACTTCGCGTTTACCCACATGTCCAGACCAAAGTATTCTCAGCATCTTTCTGGAGAACTACATTTTTGTTGCTACAAGTTTCTCTCTGTCCAGCATTCACTGCCATATAGGAGGACTGATAGTATGTAACTGTCCAGTAATCTTTTCTTCGTTTCTGACGAAATTTTCTTATTTCTTAATTCTTTGCTTAGCATTTGGAAGTCATCTTTCGCTATCCCAATCTTCCTTCGGATTTCGATAAAAATGGAATACTGCTACCATATATTGGTAGGAGCTTCCCAGGTTTCATTTTCCAATCTTAATAGTCTAAAACTGTTTCCACAGTTTCTACCCTAGAACCTCTTTCTCAAAGATGAAACGTTGCAAGCTTCTCATTACTCTATCGCTATTTCCATGGAAAATGTTCAAACGAACTATATTCCTTAGCTCCAGAAGTTGTAAACGTGACGTCTAAGACCCGTTAAATGAGATGTAAGTTCCACTCGAACAGCTTCTTCCCACGAGTCGCTGTTAAATAATAGTTTCAAACCATTATTTTTTTTAGTGGTAGAGTATTTGGCTTAGACCTTCTGAGGCTGACCTTGGGGTCAGCTAGTAGACAAAATAGGGATCTCGATTTTGTCTGACTTAGCCGAACGTGAGAATGTTATCATTAATATAGTGTTTTCAGGGAGTGAAGTTTTACGCGTCGAAGAATGCAGACGTGTTAATTTCATGTACGGAAACTGCTCCTCAGTGGGCGGGGGATAGAGCGACCCCACTGGCTAGTTAAAAAAAATGTATATGTCGACGTGTTTAATTAAATAAGATAAGTATAAAATCCATTTTGTTGATCTTCTCATTTTATCTCCAAACTAAAAATCAACTAGCAATCACTCGGCTGTAAGATGACAGAAAGAAGAAAGAAACATATGAGTGAATCAAGACCGTCGTCCCAAGACTACCCCCAGCACGAAGGGGGATAGACAACCCCGCTACTTTGTGTAACCGACTCTCAAGAAGATGCTTCCCTAGTCGTTACACTCATAACCTATTCAAGTTTAGGGTTAATCGTTATCTCCCACACATATCCCCATAAAATGTGCTGTTTAGCTTTTATTTTACAACTCTCTACCTTGAGTGGCTCTTTAGCCTTGTACTGGGTGAAAATTAATGTAAAAAATCTTGAATAATATTGAAGAAGGTTCATCAGATATATATGAAGAATTATTAAGCAGAAAAATAGTATATATCGATTTTAAACTTACAATTTCTCTCATTCCTTTCCAATTTTTTTCTCTATTTCTCGTTCGTTTTACTATTTCCTGTCCCTTTCTGTTCCCGCCTTTCTTTCGTACTCCCGTTTCACTGAAGCAGATGTTAAGTGCCTGATTGCGTTATCACTTACTCTTTCTTTCTTTCTTTCTTCTTATAATATATTCTATCCTATTCTCATTAAAACCAGACAGCGTTTCTTACATGCATTTTCTTCCCATCTTTCCTCGTAAACAAAACATAATAATTTATTAATTATCTGTGTTAATGTTAGGCTGTATAATGCAATTTTTTTTTTAATTCAATAAAGATTTTATCATATTTTAAAACAAGAGGCGAATGATGAAGTAAAGATAGCCGATAATTAGGAAAATAAAGGATTAAATGGGAAAAATCACGTGATGGTAAAAGAGTAATAATTGTGAAAAGTAGGATAAGAAAAGAGAAGAAATGTGAAATAGAAAGAAAGAAAGAAAGAAAGAAAGAAAGAAAGAAGAAGAAGAAGAAGAAGAAGTGAAAGAGAGGAAAGAGTATGAAATCTATAAAAAGATTTTACATATCAGCCATTGATGTGTTATTTAATGTCGAGATCTTTTATATGGTGCATCCAGTAGTAATGGTCAGCCACACAACTTTACTATTGCCGTGAGTCGAGGCGTCGAGAAAAAAAGCGTAGAAAAGAATTAATGGTATCGCTGGAATAAGGAGATGAAGCTGGTAGAAAGAAAGAAAGAAAGAAGGAAAAGGAATAAAGAAAAGGAATAAAGAAAAGAAAAGAAAAAAGAAAAATAGAAGTAGAATAGAAAGAAAAAGTAGGGAAAAGACGAATAGGGAAAGAAAAAAGATAAAGAAAAAATAAAGATAAAAAGACATAAAAAAAAAGAAAAAGAAAATGAATAAAACGAAAAAAGAAAAATGAGGAATAGGGGAAAAAAAGACAAGAAAAAAAACGAAAAAAAAAAAAAAAGACGAAAAGGTGAACGAAAAGGATAAGGGAAAAAACGAAAAAAGACAAGGGCAAAAATACGAAAAAGAAAAAAAGACGAAAAATAATAAAAATTGTAGAAAGAAATTGAGGTCTATTTGAAAGAAGAAGAAGAAAGGAAAAACATCAGAAAAGTGAAATTTGCCTTTGAGTTCTGGTGAAATAAAAATCTTTAACAAGTTTTAATTGTCAAATTAAGATAAAGTCGGTGATTAATCCGATGAAGAAGTTATCAGAAAACGAATGGAAGAAACAACACGTGAATAGTAAAGGCTGGTTCTTGGTGGCAGCTGAACGCCTTTCCCCTTGTCCATACCCAATCACGGTCATGCCCTGTCCCAGCGTCACTTGCGCTCCATCAACCAGTAAGATATGACCTGACCACAAAAGATAAGCTCTTGTTACTTTCTCTTAGAAGACACTCTCCAGCCATTGCAGTCTGTATTTGCATTAGCTTTTAAGTCCGGCTATTGAACGATGATGTCCATGTGGTGCTGGAGTAACCTTTGTGATTTGATGCGCATGTCTAAATCGAGCGAAAAGACCTGCTTTGGTAAGATGCTAAATCCGAGGAACTGATGCTTACGTATTATGTAAATATGTACAACTCGTGGCTTAATTGTAAGCAATCTGGTCTCGCAGATTATTACTGAATAATGATTCCGGCCTTTCAACTAGATGCTTCAACACTTTTATCCCCAATTTTATGGTAACTAGACTTTTAAAATTTAAGCGCCGTACGGAAGAACTCACACGAACAATTAACATAAAATAGCGTCAATATCTCATCAATTTACATTTGAGCTGGCTAGATGCAACCGTAAGTTCTATGCTAACAGTTTCTTCTCTCACTTGTGGAACGATCTTCCGGTTCGATGTTTCTATCCAATTTTAATCTGCAAAAATTTAAATGCAATGTCAATCGCTATTTACTGTATTCCTGATTCTTTTCTCTTTCCGCTCATTATCCATGTTTTTGTTCCTAATTCTTCCACACCTTATAACCCTTTATATCTTAGTGGCTTTACTGTCTTGCATTGGGTGATACCAATTAATATATTAATTAATTTATGTGGAGAGGTACATGGCCGTGTTCATAAAAGCGTTGGTCGTGTAATCCAAAAAGTGACTTGACCCAAAGAGTTGTGGGTTCAATACCTGGCATCAGAAGAGGTAAACAAAACTTGGAGAGTGTTAGTTACTAAAGGGAAATAACTGAAACTAGGATATCTCCCCCCCACACACACACACAAAAAAGCTATGGCACGTGAAATTAAAACAAAAAAACAATCTAACCCCATGGACTAAATAAAGCGTTCGACTCGAAATTCCAACGTATACCACCTGAAGAAGGCCGGAGCGTCAAACGGCCGAAACGTCGTGAATATGTCAATAAAGTTTAGGACAACAGTCAGAACGATGTAAATAGTTGGAAAGCTTTTCTATATAAGTTTAAGGAAAATGCAGTAGAATTCCATTTTAGGTCCTATTTTAACTTTATCGTCGTACAGTTCAATGAGAACTCGAGAATAAATCTCTATGTAACATATTTGTTAATTAAACTCCGGACATTGTCAGTTACCGTCGGGTACTGGGTGTGTAGCTTTGGGTTTTTCTCCGAACGTGTGATTCTACATTCCCATGTAGATACAAGAGACTTTCCCCAGTGAATTCTCCATCTCACCATAACATAAGAGAATCACGCCTTTCCCTCTCTGGGTCGGCTTTGTTAAATATATCTCTTAGTAATACGGTTTTTCCCACGTGTGCATATGCTAAATAAAGATGGGTCGATTACATTTACCAGGTGGGACAGCCACTGACATCAAGTGAAGCGCATATCTGCACCTGGTGGCTAGGACGTTGTCTCTCAGGTTAACGTCTCGATGAATTTGTCTTTTAAAGAAACTGAGTACAAAGTCTATAGCATCAACTGAGGTGAGTCACATACTACACCAAACTACATTTGCTAATTTACGTTAGCGTTTTTGTGAATGGGGCATTTATTAGTACCAGATTAGGATTAACAACGAAAACAGGAAGCAGTGGAAAGTCATAGTTGCCCATCTGCTAAGGAAACATGACTGAAAGGGACAGGGGTGGGACAGTTTAGGAGATACATGATAATATGGGTATCTATGTTGCGCCAATTTGCATTGAAAAGAAGATTTACCCCGACAGATAATGGATTGCTGCTGGTATTGAGGAATCGGAGAGCTGAGTTTGAATTCCCTGGGAAAGATATAAATCAATATGTTCTCCCTTCAGTTATGTATAAATAACAGAAGACTGGGTCATCTCGCCTTGGGTGGCAATCGCTCTTGGAGAAGGACAACTCTGAATTCAAAACCTTCAACTATCGGTTGAATAATCTCACCAAATCGCAATTGGTCAAGCGTGGCCAATCATGGAGAACTTCCTCCAACAGAAGTAAGAAGGATTTGGATTTGGGTCTCAGCTCGAACACTGGTTAGAATCTGACGGTGAAAAATACGCAATTACTTCAACTGCATTTTGAAGTCTGTGTTTGTGTGTTATAAATTTTTCATTATTTGATTCACCTAGAATTTTTTGCAGTCTTCAGACAACAGGTCCAAAATAAAATTAAAAAAATCATGGTCAGGAACCTCAGGAGAGTTGTTTATTAAATCGTGCGTCTTACAATCTAATCTTTCCTTTTCCTTTCTCCGCTTCTAGTTTTCAATGCAATCCTATCGCTGCTGACGTATTATGAGCTCCGATCTCATTTGTTCATCTGCGTGTTTAACCAATCCTGCTTTTATTCGTCACTTTTTATTTTTCTTGATTTTTTCCCCACTTTTCATTTTTTTAATCTCTCTCTCTCTCTCTCCTTGTCTGCCTTTGTTTCTCCTCCTTTACAAAATGTTTTTTAACGTTTCAATGATCTCCAATTTAAAGTGTCACGACTCATCAACTTAAAAACATTAATTTTTCAAACTTGTCAACTGTGGATTAAAGTTCAATGACAGACAGGAACAGAATTTCTTACTTTTACAGATTAACAAAATTTGATTAATGCGATAAAAACGGACATATTAAAAGACGAAATTTTATAACAAAAAATATATTACAAGTTGAGAATTCTTTATCCGAAATTCTTGGGACCGGAAGTGCTTCGGTTTTCAGATTTTTATTCGGATTTTGGAATACAGGCTATTTTAATTTGTATATAGCATCTATAAAATAAATAAAAAATATTTGAATATCCAAGAAAGTGCCGACATATTAAAGAATACTTCTGTTCTTTCCTGAATCGGCAGCCCAAAGTATTTTAAATCTCTCAGTAAAGCCGCCTATTAGGACTTCAAGCACATCTAGTCACTCATTGACAACATCTGAACTTACAGAGTTAGTTACTAAGCCGGATATCTCGATTGAAATTAAAGATACTTTTATTCAAAACTAGCTTAAAAACCGTCCTACAGCGGCATTTAAGCTAGCTCCTGCGGTGGGCTTTTCATTGGGCCTTCAGCTTGTTCAAGAGTTTGAGAGTCCCTGTATTTGCATATTGGAAGCTCTCCTGGCTGCCGTTTCATCTGAGTCTTCATTTGCATAGGACTTTCTTTTCCTCGCTTCAGCTTTGGCTCTTTTGATTGCAATCTGGTCTTCTGTTGGCGGAGATTCTGCTGTTGTATGGAATAAACTACAGAACTCAAATTGATCGCTGCATTTAAGAATTGCATCAATATTTAAGCTTACCTTTTAAAAGTTCAACAATAATTCTTCTGTCGCAACTTAATTTAAAGACAATTTGATGTACGTAGGTCCTTACTTTCCGTATAAACAATTATTTTTATTTCATGGGTAACTTTCGCTGGATTTCACAATTAATTTTGATTATTTCCAAATTTATTTCCAAGTTATAAAAATTGTTATCGTACAAAATAATTCATCGCAAAAAATCATGTAAAATACTTGCCTAAAACAATCGCAGTAATGAAAATTTGGGAATCCAAAATTTCTGTAACATGAGCTATTGAAAGTTAGAGAGTTGTGTCCCTTTAGTTACTCTGTATTGTATGAATCTCAGCATCAGTAGAAAATGTTGCTTTCAAAGAACTGAAAGCTTCTTTTTGGGGGGTTAAACATTAGACTGTAAGTTGAACAAATTCTAACACACAGCTTATTACTTGTAATTGCGCTGAGCACGAATATTGAGTGGTGGAATTTCTGTTTGTCCATAATGAATAACGCTTGAATAGAGTTATCTAGCAATAACTCGAGAATCAAAGTATCCTTAGGTGTCTACGATTTGACCGAAGTTCTTCAAGTATCTTCAAGGAAGATCACATTAACGAAGCAACTTGTTGAAGTGATCCCTATCCCGGCTGTTCTTAAGCCATTTCTCACACAACAGTCGATCTTCTGTGATGAAGTCGGACTGATGATTTCGTCGTGCCGTTCACTGATTGGTTGATTTTGTGGTGACTAGTCTTCTACGATTGACCAATCTTAGCGTGATTCGCGAACTCTTGATCCCCAAGATGTGTTCAAATGGAAGGCGTCCTACTTTCAAAGGACTGTAAGCAGCTGGAGAGATCAAGTCCAGTTAAACGAAATTAAATAAAGGGACTACAGATTGGTTGGGTCAAAACATTCTGAAAGCTCTGTTCTGACTACTGAAGTGTCGATCCTCGTCCGAGCATTGATGGATGACCATTTTATATCGATGAAGTGTAGTAAATAACCTCGCACACACACACGCGCGAACACACACATGATTACATACATACATACATACATAAAGTAAAATGCGATCGCAAAACCTAAACTACCTCAAAGTCGTTACATATACAAAAGCGTTCGTGGAAATATCTCATCTGGTATAGTAAATAATGAGGAAGCGGTTGGCACGAGCTGGAGTATCTGAAACATTCTGCCATTCGTTAGGAATTAACGAATGTTTAAAAAACGAAAACTCTCTGGGACGAAGGGTAAGATCCGGCTGGTAAGTTTCACCATTAATAAAAAGAAGAAGAAAAAGAAATGGGTAGAACAGGTGATGCGCTAAGAAAAAAACAAAAGGAAAGAGAGTTGCTGAGAACGAGGTAAGAGATGATCGGGAGGAAAAGGAAACGAGAAACAGAAATTTGTGATGAAATATTGCAGGTGGCTCTGCTGAAATTTGCATATACTGGGATATAAATCAAACTGAGCGCCACAGAATAAAACGTTGAGGTTGGTAAATCAGGTATTAAGCTTTATAAAATCCTGATTTTACATTTTTTATTTGATATATGTCATAAAACTCAATCTCTCTTCCTCTCTCTCTCTCTGACTCTCTTTCTCTCAATATATATATATATATATATATATATATATATATATATATATATATATATATATATATTCTGTTTATACGTTATCTTTATAGATATAATTTATTTAAGTAAATGATCTATATGAAATATATATATATATATATATTTAATGCTATATTATATATATTTCATTACATTGATTATAAATTAAAGATTACCTACAATGCACCACTGACCTACATATATAAATATCCGAGGAGAAATCCAGCATTCGCGGCCTGACGATTTATAAAAATTAAACTTAAAATCCATAGTCTCGTTCCATTGTCAATCGATGTTAGGAATTCCTATATAAAATTTTATAATGATCCTTCCCAGTTCTCTAATCTAAGTTTCTTGATGTTAAGATGGGAATTCATCAAGGAAGGCATGGTAGGTTTTCCTACCCAAGTACTTTCGATCTCCTCTATGATCATCCTCAGGGGTGAATTAACCGTGATAAAATCTATGATAAAGTTTAAAAATCATCATCACAACGAAATGCAGATTTTATCACAGTTATAATAAGTTTGTCTTTGTAATTCACCCCTAAGGAGGAGATCGAAAATATTTGGGTAGGAAAAAAATTTACGGTGCCTTCCTTGATGAATTTTATTTTAACGTCAAGAAACTAATTAGAGAAGTGGAATGGATCATTATAAATATAAACATAAATAAACATAATATGTCTATATTATTCAATAAAACATGTTTGAATGAAGATATTCTGGTTATGCACAAATGGAAAATCTTTCATTGAAAATAGATTTGATTACGTGTTTCGCCATTCTAGGTTTCATCAGATCCAAAAATGAAAGAAATAAATGTGTGAGTGTGTGTATGCTTAAATAATAAATCAGAGTACTTTTTTTTACCTAAGCTGGCGTTTCTCGTGCTTAAAGAAGAAAGAAGACGAGTGACTTTTAAAAACAACCGTTAATATTTATTCTCCCTCTTTTCTTTATAATTCTTAGTCCATGTCGAAATTTGTTAATATATTTTCACAGCTTTTTTGAGTCGAATTAAAGGCAAATCCTCATCTGATTTTCTGGAGCCATTCTGAAAATTGTTTGTTTGTGTATGTGTGTGTGTGTATGTGTGTGTGTGTGTGTGTGTGTCTGTTGAACTGACAACTTCAAAAAATTGAAATGCCTTTGATGAAATTCGGGAAGGAAAAGTAAGTTTCTCTATTTTGTCAGTTCTTTTTATTATCTTTCAAGTATATTAATTTATATATATATATACATATATACACACACACACACACACATATATATATATATATATATATATATATATATATATATATATATATATATATATATCCCTCTCTCTCTCACACACACATATATATATAGATATATATATTTATATGTATTGAGTATTTAGGCAGCAATCCTTAATTTATACATACACAAAACCCATACATCCAGTTAAAAAGTAAAAATAAAATCATCCTAATGATAATGGCTAAAAGTATAGCCGAAAGCGCTCGGAATTTCAGAACATTTGGACAGTTTCTACAGACTCAGTGTCCAGGACAGAAAACATTTGCTCGAACACAGGAAAAATTAAATAAGAAGCTTAATTGTAGTACCTTGTCTGTTGTCTTTAATGAAACATATATATATATGTGTGTGTGCGTGTGTGTGTGAATTTTGTGTTCTTCGCGTGTTTTTGTGCATATATATGTGTGTATGCGTGTTAGTTTATATATATATATATATATATATATATATATATATATGTGTGTGTGTGTGTGTGTGTGTATGTGTGTGTGTAGATTCTGTGTTCATATTGCGTGAGTCAATGTGTGCGTATACCTGTATGTGCAACTGTATGGGATTTGTATTTATAGAGAAGAGAGAAAGTGAGAGAGACGGAGAGACAGAGAGTGAGAGAGATTGGAAGGGGGTCGTGTGTTTAGGTGTGGGAGAATATCATCTGATCCTTTAAAAGACAAAAATGTTCATCTATCCCTAAAGAAGTCCACCTGGAAATGAAAAAAAGGCAAAAGCCAAATGGTTCGTAATGATATTCGTCCAGCTGACACGCCCACCATTTTTATTTTTCCAGGGCGAAACGTGTACGAATGGCCACAAGGGAATGCATGGGCCGAAGCAGCCTCGCCGGCACGAGTCAGCTGTTATATTGATATTAAAAGTGAACGTCTAAAATAACATGTTTACATGAATGTCAGTATAGACGGGATTTACTATTTGTCAGAGCAAATAAGCAGCAAATACCGTATACAATGACGCGTATTTTTTAATTGTAATTTCCTTAGGTAAAGTGGGCAGCTAAGGGGGTAGGTTTTTGGCATGAAAATCGCATATACATGCGGAATTCACTCCTTCTGAGAACCCCGTCTTGGGTATGACGATAAACTACATCCTCGTCCTGGGTAAGACGATAAACTACGTCCAGCAGCAAGACCTCTGATCAGGAGGTTTTGAGGAGCATGGAACCACCTCTTAATTGCTGGTGTTCCCAGGTCCACCCTGACCCGGGGTGGTAGCACCTGTTAGGGTCCAAGCTATGGGCAAATAGTTAGCCTGAAACTGAGGTAAAAAGCATTATAAAAGTGTAAAAATAGATTTTAATACCAGAAATACTTCGTAAAAAATTATTACCAGAAATAAATTTTTGAAGAAAAAAATGTTACCAGCAATACATTTTTTTAAATATTACGAGCTATATATTTTTGGGGAAAAAATATTACCAGAAACACATTTTTGACAAAAAATTATTACCAGGAAAAAGTTGTCGGCATTAAATAACCCATTGAGGTTTGTATGCAGTAAAACACAACAAACCAAACCTTGTGTCATATCATTATTAGTAGTGGTAGGAGGAGTAGTATTATTGAGATTGAGATCCTTTCCGACTGTTAGATGTTTCGGCCGGATGATGAGGGTCATATATTAGTTCCTACCCGCAGCTTAGAGACATAACACTTTCCTTCACACATGAACTGTTCCAAGTAGTGCTGTCACCTGCGTACTACCAATGATATCAAGTATCCACAAGGAGAATTGAGAGGCGAAAAGACGTCGGAAAATAGTCCAGAGTACGCTAAGCACAAGAGAGAAAACGTGCTATCTGATCGATATCTCTGATTTGCCTGCCAGGAATTGGAACCTCAGGATTTTCGCCATATCATCCTTAATGATGTTCTTATCCCAAGGAGACGCAACGACTATCCGGATCCATTCATGATTGCTCTTGTGCAAAAGTTTGGTGTCAGGGCGATTGCTCTTCAAGCGCTTGTTAGTCAATATAGTCATATTCCACATCAGTTTGGGCGCCTCGACGTGGTATAATGGTTGAGCTAGCTTGTCTTGCTAGAACAATTACGATTGAATAGTGAGTTTGATTTTTACTGAGTGCCTCTTACTTTCAACTTTGTGTCACATCTAAGCTACGTTTATGAAATTTCATATTCCACAGCATTAACACATTCTCGGTTACTTAAGGCGGTGAATGTTCCTACCATTTCTCTGCGCACTCTAGTCCAATGATTCCCAACGTGGGATGCATAACCCACCGGTGGGGCATGCTAATATTTTGGTGACCATGCGTAGGATATGCACCCTTCAGCTTAACATACCAACAGAATAAGGGCGCAATTTGAGAATGAGTTATTAACAGTGAATTGTTTTCTAGTGAGTCTGAGTGAAAGTGTTAACTGTTAATGCGTGTTAATACATACGATGCATATACAGTATGCATACATAAAAATATTTTGGGTATATTTACATACATGAGTAACTGACATACAAGTAAGAATTAAATGTTACCGGGGCGGAGGCACCAGAATTTTAGAAATATTAAAGTGAGACATGGCCCAAAATCAGTTGGGAATCACTACTCTAGACTATACTTCCTGAATAGTTCCCAATGTATTCTGATGTTTACTTTATCATGGCATCATCTGTACTCATCTTATACAAGCTATGAAGCCAATGATAATGAATTGCACACTGTCTGTAGATTTTCAACAATGTCTGCGCAAAGATATAACGTTTGTTCTGGCCCTTTTGCTTATTTCAAAAATTGTTTCAAATAAATATACATTTCTGGGAGTTAATATCACTGACGAGGTAATATATTAATTAGACCTAGTCGCTGGAAGTCCTCACCCCAAACAATTTGATTGATGTGACTTTAATAAAACAGTTTGAAATTACCTAAAAATTTAACCCATGCTTTGTTTTGGCGTCTAAATTAATCGTTCAAAATTTGACAAAAATGGTTCAAAGCAAATTCTAGTTATTGAGGTTCAAACTCAAAGTAAAACTACTTGGAGGTAGACCACATTTGAAGGTTAGTGATGGCAATTCAAGGCCTTATGGCTTCTGAAAGACCAGACAAGCAATCACTGACAAACTTGCCTCATCCACCCTACAGTTCTGACCTAACATTCGCAGACTTTCATGTTTGAACCGGTGAAAGTCACTCAGAGGATAGCGGTTTTTTTCAGTGATGAAAGAGGTAACTGACACATGGTTAAGAAAGCAGATAAAATACTGATAGGTTAAGTATCCATATTCAAATGTTTAAATTACATTGATTCAGAAGGAAGGAAACTATGTTGATGACTAGATTCAGAATCCTGAGTATTTTGTCATCATTTTGATATGCTTTGCGTATATATGGCGTCATTTTTCTATCAGGTCATAAATTAATAGAAACTGTATTATATCAATGCGCGGGAATCTTATGCACTGGATAGATATTTGCTTGGCAAGGTTAATTTTAGCACAGACTCACATATCAAGAGCAATCGGTGCTGATTGCATTCACTCTAAATAAGCTAGCCCACACAACCTTTGTACAAGAACGAATCTTGTTACATAACCTCATATATATATATATATATATATGGGGGGACACGTGGCTTTCTAACCATGAGACACGGGTTCGAAAATCACCATTTGTCAGTAAGGTAACTTCTTAATGTTATCGGTCTGGAGAAGGAGATCTCAGCATGCTGCACCCTTGGAAAATGTCTAAAAACCAAATCACGAGTTGACCCAAGCTTTGTGAGTGGAATTGGCTAGACGGAACCCTTTGGGAACCGTCGTTGGTTGCGTTAGCACGAAGTCACAAGTCATCGTGTCCGATGGTTTGAGCGTTCTGTCCTTGTTCAAACTGTTGATCACGCTAGATAACGCACTCTCTTCCAGAAACTGTAACTAGTGTCTACTCAGAATAGTTACCGTATAAACCACAGCTGGACTCTGTGGGTGGTGAACAAACACAAATGTCCCTTAGCAGGCGTCTGCAACAGGGATTAGCCAATCCCTGATGCAGACACCTGCCTAGATACGAGTAGCCATCCATATATATAATGATGAAAGCGGAGACCTTAGAAATCCATGGTAATATTTTTATTTCGCAATATCGAAATATTACCATGGATTCGCTCTGCTTTCATCATTATCATTTGCTCTGTTCTTACATTGAGCTCTCTTTGGATTTATATCCTCTTTCGATCTATCTATACGAATTATAAAATATTATATATATATATATATATATAACGCAAAATAGGAAAAGATGCTTTTCAAAAGCTAAACGAAATATCATATTATATATATATATATATATATATATATATATATATATATATATATGATAGTAGAGAAAGACTTTCATGTATGCTTCTTATAATAAAAAAAACAAAAAACAGCAATAATAATAACAATAATGGTAATAAAAAATAACTGAGATCAAATAGAAGCACGAGAAGAAAAGATGGTAAAGATCGGAATTTTCGGACACGACTGTGTACTTTCTCAACGAAAAATAAAAGTGTTGTACATTTGTGAGTGGATTTTCTTTCTTTGCGTATGTCTTATATCACTGATGAAATCTAGTAGACTTCTGACTCACAACTTTCCTTCATCGGCCATATATATATATATATATATATATATATATATGGATTCATTTTTAATCTGACATTTTCATAACTATAAACGTTATTTTAGTGAATATTCGTGTTTGAAATAAATACCTCATTTTTTTAAACTGTATTACGTTTATCGGGAAGCTCATTTTCTTTATTAAGTTTACTCTAATATGCAAGACAATAAATGTAATATACATTGTTTCAAAAAAAAAAAAACGGGGCGCTTATTTCAAACACGGATAATTAACTTTTGAATTAATATATATATATATATATATATATATATAGTGAATACTGGGGTCAACACCTAGCGGCGACAGTCTGTTTCATGGTTAAATGCAATCTTCAGGCCGTCTGAATTGTGGTTTGGCTCCATTATTTATATATGCTGGTCAGTGGTAGGTCTTTATTCTAACGGTTATTGGCTGGGCGGTAACGGTTATTGGCTGGGCGGTAATGGTTGTTTTAAATTATTGTCGGGATTATTGAGTGAAAATAATTGTGAATCCGAATGCAGTTTTGTGGCTAATTTATAGTGTCATTTGTTCACTTTATTATTGATTACTTTATTATTTATTGTTGATAGTTTTTTTTTTACATTTATTTGTATTTATGTGTGTAATCGTAGTTTGTTAACTTGTTTATTTTTTTTTTAATTCAGTTACTTATTAATTTGAACTATTTTATTTTACTTATTCTTTTATTTGTATTCATTTATTTTATTTATTTATTTTCGTTCGTTTTAGTTTTCGGTTTTTAAGTGACGTAGTAAAATATGTTTTCGTATCTGCATTTTGAGATGAGTTCTGATCGTTTATTTATCAATTTGTGTTGGTCTGGGAAGGTAATTATAGCTATTTTCTCCTCCAGACAGTGTTTATATTTTTCATTTATTGTTTTAGGCTGATGCTCTTTTCTTTTTCCATAGTGATCTTGGTGTGATTTTGTTTTAGTTTTTAATTTCTCATATATTTTTTAAAATGCATTGTGCTATTCGCATATTTACTATTTGGAAATAATGTTTTGTGTGCGTAGTTTCTTTGTTTCCAGGGTCATTCATTTACAACTTTGTATATTTTTATTTGTTATCTGCTAATTTTATAGTGGCTTGGTATGTTACATTGTTCTGCAAGCAATTGCTGTTTAAGGGACATTCATCCTTTACTCTGCAGTTACACGTGGGTTTGATTTGTGCCGGCGGTTTGTTGGTTGTTTTTATGTTGTGCTTTTTTATTATTTGTGTCATGTTCTCGGTACAATTGTGGCTGATTTTTACTGTGTCTTTGTGGAATATAGTGTAGAGGATGATTAATGGGGGACGTGTTTGTATATGAGTTTGATGAATATTTTTCCTACGTTTGTTTTTACGTTTTTGTTGTACGGTGCGTTGAACAATGTTTCCTTTCTTGTTGGCTTTTTTAGCTGTGTGCTATTTATGTATTTGTTAGAGTTGTTTCATAATCCTGCTTGGCTTCGTTAAAGATGTTTTCACTGGAATAATTGTCAGATAACCTGCGGTCAATTGATTTCAGGATATGCTTGATTATTGATGGCTGGTGGTTGAAAAAATGAGTTTATAAAAAGTAGTTTGTCGTTAGGTATTTTGTATGTTTGATATATATCTTTTTTAGGTTGAATGTGATATCGAGGAAATCTACTTTGTTTAGGTTAGTTTTTATGTTGTTGTATTTGCTGTTTTTTTTTTTTTGTTTTGTTTTTTTAATCGTTTCACCCCAAGCAAGTCGACAATGCTACTAGACCACGGGGTGGGGTTTACAGAGAGTGGAGGTGAAAGAGAATAAGAATAAGAAAACTGAAAATGGAAAGGAAAGGACAAAACAAAGGAACAGGATTCAAGAAGGTAGAAAATGGCGATTGACCTTGCATTTAAATATTTGAAGATTGTAGTTGTCAGGGAAGCAAGAAATCGGAAGGGAGTTCCACAGGTGGGAAGTGGGAGAAAAAAAATCAGCAGAAGTGGTGAAATTCCAATTGTCTGTTTATAATTGTAAGTATATGTATCTTTTTGGTTTCCATTTTCCTTAAAACATCCTCATTGAATACGTGCTCTGTCCATGGTATTCTCTGTTGCCTCAAATATCTGCTTCATCTGTAAGGAGATAGTCCAACATTTACGGCCATATAGGTGGATTATATTATATAGTAGCTCAAAGAGAAATCTTTAAAAACATGAAAGATCTGCCAAACAAAACAGTTAAAATGAGCTGGAATTTATTTCGTTTTCTATTTTGATTTTAACTTGTTTCGCACACAGCCTGAAAGGCTGGTGCCAGAAATCTTTTGTTCTGCCACGAGTTTATACATCGAAGGAAAATAGTGTGACAAAGTAATTATTATTATTGCATGTTCAAAACTCTAATAATAGTTTTCCTATGAGGTAAAAGATTGGCCAGGATTTGAGTCAAGTATCAGCTCTGTGGACATGACCTACCTACGTTGCCGGATGCGAGGAAGGTTTTGGCAGATCAATTCAAACAAGAGCTTGCCTGTTTGATGATAGTTATTCGTGTCAAACTGATCTGTGAACTTGTAAACATATTTCAGCTTTTGTAGACAAACTGGCTACGATCATTTAATTTTTAATAGAAAAACTCTCATAACGTATAAATATTTCCAGACGACTTGTGGTATATTTGGTCAGCAAGCTGGACTTTGCATCAGTAGCGTTGTTCGATTTTGTCGCTGAGTGCCTTAAATACTTGTGACGTTATGTCAAAATTAAACTACGCTTTCTAAAAATATAAGAGAACGGCAGTTTAAAAATAAAAAAAAAAGATTATAATTCTACAAAATCGACTGTTATAAAATATGCAGTAAACTCGTACTACATTAAGCATGGGCGACATTTTCCGAGCAGTATGAATAACCATCAATTGTGAGAAAACAGAATGCATAATTGTCAAGATGAGAAAGAAAGGCAAGATGCGAGGTACGAATAAGAGTTGTCAACACAAAACTAGTAAAGAAGTCTAAAAATCTGGGAAATGATTTAACAGAAAACGGTCAATGTGACACCGCAATCCGAACGCAAAATAGGAAAAGATGCTTTTCAAAAGCTAAACAAAATATTATATATATATATATATATATATATATATATATATATATATATATATATATATATATATATAGAATAGTAGAGAAAGACTTCCATATATGCTTCTTATAATACGTAGGCCTATGAAAGATGTTCCTGTTGACAAAAAACAACAATAATACTAATGATGGTAATAAAAATAACTGAGATCAAATATAAGCACGAGAAGAAAAGATGTTAAAGATCGGAATTTTCGGGCATGACTGTGTACTTTCTCAACGAAAAATAAAAAAATGTTGTACATTTGTGAGTGGATTTTCTTTCTTTGCGTATTTCTTATATCACTGATGAAATCTGGTACACTTTGACTCACGACTTTCCTTCATCCGCTATATATATATATACATACATACATTATATATATATATATATATACATGGATTCATTTTAAATATTAAAAATATAGACATTGCTAAGACCTACAAAGGATAAAAAGTTGTGATATATATATATATATATATATATATATATATATATATATATATATATATATATATATATATATTTGGATGTATGTGAATTTGTAACCCTAGGTTCCCGCTTTTGCGATCCTCAAACAAACCTCAGAGTTTGTCTGAGGATCGCATAAGCGTGAAACCCAGGGTTACAAATGTGACACTATTTACGACGCTAGAAAGAAAGAAGAAAAAAGAAAGGCGAGAATTAAATTCAGGTGATAAGAAGCCATCACGAAAAGGACACTAAGCGGTGTTATTTTTCTGACAAGGAAAAGTGGTAAGATTTTTATTTCCATTGTCGAGAAAGTAAAACACAGAATTTAATCTGATTTATGTTACGGGGCGGCGAGTAAGATATATCCAATCTTCCCATGGCAATGATAAAAAAAGATTTTTTTCAAGTTGGACAAGAGACCTCCCGCAGAATTCTAAAGAGATAAAAAATAAAAATTAATTAAGCACGCACTGTCCAAGAAAAATAAAAATGTCCACTGACCACCATGAAGGAAAGATTAAGCCTTTGTCTATATGCAGAATATCATTGAGAAGAGCATCTGGTTATTATCAGGGCTGGCTATGATAGCGAAACTATTTTATCGGATCAATAATTGGCACCAAGAATGCAAATACGTCCAAATGACCACCCACTTGTTTGGCGAAGGCCCCGGGTGATAAAGTCCAAGTGACATTTGGCTAAGATAAAAGTCCAAGGGTTTGTGGTCGGGCAGAAGGAAAGAAAGAGAAAGAAAAGAAAAAGAAAAAGGAAGATAATTTTTTTTTTTTTTTTTGAGCAAGATTTTTTAAACCGAGGCTAGTCTGGCCACACCCACGCTGCTGAGCGCACATTGGCTGAATGGTGGCATGAGCGTTAGGCGGAGGTAATCATGTGAAGAAGGAGGGGAGGCCTGTTGCGACCCCCTGAAGGGATAGGTGTGAGATGCCACTGTGAGAGAGAGGGGGAAAACCGTTGACACCCGAAAGACGAAAGACTTCCAAAAATGGAAAATAATAAAATTTTCCTTACCGAATACAAAGAAGTGGATTGTGGGTTTAGAATTATCAAGGAACCTCAAACCCCGACAAGCCCACCTCGGTTTTGGTCGGCGTCCATATAAGCAGAGTCGCAGCGAGTGAAAAGCAGTTGGAGTTCGAGTTCCAGTTGAGAGGCAGTTGAGTGAAGTTCGCAGTTGGAGTTGTACCCGCCTCGCAGATAGCTTACTTGAAAGATTCCAGGCATCATGACCTCAATTTCTAGCCAAGAACAATTTATTTTTGAAGAACTACTTAGACTCATACCACCAAAACAAGTTTTACGAATATCGCCTGAAGATACACCAAGAACCAGTTCCTTAAAGAACAAACAACTTAAGATGTTAAGACTCACCTAACAAACACAAAGTGTCACGAATCCATATAGTGGGTTTGGGAGAAAGACGCAGTCCTGTATTCAGCAACCAGATATAAAATATTGTTATCCTTTTTTAACACATTTGAACTTTTCGAGTTATTATTTTATTTTCTTTTGCATATAATTGTGTGGTGTTACCCTTGATCGAACTCGGCTTGCATTACGGCCCGGCGACTGATTGATTTCGTCTTCCTAAGATCAAATCACAACGTGGGTAGGTTAGACTGGAAATCAAAACAGTTACTTCGGTAACTAGACGTTGGAGGTGAGCTAGGAACGACAAGGCTGATACCGAATCTAACCAGATTCCCAACCGAATCACCAAAAGGTTAGAACGTCACATTTGGTGCCGCGACCCTATACCAAGCCAGTTGGTCGTCACAGGACAGGATAGCACAACGGACGCAGCCAGGCAGACGTCACATTTGGCGCAGCGACACCGGGGAGACGTCACAATTGGTGCCGTGACAGCAGGATAAGACCCTGGATCAGCCGCTGCCACAGGAGTTGCAGAAATGATTAGACCAGGACAACACACGGCGTCTCAAGGACTCAAATTGAAACAGACTAGAGTGGGAACCAAAGGACTTTGGTTGGCTATAACCACACGGTTCCAGACACTCTAGTACGACAACCCGGAACCTGAGAAAAACGAGCTGGAAATTGTCTGTCAGTTAAGACACTTTATTTTCGGTTGATCTCCCAATTTCGATTGTTGCTCCTCAGATTGTTTTTCTTTTGCTGTGTTAAATATGTCTGACTACGATTCAGATAGGATAGACATAGAGGAAGAGGTGGCTGGACAGGGATTGCCGGCAGACCTGAGAAAATTATTGGGTGGACCGAGGGTCCCACCGTTTGACGGTAGTAAAAGGAATTTTAAAAATTGGCTGGCAATCTTGGATAAGAGCCGCGTAATATATAGACTCTCAGACCAAGAAACCCTATATTTGGCGTATGATGCCACCAGAGGGAAAGCGTCTGAGTTTATAAAAGTACTCTTAGCCAGTGAGCCCCACTTGACATGGGAAAGGTTGGAAGAATTATTAACTCGGGAGTTCGCTGACGAGGGGACGGCGATAGAGGCCATGAGAGCCTTCCTGAAGTTGACGCAGCTGAGGGACGAAAACCCTGGAGAATTGGGGACCCGAACGGAGAAGCTGTCGTCATTAGCTTTCCCAGAGGTAGTGAGAAATAATGCGGTCATGCAGGCCCAGTTGACTGATCTTTATGTGGAAGCGCTCAGTGACGAGCGTGTTCGTCACGATGTGTTGAAGGAAGGACCGCTAAGATTATCGGCAGCAGTGGCGCTGGCCAAAGAGAGCCAGGGAGTTTGGCAGAAGGTAAAAAGAGGTGGGAAGAAGCAAGAGGTAAGTCAAGAGGTCGGAAGAAAGGGGGAAGGAGGAAGACCCCCCGCGTGGAATCGGAAGGTCAAGCTAGAGGTGGATGAGCCTGAGGTGTGGGAAGAAGATTCCACAAGAAAGGCTTGGTCAACAAGGCATGGGTTCTATAAGCCCACGCCGGGTAGATACGGGCTGGTCTGCTGGTTGCCCCCAGAGTTTGAGCGGGATAAGTGTACTAGGTGTGTGAAGAAGGGACACCTAGCCAAGTGGTGCGGGTTGAGAAAAAGGTGCCCCACCGATATTGATAAAAAAGGCCGATCCCAAGAGACAAAACCAGGGAAAAGCCAGCGAGCCACCCCGGAATTAAAAGGGAGGGTGGCCCAGTTAAAAAGCAGGAAAGTAAAACGTTGGACATGTGGTCAGGAGAGCCACTTAGGTAGAGGGCATGTCCCCCCAGGAATAAGGGAGAGGGTGGCCCAGTTGAAGAGAGGAAAAGTAAAATGTTGGATATGTGGTCAGGTGGGCCACTTTGCGGTAAACTGTCCAACAAGAAGGTGCTGATTTTGTAGGAGACCAGGGCACCTGAAGAGGAATTGTATTCTTAGGAACAGCCGCAAGATACTGGGAGAAGTCCAGCCGGGACCGCCCAGGTGCAGAAAACGCAGAACTCCCCCATATGAGAAGAATGAAAAGAGTTTGTTCCTACCGGCGCCTATGTCTGGGATAACCCAAAGGTGGGAACCCAGGAAAAGGAAAGCC
Organism: Acanthosepion lycidas; assembly: GCA_963932145.1. Taxonomy (NCBI): domain Eukaryota; kingdom Metazoa; phylum Mollusca; class Cephalopoda; order Sepiida; family Sepiidae; genus Acanthosepion; species Acanthosepion lycidas. Next base: position 2,707,360 of record OZ010593.1, on the reverse strand, counting down.
CAAGTGTTCTCTTCGCTGACGCAAGAGAAGGAGCTATCATGTAGGGCAGGGATAGGAGGTAGGGCAATGAAAGCCCTGATAGGCACAGGAGTGTCTCTTTCATTGCTGAGAGAGGAAGCATACAGACGGGTGAGACAGAAGAATGGGTTGCAGGAAGCGGGCGTCACGCAGGCAGATGGAGCTCCCCTGGAGATAAGAGGGATGGCGAGGCTCCCTGTGAGGATTGGGAAATTAAGAAGCACCCAGAACTTCTACGTAACCCCCAACCTGTGTACGGAAGCAATCTTGGGAGAATTTTTGCTTCAGAGCCAGAGGGCTCGGATAGAGTTCAACCCCACTGTGCTGGTAGTGAATGGCGAGAGAACGCCATTGGGATGCCCACCGGAAGAAGATATAACAATAGTGGTGGAGGAAGATGTAAAGCTACCCCCCAGAACGGCGGTGTCGGGAAAGGGTAGGTTAATGTCAGGGAAGAAAATAGGAAAAGGAACCCTTCAATTGGTCCCTGTAGAAGGGATGGGCCTAGAAGAAAATGAGGTAACTCTGTGTGAGGCAGTAGTGGAGGCAGCTGAATTAGTGCCTATTTTGATGGTGAATCAGGCCCAAAAGACGATGAAGGTTAAGAGAAGGGAAGAGATAGGAAAAGCATTACACCTACGAACTCTGAATCTGGTGAAATTCGAGGAGAAACAGGGAAAACTCATAGAAAAGCCAGAAGGAACAGTAGACGAAGATATATTGGCACCTGATCAATTTAGGGCCAGAGTGGGAAGTCTGCTGAGAGATAATCGAGATGTGGTGGCCCAATCAGATAAGGAATTAGGCCAAACCCACACAGTAAAAATGAAAATCGACACCGGCGATCACCCCCCTGTAAAATTGAAGCCCTACCGAACACCTATTCATAAGAGATCCCTTGTGAAAGAGGCAGTAGAAGAGATGTTGGAAGCTGGGATGATCGAAAGATCGATCTCCCCTTGGAGCTTTCCAATCGTGATAGTAGGTAAGAAAGATGGCGGGCACCGTTTTTGTGTAGATTTTAGGAAACTGAATTCTATATCGAAGCCGTTGGCGCTGCCATTGCTACTAATCGATGACATATTGGCATTATTAGGGAAAGCGAAGTACTTCTCTACGTTGGACTTGAGGTCCGGGTATTGGCAGGTAGCCCTTGATGAGGCTGACAAGGAAAAGGCTGCATTTGCGTGTCACTTGGAACTATTTCAGTTCATGGTGATGCCATTCGGTTTAGCCAAAGCCCCGGGAATCTTCCAACAGCTGATGTCAATAGTGTTAGGAGGATGTGAGAGCTTTGCCATGGCATATTTAGATGATATTTTGATATTTTCAGAAACAGTAGAACAACATTTTTTGCATCTAAAACAAGTGTTGGGAAGACTAAGAAAGCACGGCTTAAAATTGAAATTGTCGAAGCGTCAGTTTCTGAAGGAGGAGACTAGATATTTGGGCTTTGTTATAAACGGGGACGGTATAAACCCGACATGGATATGGTGAAAGTCATAAGGGAAATGCCAGAACCTAAGTTTAAGACCAGAGATATTGGAACAGTGCCACGAGAGGTTGGATCACATGGGAATTGATAGAACATATGATCTAATAGGGAGAAAGTACTATTGGCCCAAACTGTACGGAGAGGTCACTAACTATGTTCGGAGCTGTGTGGTGTGCCAGTCGCAGAGCAGAAGTCAGGAAATGGCAGCATTGGAGGAAATGGACGTGTTGAACTTCCCCTTCGAGAAAGTGAGTATGGATGTATCAGGACTATATGGGGAAACTGCACAAGGAAACAACTATATAGTGAGTTTTGTCGATTGGCTAACAAATTGGCCTGAGGCATATGCAATACCAGACAAGAAGGCGAAAACTGTAGCCGATTTGATAATAAGTGAAATCTTCCCTAGGTATGGCGCCCCTGTGCAACTTGTCACTGATAATGGCACATTGAATATAAACAGCATAATGGGAGAAGTGCTGACAGGTTTGAATATAGAGCACGTAAAAACATCTCCATATCACCCCGAAGGAAACGCTAAAGTGGAAAGGTTTCATAGAACCTTGGGAGATGTGCTGGCCAAGCTGGCCAGAGAGAATACAGGAAATTGGGATTTGTATTTGACGCAGGCTCTGGCGGCCGTGAGATTTACGATAAACAAAACCTCCAGATTTTCTCCTTACTTTATGTTGTTTGGCAGAGACGTGGTCCTGCCTGTGGATAACCTGTTGAAGCCCCGAAGAAAGTATATGGGAGAAGATCATCATCAGTTGTTGCTGGAACAGCAACATAAAATATTTGTACAGGCCAGAAGAAGAATAAAGAGGGCACAGAAGAGAAGAAATGAGAGAGTCAATGCTGAAAGAAAGGTAGCAGAATTCAAGGTTGGACTACTATAAAATTCAACAGAGAGAAGGAAAGCTGGACCAAAGATGGGAACCGTACTGCCGGATAGTAGAGCAGACGGGTCCAGTATCATATGTGATACGGGATCAAGTGGCAGGACGAGCAAGAAGGGTCCATGTCAACAATCTGAAGAAGGCTGAAATAGCTAACCTGGAAATGAGCGAGCCGAGGCCTAAGACAAGGACAAGGAAGGTAACTCTGGTTGAGCCGGAAGAAATGGAGGCGGAAGAAGATTCCGAGGAAAATGAAGAGATAGATCGACTTGGCCAGATAAACGAAGCGATCCGAGTGACGGAGTTGGAACCCTCGGTGGGGATCATCGGCGTTCAGTCGTCGCCTGAATCGGAGCAAAGACCCTGTGATGTCACCATCGAACCCCCATGCCCAAAGAAAAGGAAGAGAAAAACGAAGGGATCTAATCAAGCAGTCAAGGGCTCTAAAAAGAGGCACCCTAAACAAGACGAAGAGTTCAACGAGTGGGAGGAAGAGGATCAAATACCCCTTTCCCAGCTCAAAGAAAGACTAAGAAACAGGAGAGATGTAGACGTCGAGTCAAGAAGTATTGAAGACGTCCAGGGCGAGGACTCTAAACAGAAGGAAGAATCAGGAGAGGAAGAAGAGGACAAAACACCTCCTGAACGGGAATTAAACACAGAGGGAAGGTTAGAGGTCGAGCAAGAACTACCTCTGAAGATGAGATTGAGAAGGGTGAAGAACTCCAAGTCTCAGTGGAACAAAGAAAGCGGTGCAGAATAGAAGCACTCGGTGTCGACAGATAACGACACTGGCTCATCCAAAAACCTACTGGCTGAGTGTGGTGGATGTGGATGGAGGGGATGGAGTCGCGAGCTGCACCTCACGAAGGACGGAAGAAGATTATTGGCATTGCTGACTGGCCAACAGTGGTGTCATGAAGTACGGCCTTTGAAATAGGAGCCCCACGCACCTGTCCGGACCATTCTGTCTGCTAGGAGCTAGTTAGCGGAGGGAAGAGCTGAAGGATTACAAACTTAGTAAGAAATTATGGAATAGAGTGAAGAATTGAACAAGACCGAATGGTTATGAAGAATAAAAACAAGAGAATTTTGTTGCCTTGCAGGAATGACCAAAATGAAAGGGCTGATGATGATGATGATGGTAGCCACACTGATGGTGACGATGGCGGAAGCTTGGAAGCACAGCCGAAATACCATTTTTAAAAAGACGAGTGAAGTAATAATAACCAGGTCTAAATGGTTGATCACATTCGGGATAGATTTAAAACCATACGAGTCGCTACTAAATAAACTAAGAAATGAGCTAACGCAGCTGGATGCAGCCTGGTTGAAGGTAGGACAAGATTATTCCAAGGAAAAAGGATATCTCAGATTATTACACTTCCTAGAATCGGAGGCCACTATGATAGAGGCTCAATGGAGGGACATGCAAAATTACCTGAAGGGAATAGAGTTACTGCAGACGCGGGGAACAAGATCGGTAGTTCCGATTGTAGGTAAAGCGTTAAATGTCCTGTTTGGAACAGTGACTGAAGATGACATTAAATTCATAAGAAGGAAACTGGGAGAAGTGGAAATAAACCAGAGGACGCTGGCTCAAGTGGCAAAGGAGAGTGTGACAATATTAAATGTGACAAGGTTGGAAGTGGCCAAGAATAGAGCCATAATTAATTGGTTAATAAATAACCTGGCGGGGTTGAGACAAGAGGTAATTAATGATACATAAACTATAATGATAGAATTACAGGAAATGAGTGGATTCATGCAAAGATATTTCCAACTAATGACAATTACGAATAAGGTACGACAAACTAGTCAGTCGTTAACGACCTTGCTGGAACACGTGAGAGCGCAATTAGACATGTTGTCATTGGGACACCTCTCCCCAAGCATAGTAAACCCGAGTCACCTAAGGGAAGTGCTACTCGGAATACAGGCCAAGTTACCCTACCATTTAAGACTGCCAGTGGATCCCACCAAAGAATTGTGGAAATATTATAATGCACTGGGTTGTGTGACCTTGTTGGAAAATAGACGACTATTGGTTATGATGTCTGTTCCGTTGTTAGATAGAGAGAGTATATTCGAGATATACCAGGTTATAAATTTACATATTCCCTACCCCAGAAGAAATCAAGGTTTGGGAATGGAAGCAAGGTACAAGATGGAAACAGAATACATAGCTTTAAATTCGGGTAGAACAAAATTCATGTTGCTAACAGCTGAAGAAGCTAGAAAGTGTAGAAATGATGCTCTATGGATTTGTACATCGTTAAGCCCTATCTATATAGCTGGTAACCACAAAATGTGCATACTAGAATTGTTTGAAGGTTAAGAAAGAGGGAATTAAGAGAACTTGTCATGTGGAGGTATTAGCAAACACGGCATTACCACAAGTGTGTCAGACGTGGTGTGGGCAGTGGCCACACAGAAATTCATTAGCTTGTCTAGGGTATGTGGGGAAGAGTCCACAAGGACATTAAGAGTAAAGCCACCATTATCTCTGTTAAAGTTACCCCTGGGATGTTCGGCATTTGGTATATATATTTCCTTATCCCCCTATTACCAGGAAGAAGAAAGATATGAAGAGAAAGATTCAATCATAGAAATGATTGGCAGAAGCTTAGTCAATTGTACAGAGTTGTGGGAGCCAATAGTGAAGGGATTCTCCAATGTTACCTTGAATAAAATGTCAGTACTAATGAAGCCGATAGAAAAGATCGATATGGATCAATTGAGGGACAAGTTAAGTGCGTTGGGAAAGATATGGCTTGGGAAGATGATGAGCAGATCGCGATAAGTTGGTCGGCAATGATGGGTACATTCATAATTATAGCCATAGAGGGTATGGCAATATGGAAGATTAGAAGTAAGAGGAAATTAACTAGCGATAATCAAATGAGCATGCAGCAACTCGAGAGGGAGATGCCGAGCAGTGTTCCTTACTCATACAGAATCGGCGAAGAAATTGCAGAAAGACCGACGGAGGAGGCTGACGTGAAACCGACACGTGCGGCGGAAAAACCTCCTACAGCAGAGAGAAAAACATTGACCAAGAAGAACAAGCCATAGTAACCACACACATGCACCCACAGGCACACGCACACATTAAATTGCATGAGAAACAGAAGAAGATGAAAAGAACATTACATTTGCATGTAGAACAGAAGAAGATGAAAAGAACATTACATTTGCATGAGAAACAGAAGAAGATGAAAAGAACATTACATTTGCATGTAGAACAGAAGAAGATGAAAAGTACATTGCATGTAAAACCATAAAAAAAAGAAAAAAAAAGAAAAGAAGAATAGAATTGCATGGGACAGATGCATGATGCATGCTAAATAGTGTATTTGGGTTTAGGTGTCATTTACCAGTAAATGACAAATAGGTTACGAGAGGATTGTGATACTATTTACGACGCTAGAAAGAAAGAAGAAAAAAGAAAGGCGAGAATTAAATTTAGGTGATAAGAAGCCATCACGAAAAGGACACTAAGCGGTGTTATTTTTCTGACAAGGAAAAGTGGTAAGATTTTTATTTCCATTGTCTAGAAGGTAAAACACAGAATTTAATCTGATTTATGTTACGGGGCGGCGAGTAAGATATATCCAATCTCCCCATGGCAATGATAAAAAAAGATTTTTTTCAAGTTGGACAAGAGACCTCCCGCAGAATTCTAAAGAGATAAAAATAAAAATTAATTAAGCACGCACTGTCCGAGAAAAACAAAAATGTCCGCTGGCCACCATGAAGGAAATGATTAGGTTATTAGGTTATTATCAGGGCTGGCTATGATAACGAAACTATTTTATCGGATCAATAATTGGCACCAAGAATGCAAATACGTCCAATTGGCCACCCACTTGTTTGGCGAAGGCCCCGGGTGATAAAGTCCAAGTGACATTTGGCTAAGATAAAAGTCCAAGGGTTTGCGGTCGGGCAGAAGGAAGGAAAGAGAAAGAAAAGAAAAAGAAAAAAGAAAAAGGAAGATAATTTTTTTTTTATCAAGATTTTTTAAACCGAGGCTAGTCTGGCCACACCCACGCTGCTGAGTATCCATTGGCTGAATGGTGGCATGAGCGTTAGGCGGAGGTAATCATGTGAAGAAGGAGGGGAGGCCTGTTGCGACCCCCTGAAGGGATAGGTGTGAGATGCCACTGTGAGAGAGAGGGGAAAACCGTTGACACCCTCTGAGGGCATGGTGAGATACCAATATGAGAACAGAAGAAGGTGGGAAGACGAAAGACTTCCAAAAATGGAAAATAATAAAATTTTCCTCACCGAATACAAAGAAGTGGATTGTGGGTTTAGAATTATCAAGGAACCTCAAACCCCGACAAGCCCACCCCGGTTTTGGTCGGCGTCCATATAAGCAGAGTCGCAGCGAGTTCCAGTTGAGAGGCAGTTGAGTGAAGTTCGCAGTTGGAGTTGTACCCGCCTCGCAGATAGCTGACTTGAAAGATTCCAGGCATCACGACCTCAATTTCTAGCCAAGAACAATTTATTTTTGAAGAACTACTTAGACTCATACCACCAAAACAAGTTTTACGAATATCGCCTGAAGATACACCAAGAACCAGTTCCTTAAAGAACAAACAACTTAAGATGTTAAGACTCACCTAACAAACACAAAGTGTCACGAATCCATATAGTGGGTTTGGGAGAAAGACGCAGTCCTGTATTCAGCAACCAGATATAAAATATTGTTATCCTTTTTTAACACATTTGAACTTTTCGAGTTATTATTTTCTTTTCTTTTGTATATAATTGTGTGGTGTTACCCTTGATCGAACTCGGCTTGCATTACGGCCCGGCGACTGATTGATTTCGTCTTCCTAAGATCAAATCACAACGTGGGTAGGTTAGACTAGAAATCAAAACAGTTACTTCGGTAACCAGACGTTGGAGGCGAGCTGGGAACGACAAGGCTGATACCGAATCTAACCAGATTCCCAACCGAATCACCAAAAGGTTAGAACGTCACATTTGGTGCCGCGACCAATACCAAGCCAGTTGGTCGTCACAGGACAGGATAGTACAACGGACGCAGCCAGGCAGACGTCACATTTGGCGCAGCGACACCGGGGGGACGTCACACAAACTCACATACATACAACTAAGTATTATAGCTCTATCACCTATATTGAGCGCTTTCCATTAAGTACCGCACATATATAATATATAAATAATATATATACATAATCACACACACCACACACACACACACACATATATATTTCTTTTCCAGAATAAAATTTATAAACTTTTCCTGTTTCAAATGTAAAATATGTTTACATATATGATCTTCCGTAGAGAAAATTGTCAATGTTTTAAAATACTGAAAACAGTTCCTTGAACGAAAATTTACAAAATTCTTGAAACTTTGTACTTACTCATTGCGATTTACTATGTATGGCATTCACAGTGAGGATTGAACTCACTATGCAGTCATAATTGGTGTAGCGAGACAAGCTTTCTAACCATTACACTACGTCGACATACCGACACTGCTGTTTAGGTAAGTGCAAAGATATGAGAAAATATGAATAAACGAGTGAGAACGAAACAAAACAAACAAAATTTTAATAAATGTTATTTTCCTCATGAAATGAAGTGTGACATTGAGAAAGCCAAACAATTTGCACAGTTCGACATTATGGCAAATTTGTCTAAAGGGGACCAAGGATAAAAAAAGCAGTTATAAAACCCAAATTGCTTATTACAATATGTATAGAATGCAAACTTATAGAACGAACATTGTCATTTATACTTTTTCGTGATCTTTAAAAACGTTCCAAAAGATGCAATGTAACTGATGTCGCCGAGTGGGAAGTAAAATCAGTGAGCCGAAGGTTCATTGGGTTAGGGAAATATGCCTTCCCAAAGCTAAGCAAAGTATTAAGAAACAGAAGAATTTAGAAGCAAAGAAAAGAGTATTGTACTGTTACGTAATATCATTCGTCCGAAATGGTGCTTTTTTTCTGATTTTAAGTATGCCTCATTTTGTTTCCATTTTCTTTAAAACTTTGTTGTGAGTTACATGTTCAATGAACAATCTCTTCAGCGATGAGGAAGGATACTGAGAATACCACGGATGACTTTTTTATTTTTATTTTTGCTTTCTTAGCGCTCATACACGGCCGACAGGGGGCACTTCAGCGTGGTGTAATGGTTAGCAAGCCTGCTTCACTAGATCTATTACGACTCAATAGTGAGTTCGATCCTCACTGGGTGCTCCACACTTTTGGCCGTGTGCCATATCTAAGCTACGTTTAGAAAATAACCATCCCCAGCCGACAGCTTTTGATGTAGAGTGAATCAGAAAGAGATGGATAGCAGGTCATCAACATCGATGTTTCCTATTGCTCTGCAAAATCACTGCCCAGTTAGAGCAAGATCGTCACTGTCGATCAGTTAGTGTTTCATCAATTATAGTATCTGGCATGCTGTACCCCTGATTATCCCTACAGTTTGAATATAAACGAGGGCGTGATCAAAAACAGTGTTTTTGTTATGTAGTATGTGAATCACATCAGATGATGCCAAAATATATTTTGCACTCAGTGGGATGTCAAAGAAGCCTGCTGAGTTGACGAGTTGATCTGGAGGATGACCTACTAGCCAGCATGTGCAGATTGGCGCCTCTCAAGATTGATTCCAACAGATTCACGGGATCGACCAGCTGAGCCTAGGGTGTGTGCGGACGGGAAAAAAAAACTTTATGACAGGCCGATATATAAACACCCACACAAGAGGGAAGAAGATACTCTCATACATCTTCACGAGAATGTAGATTCCACGTTCGAAAAAGGCCCCAAAGTCCCACACACTAGCTGGTCGTGATTGACGAAGTCCAGACTTAAATAAACATTGTAACGTTACGTATGTGAGATTTGATCTCATGTTTTCATTAGTAATTTACGATGATAACGTTACAATAATTTACATTTATTTAGTTTAACCAAAAAAACTTTTTTCTGTTACTATCGCGCATGCGTGCCGGTGATGAAAGAATAGAGATAAGCGTTGTAACTGTAGGTGCAGCCATAGCGAAAGACGTACATTGCAAGATGAGATTCCATGTTGTCTGTTGCAGACAGCAAAGTGCGAGCTGGAGAGAGCATTATCTACCGGAAGTCTGTTGTGAACAGAAGAGTCAGGTGATGAGATACCCTGACTAGTATGTTTGTCACCTCTTCTTCTTCTTTGTGTCGTGTCCCTTCAGGACGTGGGCGCTCATGTGTCTCCACAACTTCCTGCCCTTTGCAGCTCTGAGTAATGTTTGTCTTTTTGCTATCCCATCTAGTTCATCTTCTGCCAACCTTTTGCACAAACCAATTAAGTAAGTTATTCGTTGCTTTCCTTTGCTTCTCTTGCTTCAATCTGTCCTGTGAGTGTCAAATTCTCCAAGCTCTCTTTCCTCATTATGTACCTTGAAATTTCAACTGCTTTTTTTTTCTGATTTTAAGTATGCCTCATTTTGTTTCCATTTTCTTTAAAACAATGTTGTGAGTCACATGTTCAATCCATGACATTCTCAGAATCCTTCTATAGAACCATATTTCTGTTGCCTTTTCTCTTCTTCATCTGCCGTGCTGGGTATGACGATAAACTACATCCAGCAGCAAGCCCTCTGATTAGAACGTTTTTTATTCCCAGGTCCACTTTGACCCGGGGAGGTAGCACCTGTTAGGGTCCCAGCTATAGGAAAATATTTAATATCTAAGACTGGGATCAAAACACTATGAAAGTATAAAAATAAATTTTCATAGTAAAGAAAAGACAGCAATACATTTTTTGAAAAAAAAAATACCAGAAATATATTTGACTCTGGATAAAAACCCCTCATTACCAAAATACGTCAATGAAACCTGAGCTACAAACTGATTTCCGTATCTGTCTATATTTCTGAGATGAGGTATTATGTACACTATTTACATTATTCGGACTATTGTCCTCATCGTTGTCGCCATATTTATTATAACATTTCGGCCGTTGTACGCTCCGGTCTTCTTCAGGTGTTTGGAATGTCGGACTTTACCCTTTATTTCGCCAAATAAAGGGTTCAGTTCGCCATTCCAACTACCTGAAGAAGGCCGGAGCGTACAACGGCCGAAACGTTGTAATAAATATGGCGACAAAGATGAGGACAATAGTCCGAATAATGTAAAGGGTGTAAACTGATTTCTTACAAAGAATACTTATTCTATTCATGCGAACCTATCCTAAATATCTTGTCGGCATTAAATAACTCATTGAGGTTGATATGCCGTAAAACAAAATAAACCAACCGAAACTAATCGTCTTCATATGTGAGGTGATTGTTCAGCATTCACTGTGATATTGGAGGATCGATATTACATACCTTCAATACTTTTCTTTGTTTCTAACGAAAATTTCCTGTTTTTTAATACTTTACTTAACTTCAGGAAGGGATCTTTGCTATTCTAATGCACCTTCAGATTTCGGGCGTCTCATTTTTCTTCCTCTGTTAGATATTTCAATTTTTGTACTTTCTTGGTACTGACATTTCCAATTCATAGTTCACATCTTAGGGATTTCTTTTTCCTGACAATCATTTATTCTGTCTTCTTACAATTGATATTTAGTCCTTTCTTCTCACTTTCTTTTATTACCTTCTCTAGGAATTAGTGTATTTATTTTTCTGTTGTCAACGCTGTTAGGATTGTGACCGCCAATAATGAATCCTGGTAAGATTCCTGGTTGAACCAGTCCGATAAGAAAACAGATCCCTGCTTTACGCTTCTTTCTTTTTGTGTCTGGTTACTCATTTCATTTTCTATCCGTATGCAGGCGGTTTTCTCCCAGTATAAGTTCTGGATTATTCTAACATCTTTCCCAAATATATCAAGATTACCTAGCAGTTCAAACAGTTCTTTGTGTTGTACGTTATCAAACGCTTTTTTATAAACTATAAAACATATCCTTCTGCATATGTCTTGCTTTTTGTGTTATCATTCTGAGCATAATTATTACAACGAACTCTTTTTGCCCTATTTCCGCTCTAATTCTGCTGCGCGTCCTATCAGAATTCGAATAAGATTCGTTACGGGACTCCTCATTAAGCTGATTGTCCAATGAAATTCACATCCATTTGCATCCATTTTCCTTGTTCGTGATTCTAAAATAAGGCTTTCTGGTATTTCACCACTGTCTTATATTTCAGTTATTGTTTCTGTAATTTTGTCAATACCGAAATCATCTGGTTCTATCACTTTTTTCACGTTCAACTTGTCCGATGTTGATTTCACTTCCGACTGTAATATGTCTGGTTCGTTGATATTTTTGTATATTGCAGTTTTTTCTCCTTCGTCGTAGGAGAGTGCACCGATGTAATTGTTCTATCTTTGGAGTATTTTTCTTTCTCTATTATTTGCTTTCCTTCTTTTAAGCATCCTGTCGATGAGCGAATCTTTTGTCCTGTTATTTCTCTTACTCTTTTATGCACATCTGCCTTATTAGTGATGCTCGTGCTTTTTATTTCAGTAGTTTTCGTTGAGCCATTCCTCATTTGCCTGCCTGCATTTGTTTCTAATTTCTTTGTGTAATGTACTACATTTTGTACCTGACCTTGAAATTGCTTTTTGTCTCCTTTTCATAATATCAAGAATTTCATTCCTTGTCTAGTTTTCGTTGAGATGACCTAGTTTGCTGATGTCACCAAAGCTTTTTTTTATTGTGTCCCACTGAATTTCCATTCTCGTTTAGTTTATTGTAACGCTGTCATTATACATCTCTTTGCAATTCGAGTGATCTTTTTGCAATTTAGGTGATGCCTTGACCCTCTTCAACTTACATAGTTTCACTCTAAGTTTATATCTTACTGGAAGGTGGTCACTCCCGCAGTCGGCACGTAGATTTGTTTTACAGTGTAAAACTCCATTGCTAAATCTATTGATCGTGATGTAATTGATTTGGTCCTTCGTTTATACTCCTGGGCTTTTCCATGTCCATAAGCGTCTTGTGTGTTCTTGAAACCTGGCCGTTAGCTTTGCGCCATTAGATCCATTTTCCCCAAAGTGCGAATTGCAAATAGGTAATACCATAAACAAAGAAGTACAAAAATGTTAAGGCGTATTGGGATAGTCAAAGTTGCCTTCCAAAAGTTAAGCAGAATATTAAGAAATAGAAAAACTTCGCTAGAAAAGGGTACTGTTACGTGATATCTGTCCTTCTGTATGGCACTGGGTTCTGGACAATCTCTTCAAAGATGAAGAAGAGACTTGAAGCAACAGAAATGTAGTTCTACAGGAGCATGCTGAGGATACCATAGACTGAACATGTGAGCAACGGCGAAGTTTTAGAGAAAATGTAATCAAAAAGCAAACTTATACTTAACAACAAGAAGAGGTTACTAGGGTACATAATGAGGAAAGAGGGCTTGGAAAATCTGATACTCAACGGACAGATTGGAGGCAAGAGAGACAAAGGTAAACAATGCATAACATATTTTGTAAGCTTGAGTAAATGGATGGCGGGACAGGGTTTAGGAAAAATAACAGAAAGACAATATTTATTGAGGGATACAAGGGACAGGAAGTTGTGGAGAGCCTTGATCGCCTACGCTGTGAGGGGACACGGAACATAAAGAAAAAGTTTGAATTTACCAACTATTTCATCATCTCACTTCTTCCTTATTTTGGGCATTTAGGTCTCCCATTAATGTAGTTTTCTGCAATTTGCATTGTGCCTTGGTGTTGCCTAAGCTGCAATAAAACCTGTTCAGTGTCTTCCCCCGTGCTTCGAATAAGAAGTGTTAATATACTCAGGAAGTTTATTTTTTAAGAGATTTTCCGGCCCCACCCCGAGCTTATTTTGACGACCCCGTTTATTTATTTTGCATTTTCCCCAGGGGTCAAACAAGTAAAAATAATTATTATAACCGGTTCTAGTTTTCAACTGCTTTTAAGATGTTGGCACCTATTGAAAAGATTACATTGTTTAAAAAATGGCGATCTATTTTTTAATTCTTTCCACGTTCCATTCTTTAATAGACATCATCATCAGGTCGAGAATTCTTCTTGGATTCTCCTGACTCGTTCCTTCCAACCATTTCTGTCAGACATCGCCGTCGGCAGGTCCTCCAGATGGCATCTAGAGATCTACAATGTAGGTGTGATGATGTCTTCCTACATATCTTTTGCCGCGCAATGGGTTCCATAGGAGGGTGTCACTTACAAGTTCCGACTTACTTCTTCAGGAGTGACCAGCTAACCGAAGCCCTCTCTCTCTTAGCGAAACTGAGATAGGAGAAAGGTGTCCATACAGGCGTTTCTTTGTTGGTCTTCCAACTGATGTCCAATGCAACTCGTAACAAAATCCTTGTGTATTTTCCGGTCAAGTGATGGCTTCTTCGTGTTCCGTCAGTGTCCATGTTGTTGAGCCGTAGAGGAAAACAGATTCTACCGTGGCCTTAAAGAAGTCACTTTTGTCAGAGAGGGAGGCATTCCAGATGGTACTCAGACTACCAACGACACTCCAGGCCACGCCTTTACGGATTTTTGATGTCTCTCTCTGCTGACTGGATGTTGCTGCCGAGATAAACAAATTCCTGGACGGATTTTTGATGTTGTTGCCGTTTTTCAACTTAATTTCTCCTTCTTGGTTGTAGCTGATATTATTATTAGCCATCGAAAGTTTCAAATGGCAGTTCCTAAAAGAATTTAACAATCATAATGTTTAAAAAAATGTCTCTTTACTTAAATTTTAAATGATTTTCTGACTCCTTTTTTTTGTTATGACTCTCTCGTTTATTGCATATTGAGAAAAATTCCAGGCCCCCTATTATTATGACCCCACCTTTTTATTAGGCATTTAATAGTAAATTTCTATTACCTACCTTAAGAAACCCTCATCTCCCTTCGAGACCTTTCAAAATCTGTATATATTTTCAAACTAGAGACTTAAGTAAAGTAACATTTTTAATAAGACTTTATTTCTTATTACTATAAATGAGGTTTGCTTGTTTTTTTTTTGTTTTTGTTTTTTTTTGTTTGTTTTTGTCTTCCTGTGCTCAGTAGTAAAGCATTTAGTTTGAAAGCGATTTCCAAGATCAGAAAGGTAATACGGGTTCGATTCCTGTTCAGGATAATAAGACTTTCCAACTCTAGGCGGGTAGACATTAAATTAAATTAAATTTCTTTGTTTAAAAAGCAGGGATGTTTACTAAAACACGTGCATCTACTAAATATAACGGTTTTAGCTTTTGTGTGTGTATATATATATATATATATATATATATATATATATATATATATATATATGATATCAATTGATAATTAGTAGGGATGATTCCAAGGAGGACATTAATCCAAAGATAACTCAATGCAAGTAATAGAGCAATATAATAATGAGTACAGACGATCCTTAAAAAATTTTAAGGATCGTCTGTACTCATTATATATATATATATATATATATATATATATATATATATATATATATATATAGTCTGTACTCATAATGTCTACTTATTTTTATACTGATAAATTACGGCACCTTCCTTCACCTATGCTGCTGAAATAAACACACGCATATATATATATATATATATATATATATATATATATATATATATATATATATATATGACTCAAGACTTTCCTTCATCGGCTATATATATATATATATGAAAATTCCTCAGAGTTAACCTGTAGAAAAGACAATATTTATAAATATAAATGACAATAGGAAAACTGTAGTTATTGCTGACGTGTTTCGTCCAATGTGGACTTTATCAAAGCAAAAAAAAAAAAAAAAAAGATAAAAAAAAGAAAAAAAGCGAAATGAATTTAATTAAAGAAAGTAACTAATAATAACAAAAAAAAGCAGAATGTTCTTAGCAACTGGAGGAATGTAGAGAACGCTATTTTCATATTGTTAACTAAAAATAACGTCAGTTATTGTCAGGTGTGGAGAATATTGTCATATATATATATATATGTGTGTGTGTGTGTGTGTGTGTGTGTGTGTGTGTAACTCATCGATTGTCTCTACTTACCATAGGGATAACTTAAGAAAATCCTAAGCCTGGACCATATTTCTTGTACTTTTTTTCTGAAAGGAACCTCAGATAATTTCTGAAGGAATTTCATCCTTATCTGAGAAGGATTATTCGTAATTTGAAAAAGTCAATCATGAAAATTAATAGACACAAAATGTCTTTCGTTTTTACTTTTAGAAAAATTAAACAACACCTGCTACCAAATTACACATTAAAGTAGTAAGATTTTATTTCGTGTTTGCATTTTGAGATGAAAACAAATTTTTACTACCTAGTTTAAAGATCGTAAGATAAAAACAAACAAGAATAAATCAAACTAAATAAAATAAATTAATCCAAACCAATAAATAAATAAATAAATTAAGCAAATAATAAACAAATTAACAAACCACGAACGCACAGATAAAAGCAAGTAAACGTAATAACAACCGGCAATAACATAATCAATAACAAAGTTAACAAAAAACACTATAAAAAACTGAAAAATTTATCCGGATCCACAATTATTTCCATTCAATAGCCTCTAGAATAATACGAAACATAACCGTTACCACCTAGCAAAATAACCGTTAGAACACTAGAATAGATTACACACAATGCATCACTGACATATATATATATATATATATATATATATATATATATATATTAGCAGTAGAGCCCGGCGTTGCCCGGGGATGTAACAGTAAGAGATAGATCACGTATCAACCATCATAAAGACTGAAAAATAAAATTGACAAAGATTATTGTTTAAGGTTGACGGCCACGCATATCTTAATTACTTTTTTTTTTTTACGAATTGGTCAAACCCAAACTCAAACAAAATCATTGTTTTCAATTGTTATGAGTCTATCGATTGAATAGAATTTTATTATAAACAATTGTCTTGTAAATGGAATTTTTAAAGCATTCTGAATGTAAAAATAAAGAAAAAAAGTGTGCAGGACAATAAGAAACACTACCTGCCAAAAAAATAAAAGTGAAGTTTTGTTGAAATCGGTTGAAAAATGTAGGAAATCCGATCCCATATATAAACGTACACAGACACACACTCACAAACAAACTGGGTTTTATAAGTATAACTCGATATGAGTTGTCCCCCTTTAATTAATCGTGTTTTCAAATTGCTATCATGCAAAAACAATTGCGATTTTCCAATTTTTGGCGCTGTCAGAACCATCGCAAGGTAATTTTACGTAGTCCTGTGAAGTTTTGTTGAAATCGGTTGAAAAATGTAGGAAATCCGATCCTATATATAAACGTACAGACACACACACACACAACCTGGGTTTTATAATAAGTAATATATATATATATATATATATATATATATATATAGTCGAGCAAAAAACGAAATGCATATAGCCTGACAATTGCGTTTAAGCATGAAACAGACAATCGCCTCTGAGTATTGACTTCAATCTCCACTTTTATATTTTTATATTTACATACGCTCTATCCCTGATATTGAGCACTTTAACCTATAAATATAGCATACCCTAAAATCATATTTTATCACATACACACACATATATATATATATATATATATATATATACGTACACGCGCACACACACTAAAAATGTTGTATTTAATGGATACACGTGCTTGAGTAAACAAAGAAATTAATATCCATCGTCTTACAGATAGAAAGTTTTACGTGTTTGTGTTCGTGAAGGAGAGAAATAATATATTATAATTTCTATAAATCAGAATAATTTTAGAATTCAAAAAGCCTTACACAGAATTTTTTCACTTTTTCATTCATTTCTTTACTCTACGTAATAAATCCGAATGTCAGTGTGTCACACTTTTTCAACTTTACTTCTAGAGGCTGTAGCCCAACATATCATACCATTTTAGAATCAGGCCGACTCCATAAGCAAATTAAAAACATTCCCAGCCCGGATCCTGACGCGCCATCCTGAAAGTTTGGTTTCAGAATTTTTCATTCCTGCGATTGTTTTCGACGTGATTTTTTTGCGACGAATTTTTTGTACGATAACAATTTTTATAACTTGGAAAATAATTTGGGGATAATCGAAATTAACTGCGAAATCCAGCGAAAGTCACCCATGAAATAAAAATAATTGTGGGTACGGAAAGTAACGACCTACTTACATCAAATTGTCTTTAAATTAAATGACGTCAGAAGAATTATCGTTGAACTTTTAAAAGGTAAGCTTGAATATTAATGCAATACATAAATACAGCGATCAATTTTGAATTCTTCTGTAGTTTATTGTTGTCTATCGCATCTACTCCTCTCTGCCTATTGTGATGAAAACTAGTATATATATATATATATATATATATATATATATATATATATATATATATATATATATATATAACATGTCTATTTCTCACCGTGGTTTATTTATCTTATTTTTATGTTTTTAGTTGCCTTAGATTATAAACGACTGTGTGTAAAAGTTGATGTAATCATATCCGTGGGAACCCCTGCCGCGCCAACCAAATATTAGCGTGAATGGTAAACATTGCTGCCAATGTCGGCCGCTACACACAAACATTACATGTGATATTCTCGCTGTACAGGTGTGGCGCTTTCCCCCCTGTAACACACACACACACACACACTAAAACAAAACATGCACTCACACGTGCATACACATCCGTGCTTGTCGCAAATATAATTATTTAATATAATTGTATGCTTGTAATGAGTGAAATTTCGCATGATCGACGTTTAGATGCTTTTTCGCAAGCAACTTCCTTGTCTCTCTAATTCTTTCTTTATTTCTCTCTCAAGTTTTCCCTATATTGCTTTATTTTATATTTTTCACAGTTGGAAAAAATCTTATAGTTGAACTTTTTTTCTCTCCCGGATGAGAAAGGACAGAAACTGTTTTCAAATCCGCTGCCCACTCAAAAAAAAAAAAAAAAAAAAAAAAAAAAATCAAGATCCCTGTCCACCTAAAAAAATGTAAAGAAGGTAAACTGTCTGCAGCACCTTTCAGATTTTTTTATTTTATTTTACAGTAAGGTTCACTTTTTACAAGGCCTTGGAACCACTTGAGGTAGATGGTCACTTTAGGAGACAATTTGTGCGGATATGAGTGGAAGATAACGGTTAATCCTTGCCTGGATCAGGTTAAGATTGTAGTGATCGGGAAACATCCTTTTGGAAGTCGGTTCCACAGACAAGTGGTTCGTGGGAAGAAGCTGTTCGAGTGGAACTTACTTCTTACCAATGGAATACGGGGAGAATGTGGGTGGTTTGCTACTATGTAAGTGGCATGGCGTGTCCTTGCCGTGAAGGTTTGAATTGGTGGGACCAGGGAATATAGTTCGTCGGAGCACTTTCCGTGGAAGTAGCGATAGAGGATCGAGAGACTTGCTACATCCCGTCCGTAGGAGAGAGGTAGGAGGGTGGAGAATAATTCGTCACCCACAAGGGATCGGAGACGCCTTTGAACTCTATCAAAGCTGGATTTTCAAAACAAAAAGAGGAAACACGACGCATAGAAAATAATGCATTATTAACAGCAAGTTTATAGTCACAATAAATTTTTAATTATATACCCTTGGTTTTTATTGAGTTATGGGAGCCTGCGTTGAACACAAATTACATTTTCAGCGGACTATTCTATTGTAAATTACACGCAGCATTACTTTATATCCGTTCCTGGTTTTAATTTGAAAAGAAACGTTGGAACTGTAAAAGCATTGCGATTTGATCCGCATCAATAATAGTAGTAATGTTGATTTTTAGTAAACTTAAAATAGGTCAAATATTATCAGATAATCTTTACATCAATTACTAGTAAAAGCTCGAAATCCTAGACAAAATCCAGAGACGGATATGCAATATATACAATATATGCATAATGTGATAGGTCTTGATCTGGCATCTTGTCTACAGTCACTTTCTTACATACGTGATGCGGCTTCCCTCTGTCTATTCTACAAATATTTTCATGGCAACTGCTATGACGAGCTACTTTCACTGTTTCCCAAACTGCATGAATTTAAGCGTGCTACTATGTTGGCATCTAGGTCCAACCCTTTCACTATCAAAACAGTGAAATGTAACCGCCTCTTCTAAGCTTCTTCTTTCGCACTTCCCGACAGTGGAACTCCCTTCCTGCTACTTGCTTCCCTGATGGCTAATCTTCAAATATTCAAATGTAATGTCAATCGACATCAGATCCCCGTCCTTCTCTATATCCTTTCCTTAAACACCCCTGTTTATTTTGCTCTCACTCTCTGTAACCCCTTGCAGGCTAGTGGCACTCCTGCCTTGCTTGGGGTGAAATACTTAAAAAAAAAAAAAAAAAAAAGGTAAAAAACGTAATTGCGTGCGGTTCAAATGAATACAGAGGCAATATTTATTATTAATATTCGTTTGGCCCAAAACATCGTTCCATGTTTTTCTTCAGATATCTTGGATTGATTGATTCGTTTTTTTATGGCTTATCAACACTTTGGAGGTTATTTAAAACCAGAAAATATTTTTAGATTGTGAGAACATTTATTTCGATAATAATGATGCAAGAAAATAAGCAACATTTTTGACACATTCTGATTTTGATTAATTTTAAGCAAAATAAATAATGCGACTTAAACTCGAAAAAATATTTGAGCATTTTATGGAGAAAGTACTGCGAATGATCGAACGTGTCAAAAATTAACATTTTTCGTTGAACCAAGCTTCACGATCAAACAAATTGAAGTTGATCGTTTTCAAGACATTACTCTCTAATCATCATTATTGACCTGCACACCATTAGGGTCGTAGGGGCAGCACACGTGCTGAAGCCATAGCTGCAGAAGTAGTATGTCTGACGAAGCCCATCACCTTTTCAGCTTGGTTTTGACAATTTGAGTTTTCCTTCTCCTAGACTGGTTGTCACCTAAAGCCATAGCTGGAGTAAGATGCCTTTTACAGAGCGGCCGTACCGACCAAACAAAGTTTGAACAGTAGCTTTTTAAGCGAAATCCTTTTCGTTACAAATATTTTTAAATTTTCATATCTTCTCAGTTTCCTATTCAAACTTAAGCAAAGTAATTTAAATAAACAGAGCGTCTACTCAAATATGGGTATCCACAAAAGTTCAATTGAAATCTCAGATTGTTTGAAAAAACAAATTCTTAATCAATGTTGTTCCTTGTGCTAGGAGTATAACATGTTCGTGTCTTTGAGTTTTATCGTCTCGAAAGTAGGACAAGAAATGAGAATCTGTTTTTGTTGAGGCAAACGTAAACTCACAAAAATCACTGATTGCTCTTTAGAGACGTTCAGGGAGAAGCAGAGAAAGAAAAACACTAAAGTAAAGGAAATGTAACAGTGTTTGTAAGAGTTATTAAATTATGTTATAAGATAAAACGTCACAGATAAATGTAGGTAGCGTGGCCGAGCGGTCTAAGGCGCTGGTTTAAGGCACCAGTCTCTTCGGAGGCGTGGGTTCGAATCCCACCGCTGCCATTCTAATTTTTGTATTTCTTTTCAAACAGTCGTATTATCTTGAAATTAGACATTTAACCCCAAATCGGAAATACAATACGTACGTTTAATTGTTTTAGTACCTTACACGCAAATGCTTGTAAACACACATACTGTTACACACGCACACAGAGACATGCATACATACATACATACATATATTTGAGAGCCTGCCCTGAACAGATGACGGTTCCCCATGGGGGTGGGAGTTCGTATCCTGTTGGAGAACGCAAATTTTTTCTAACAAGATTTCTCGAATATTCAGGCCGGTAGATGTCAATGGATAAAAAAAAATACAGTTTAATTTTTAAAAAAATGAGTTTCTAATTTAATATGAGTATTCATCAAAAATACCATTTAAACAAAATAAATTAACATATTATATATATATATATGGCCTGACGATTGCGTCTAGCATGAAACAGCCTGCCACCTCTAAGTATTGACTTCAATGTTCATTTTATTTTTATATATATATGTGTGTGTGTGCATGTTTACAAGCATTTACGTGTAAGGTACTAAAAACAATCAAACGTACGTACGTGGCTTCACATTGTATTTCCGATTTGGGGTTAAATGTCTAATTTCAAGATCATACGACTGTTTGAAAAGAAGTACAAAAATTAGAATGGCAGCGGTGGGATTCGAACCCACGCCTCCGAAGAGACTGGTGCCTTAAACCAGCGCCTTAGACCGCTCGGCCACGCTACCAAGACACTTTGAGCCTTACAGCTGTGATGTTTTATCTTATAATATATTTTATTAACTCTTACAAACACTGCTACATTTCTTTCGTGTTTTTCTTTCTTCGCTTCTCCCTAACGTCTTTAAAAAAACAATCAGTGACTTTTGGGATTTCACGTTTGCCTCAACAAAAACAGATTCTCGTTTCATTTCTTGTCCTATTTTTGAGACGATAAAACTCACAAACATGTTACGCTATTTGCACAAGGATCAACATTTTATTTTATTGTTTCCAACCGAGATTTCAGTTGAACTTTTGTGGGTGCTTATATTTGAGTAGACGTTCTGTTTATTTATTAAACAATATTTATTTATTTTTATCTGTATGACTTTTTTTTGTTGTTGTTTTGTTTTCATCTACCTAAATATTCGAAAAATCTTGTAAAAGTATGTATTCTCCGGCAGCATTTGAACCTGCGTCTCTCGGGGAAGAGAGATAAATCGTCGTTAGACTCGATTTCATTACCCTAGAAAATTACTTTCTTTATGTTTGGATACGAACCTGAGAAGATATGAAAATTTCAAAAAATTTGTTACGAAAAGTATTTTGCTTAAAAAGGTACTGTTCAAAGTTTAAAGGAAATTAATTAAAAATATCAATATGTCGGATTTAAACTATTTCCTGTCTATATGTGTGCGTGCGTGTGTGTAAACTGAATTACGATGACTGTTTTTAGGGAAGTAGTTAATTTTCCACGGTCTTTAATTAGTTGATTTTCTTCGAGACTGGTCGGTTACCCTATCATGCTAAAGAAACAAGTTCGCCCTTCTTTTTTTCACTCATATCTAGACTGTGAATAGATATATCTGTGCCTTTCCCGGAGGAGGGGGGTATGAGTGCAAAGTGAAGGCAATAATCTCCGGATTTGAAACCGGCCCGCCGATCCCATGTTCGAATCACTTGTTATTATAAAATCTCTTTATAGATGGAGAGAGAAATAAAATATGCCCTTTATTATAAAATGATGAACACATTAATTCAAATGTGACATCGATTTGATTGAATAAACTGGCCAATTTGTGAACAAAATCCGGTTTTGTAGGGGAATCTATAAATTCACACCAATAGCCAATTAATTCATTGTCTGTATTATTGAAGGTAGAGACCGGCCAATGGGCCATATTTTCGGCCTTGTTCCACATCTGATCTATTCTTAGGCAATCGTTTAGACACTTCGAAGTGGTGTAGTAAATGGCTAGCTTGTCTCGCTAGAACACTTATGAGTATGACTGAGTAGTAGGGATTTGATTAAAAAAACAGAAGAAAACATGAAAGTTGTACAAGTAATCCTAATATTTCATTTTGACGTTTCATATCCTCTTCGAAAATAGTAAAAATACAATAAAACATTAAGCAGACAAACCTTGTCAGCTGAATTTAACAAAACTGTTATATATATATATATATATATATATATATATATATATATATATATATATATATATATATTCACACGGGCTGAACGGATGTCCTCTCAGCGAAGCACCGTGCTTTGAAAGACTGTTGGACCTTAAACTCATACCCGACCTCAAGTGGAACTCCTACATACGATCCATTGCTAAGGATGCAGATAAATGGTCGGCAATCTGTACCGTTCCAGTAAGGAGCTGCCATGTCAAGAAATTTGATCACGATGTCTGAGCGATTAGCTTTGATTGTTCTGCCTGTGCATATTGCAAAGTTCCATAAAATTGTTAGAGGTTCTATCTCTGTAACTGGGTCTGGGTGATGTCCATAACGGTTTCTTGCAGTTTCATTCCCGTAAAAGTGGTATATATTCCAAAGCAGATATTGGCCCACTCTATCATGGCGAGTTTCAATTGGTGTTAATCCAGTGCAACCTGATACAAGATGAACAATTGTTTCTGGATATTTATCACAGAATATCTACATTTGGGGTCAACATATTATTACTGGAATTGGAACTCGGTTCTCTAATTAACAATTCCGAGCCATTATCCATTACTTCAGCGATACATCCAAGCTTAGAGCACCTAGTATTCCCAAGCGGTCACCCATCCAAGTAGTGACCAAGCTCGACGTTGCTTAACTTCGGTGCTCGCACAAGAAGACGAAAAAGAAGATAGATTTAAAAAGAGATTAAATCAGCAAAAATTGCTGTATGTTTGAGTCAATGTATCTGTTTAAGGTAATTGATTTCAAATATTTAAATATAAATAGTGTTGAATTGCTTGTTGATGATAGATACACATGAAGAGACAGACATGTTAGAAAAAATATGATTATCATGAATGGGTTAGATATATTGAATAGAATGAAAAATAATTAATAGTTTTGTCATTTACCTGAGATAGTTGCGTATTGCTCATTAACACCAGTGGATCGTATTCGACTTCAGGTAAAACGGTAAGATTTCTAAAGCTGATTTTCAAGGCAGGCAATGTATCTCCACTTTCAGAATCAGTTCAAAACAGTCTTCCTTCTTCAGCTTATATTGTACTAAATTAAGTTTAAAATGTTTATACTAACCAAAAGAAATATTTTATTGCCACTAAAAGTATTTTCTCTTTCAGGTAAATCTACAGCGGAAAAATAAAACGCTATAAATTTCTA